>CM031235.1:819958616-820411285 GCA_018340775.1 Taxus wallichiana var. yunnanensis
GCTATTTTGAGGTTTCATATACATCATTTGCCCTTTGTCAAGAAGAAATGGTCCCCATTTTATCTTTAATTAGCTTTATGAACAAAACCCAAAGTTGTAGAATTTTTACTAATTATCTTGATCGTGTATTACTCATCCTTGACCATTTAGAACAACTAATGTGTTTCATAACATGTGCATATGTTTGTCACTATGTAATATGATCCTTATGTGAGAGATGCAAGTGTTTAAGATCCAAATCGAATGTTGTTATGTCATTTTTGGCTCAAGAATTTTTGGGTGTAAGGCTTAAGAAGCTCCACATTGAGTAATGAGTGGATGCCCAAGTATGGAGGATGACCAAGAATGAATGCATTCTCACCAGTGCACAAAGAATCGTGTAAGGACCATGTAGGGGCTCGATATTTTAGTGTATACCCTTGAAGTGTTCCTTACAAATACACACCCATACTTTATCACTAATTCAAATTACAAGAGATGTTGGATGTACAACATAATGTTATTTTTTACTTCATATGAACACAAGAGAATATGTTAAACTGTCGATGAAAAAAATTGTAGTCATTTTTGTACCCTTCACAGAACAGGAAAATCCCATGCACGTCGACTATCACCCAGCGGGGAGTTGGGTGCTCACACCGAGGCATGCACGAGCATCAAGTGTCTCCTTTATGTGAGTTTTGTGAGAATGCATCATCTTAGAACATATAATCAAATGCAGGATAGAAAAGAGCTAAACCAAATTCTTATGAACTTATGCAGGTAAGAGAAATAACAAGCAACACATGCGAGATGATTCATACAGAAAGGAAATGCATAAGTATTGAACACAAATGATTTATAACAAAGCATTATATTCATACTATCAAAGTTAATAACCCACATTACATCCCTTGAGGTCATAACAGATCCTCATATAATTATGCAGAGCCAAGTCATGCATTAGAACTATATTATGTTCATCATATTACAAAGAAAAATGTAGACCCATCCCTCTAAGTGTGCCATTGCTCACAAAGATATCCTAAATCCTAACTCATAACATCCTCCATTTTTTTTTCTTTTTTAGGGCTTCACCTCTCTTCAACTATATATCTTTTTCTTCTACCGGGCGCTTGTATATATAGCCTTAACACCCACCGCCATGCCTTCTAAAAGTTACACATCGGTTGCCAAGTGTCGAAGTGGTCCTCCATGGAAGCATGCCTTTCCAGATCTGAGCTCTCCATTCTTTGCAAATGACGTCTTACGAAACTTCCATCGCATACCTAGAATATTCCCCTTTTTGATCCATAGTCGCCAGGTTGGCACCTTATCCATAAGGGTCATGCTTTTCTTGTGTGCTTTGCATGGGATAACAAATGTGGCTAAGTACAAAACCTATTTTGCCTTGCGCACACGCCATGTGTTCTGTGAAACCCTTTCCCTACACTCTTTCAACCCACACGCCTTTCTTCAACTAGGTCCCATGTGCCCACGCGCCTTCTTGTACTTAGATGATATTTTTGGGGCCAACAAAAATTACTTTTATTGTTCTTCCCTTTCCTATGTGATCATCTCAATTCTGGTTTTGTGAAATATGATATGTCTAAAGGTGCCACGAGATAGAACCTAAGGCATCTTTAGAATGGACTATGATCTCATGGAAAACTGAATGTTATCTTTGGCTCTTTGGCAACATAACATTAAAATAGTTTTACATGCTTGGAAAATCACATGTCTTTAAATATTGAGCACACTCTCCCCTATCATTATAACTATCCATTGCATTATCCACCTCTATTTTCCAATCATATATATTTAAGATCAACTTATTTTATACATGAACACCTTCATAATAATAGACAAACATTCTCCATATCTCATATTCACATTTTCCCCTCCCATGAAACTATTGGTAATCTCAAATGTTATATATTATTATAAGGATCAAATTTTGTTAGCAATGTTTAGGAGCCTTCAACGACTAATTATCAAATCAGAAATTTCTATCGATTCAACCTAGACATGTTTCTTTGGTTGAATATGGTGAAATTAATGAAAAAATGACCTATATATACAAATCATTCATGAGGTTATTACTCACCTTCTTCACCTCTTAGACACCTCACACTCTCTTGGAGCACTCTCATATATCAAAGAACATTATCATTATTGTAGTATATATGGATTTTTTTTTTTAAAATCCCTATAGTAATCCACAACCAAATTTGAATTCAAATATATCAAAGTATAAAAAATGATTAGTTTTTTTAGCGCATGATTTTACACACATTCACATTCAAGGATAATTACATGTGGCTTGGTCCCTATTTAGAGTATTTGTATACATGAAATTATTATTGTAGATCATTGGGATGTTGTGAGATGGTCCAACCCAAAATGCTAACCCATTTTTAAGGGTTTCTTATGGTCTTCAAACAAAATTAGGATTGGAAAAAGAAGATAAGAAACATCTACCATCATATAGGATCAAAGAACTTCCGGTATTTGTAACTAGGCTACATGTAGAGGAACAATCTCACAAAAGTTACAAATGCCCACATATCTCACAGGGGACTACTTGTAAAGTGAAATAGTGTTGGTATTTTTTGAGGTATGAGTTTTTCGTTAGTGTCCAAAAATCATGTCGGTTGTGTTCTTATTTTGACCATCCAATGAAGCATTTCCATATCATTTGTAGCACCTTTGGCACCTTCTTGAGTGATAAACATTTAAAATCAGCTAAAGTGAGTCATCATTCTATTGTATTGTCATTCTAGATTGACTAATTGCAATATGTACTCACTTTAACAATTCATATTATTATACTTGAATGATCTTATTTTATATTCTAAATTAATATCAGTTTTGGTTACTTCATGTTTGTGTACATGCCATATAGTTTAAATATGTTTTCTACAAGTTTATAATTGACATTTTAAAAAATGACTCAACAATGGTAAGAAGTGTTTCATGGTGCCTAATAGGAATATAAATATATGTATGCGTTGATTTAAATATCTCTTTTAAACTATGGTATGTGTGAAAACTCACCATTTTCCTATTGCCCCCTTACTTGATTTTGTAAGTTATTATTGGAATTCACATACAAATATATTCACCATAACATCAAATTGGAGACCTATATCATCTTAATCATATTATTGTGAAATTGAGTCATATTTTTCTCATTTAAGAAAGAAATAATATCACCTTAGAAATCAAGAAATAGGGTCATTGATGCACTAATATTTCCCTAGGTATTTTGTAATGTAATCCTTGTCTTCTCGTGAAAACATTGACAAAAACCGATATCAAAGGCATTCATGAACTTAAGATGTAGAAAGATCCCTTTCCTTGCTACTTGTAAAATTACATTAAGCTTTATTTATATCTTATTTATTTGAGCATAATAACTCTACATCCTTGTTAACATTATTTCACTTTGAGATCCAATATTATTAACATCAATAAGGGACTAAAATAAATAATCAACATCTTTAACTTTGGTCACAATATCCAAAGTGGTATTTTCACTTTTACTTCCTTCTCCAAACTTATGATTTTATTTTGCATTCCTATCATTGCATGCTCCACAAATTTATTGGTGAACTCCGTCACATGCACTAGATCTTCGTTAGGAAATAAGGGATAAAATATGCGGAATAATCCCTCATAGAATTGCAACAGTAGAAACTAATATGTAAAACTTATTACAGATCTCAAATAAAAGTGCAGAATAAAATAACACAACACAAAGAGACAGTATTTAACGTGGTTCACCGAATTTGGGCTACGTCCACAAAGAATCACTTGCTTAGATTTTATTACAAGCCACCACTCTCTCAATACAATACCCATATCCATTTGGAGCTATGCTCAACAAACTCTACAGAATTCACAGCCAAATTCAAAACACATCTGCAATGTTTTCATATCTCTATCATATGCACAAAACCATATAAATAGACAACTTCTTAAGTAGTTTTACAAAACCGTGGGTATCAAAACCATGGGCCAAAACTGTCCCATAAACCTATGGGTCAAAAACCCACCCATATGAGAAAATCACATTTCCCGATATATCGGGCATGTTTTAAGGCCAATTTTTTTTTTCGGGGGCTGCGCCCCTAACCCCGGCAAGACAACTATGGAAAGTGTACAGTACTCTTAGTGTATAGTCTTCAACACTTTCTCACATGAAAACAGGCTCCACAACCTAATAATCTCCCACTTAGAGACTAGTTTTCCTCTGAGCAAGCTTCTCAACCCTTCACTAGTTTCCATGAAGACCAACCAAAGCTGAACACAACTTCAGTTTTTCCCTTGTGACCACCTTGGTCATCATGTTTGCAGGATTATGACTGGTATGGATCTTCTCCAGCTTCAACTTCTCTTCCTCCAAAACTATCTCGATGAAATGGTACCTTAACTCATATATGCTTCATCCTAGAGTGGAAAGCAAATTTCTTAGCTAGGTGTATAAAGCACTCTGACTATCACTATGCAGCTTTCCTGCCTCCTGCTTATGCCCCAAATCCTCAAGCAATTGTTGTAACCAAATCATTTTTTTGCTTGCCTCTCGTGGCAAAACATACTCACCTCTCCGTGGTTGAAAAAGCCACCAACTTATGTAGTCGTGAAATCCAGCTCACTGTTGTCCCACCTACAATGTAAACATAACCTTTCGTGCTCCTCATGCTATCTACATCTCTAGCCATATCTGAATCTACATAACCACACAAAGTGGTGTCTGATCCACTGAGTAGTAAAAAATGTCCCCATGGTCCCTCTCAAATACTGAAGGATCCACTTTATTCCAGTGATCTCTACCTGGATCACTCATAAATCTACTCACCGCTCCCACTGCATGGGCAATATCAGGCCTAGTGCACACCATGACATACATCAAACTACCAACCACTGATGAGTAAGGTACCTTGGACATCTGGTTTCTCTCCTACTCTGTCTTGGGACACTGCTCCTTTGATAACTTGAAATGGCCTACTAAAGGAGTCCCAACCGGTTTAGCATCCTGCATATTAAACCTCTCCAAGACCTTCTTAATGTACTCTTCCTGAGATAAAGTTAGCTTCCGTTCCTTCCTATCTCGAGATATTCTCATACCAAGGATTTTTTGGCTGCCCCCAAATCCTTCATAACAAAGGATTCACTTAGTTGCTTCTTGAGTACTTTTATTTCCTGCATGTTTTTACCTGCAACCAACATGTCATCCACATACAAACACAAGATAATATAACTGCCATCCTCAAATTTCTTTGTATACACGCAATGGTCAGAATGACATCTAATATAACCTTACTCCATCATGAAGCTATCAAATTTCTTATACCATTGACGTGGAGCTTGTTTCAAGCCATACAAGCTCTTCTTCAGTTTGCACACCATCTCCTCTTTACCTTTTACCTCATAGCCCTCCTGTTGCATATATAGTTCCTCCTCCAAATCACCATGGAGAAATGTAGTCTTTACATCAAGCTATTCTAAGTGCAAGTCTTCTGCTACAACTATTCCTAGAATAGTTCTAATAGAAGTCATTTTTACTATAGGAGAAAAAATCTCATCAAAATCTATACCTTTTTTCTATGCAAACCCCTTGACCACCAACCGGCCTTGTATCTTTTCTTGCCTCCTTCTTCCTCTTTCACTCTAACACCCACTTGTTCTATAATGCTCTTTTTCCTTTGGGTAGCTTTACCAAATCCCATGTCTGGTTCTCCATGAGAGCCTTGATGCTCCTCATCCATGGCTTGCTCCCACTTCTTCCTAACATCTACTTGCATTGCTTCATCAAATCTCTCTGGCTCTCCACTATCAATGAGTAATAAATAATAAAGAGAAGGAGAAAAATGTTCAGGTTCTCTTCTTACCCTAGAAGACCTCCTCAATATAAGAGTTTGGGGTTCCTGTTAAGGAGTTCCTAAAATGATTCATGTGTCACTTTCCCATCCGAAAGATCCTCTACCACTGCATATTCTTTCTTGGATTCTTCCCTATTTTCCTGCAACTGCTACTTATACATGACTTTCTCATTAAATACCACATCCCTAGATCGAATTATTTTCTTGTCCTTAATACTCCATTATTTATATCCAAAGTCATCACCACCATAACCAATGAAAGTACATTTTTCTGATTTAGCCTCTAGCTTGGTCCTATCATCCTTGTCTATATGAACAAACACTTCACATCCAAAGACTCTAAGAAATGAATAATCAACTTTCTTACCATACCAAGCCTCCTCAGGTATGCCTCCATCCAAGGCACTTGAGGGTCCTCTGTTTATCAAGTACACAACTGTGCTCACCGCTTCTACCCAAAAAGAAAGAGGTAGTCCTACATATAACCTCATGCTCCTAACATGTTCCATTATTATTTTGTTCATCCTTTCTGACACCCCATTCTGCTGCGGAGTTCCTAGAACTATCTTTTTCCTATGGATTCCATTCTTAGAACAATAATCATCAAATTCATTGCTTTGTAATACTCCCCTCCATTATCTGACTTGAGACATTTTAGCTTAAGACATGTTTCATTCTCTACCAAGGCTTTCCATTTAACAAAAGTTTCAAATACATCAGATTTGTTTCTAATACAATAAACCCAAACTTTCCTTGTTGCATCATCAATAAAAGTAACATAATAACTTGAACCCCCAAGAGATGATACCTGAGCCGCCCCCACACATCAAAATGCACTAGCTCTAACTTACTCTCTTTCTTTGTAGGTCCAACCTTGAGAAACCTTACTTGCTTTTGTTTCCCATATATGCAGTCCTCACAGAACTCCAAACCTATTTTTGTATATCCAGGAAAATCCTTCTTTATGATCTCCATGCCCTTATGGCTCATATGACCGAGCCTATAGTGCCACAATGTTATATCTACTTCTGAAGCCACAAGATTACAAACATTAGTGCTATAAGTGGTTAAATACAAGGTTCCAACCTTCTTACCTCTTGCCACCACAAGAGCACCCTTGGTAACCTTCCAAGAGTTAGCTGTAAATATCACAGTACAACCATCACTTCCCAACCCCTGCCGATATCAAATTTCATCTTAATGTAGGCACATGTTTGACATCCTTCAATAGCCAAGTATTCCCATTCTACATCTTAACCTGAACAAAACCTTTTCCAACTATGCTTAAGGCTCATCATCACCAAGAAAAACATGCCCAAAATCTCTTTGAATATAATCAACAAAATAATGCCTATGTGGAGAAGCATGGAAAGAAGCCCTCGAATCTAAAACCCAAGATTCAATAATATTGTGCAAAGAAAAATCAAAGCATCCTGACATACATTACCCATTTGCCACATTTGCCTCATTGTTTTCTTCCTGTTGTTTCTTCTTGTCCCAAAGCTCCTAACACAAATCCTTCTTTTCGTATGCCCAGACTTTCCATAATGCCAAAGATACTATCTTGCTTTTGGATTTTGACCTTACCCGATCTTTTGATTTTCCACGGCTTCCTCTATTCTTCTATCTCCCTCTAGTTTCCATTGTTAAAGCATTCCCTGAAGTAGAAGATTCACCAGAGCTTTTTCTTTTCATTTCCTCGCTTAGAATCACCCCTACAACATCCTCAAACTTCAACTTTGAGTTAGCTGGAACCGAGTTACTTACCACCATTACCAAGCTATTCCAACTCTCAGGTAAAGAGCATAGAATTAATAAAGCCCTAACTTCTTCATCAAATTCTATTATAACCGAAGCTAGCATATTTACAACCATATTAAAATCATTTAAATGATCTGACTACTGAACCATTCTCGACATCTTCATATTAAACAAATTTTTCATTAAAAATATCTTATTAGAGGCAGAGGGTTTTTCATACAACTTCCTAATGCATCCATTAGTTCTTTTGTAGTCTTTTCCTTTGAAACATTAAATAATACCAAAGATGCAAGACACAACCAGATCATTCTAAGTGCCTTCCTATCCAACAAATCCCATTCCACATCTGTCATGCTCGAGGGTTTGTTCACCTTCTCGACAAAATGGAGTATAAAGATCCTTCTCGATAAAGGTAATATTCCATCTCGCATCTTCCAAAGACTCAAATTCTCCCGTTGAATTTATCAACCCTAGATCTTCCATCATCTAGCCATAGCTCCCACTCAAGATAAAAATTTCCCTGTGATTCAACACTTCAACAAACCAAACCAAGCTATGATACCAATTGTTAGGAAATAAGGGATAAAATATGCGGAATAATCCCTCATGTAATCAATAATATGAAAAATATATTTACATCTCAAATAAAAGTGCGAAATAAAATAACACAACATAAAAAGACAATATTTAACGTGGTTCACCCAATTTGGGCTACATCCACAAAGAATCACTTGCTCATATTTTATTACAAGCCATCGCTCTCTCAATACAATACCCAGATCCGTTTGGAGCTATGCTCAACAAACTCTATAGAATTCACAGCTGAATTCAAAACACATCTGCAATGTTTTCATATCTCTACCATATGCACAAAACCATATAAATAGATAACTGCTTAAGTAGTTTTACAAAACCGTGGGTATCAAAACCATGGGCCAAAACTGTCCCATAAACCTATGGGTCAAAAAACCTGCCCATATGAGAAAATCACGTTTCCCGATATATCGGGAACGTTTTAAGGCCCAATTTTTTTTTAGGGGCTGCACCCTCGAACCCTCGGCGAGACAATCATGGAAAGTGTACATACTCTTAGTGTACAGAGTCTTCAACACTTTCTCACATGAAAATAGGCTCCACAACCTAACATCTTCCACAAATTCATCTCCTTTATCAATACAACTAATATCCTTGGAATTACCTTTGGTGCCTCTATTCATTTTCTTGGTTAAGGAGAAGAATTCCTCCTTTATTTCACAAATCATTAGTTCTCCCGGAAAAATTTAAGACCCCCTACAAAAAACTTGTAGATCGAAAAATTTAAGACCCCCTAAAAACTTCTTGTAGATATTACTTGGCGAATATGTGAAAATGACTTTTGAAATCATGATGAATCAAAGGAAATAAGTTTCAAATGGTTAGGAGAATTATTTGATGATGGCGTCAACTTAGTAATTGTTGGCGGCAAGATATGTTGTTAGCTAGCAACATATATAATTTTCCAAAATCATTTTTGACAATAGCAGCTAAAACGAATCTCTTGATGAGAAATCTATCATCACAAAATATGGCATAAAAAAATTCAAAAAGTGATTTTTGTAAAAAAACACTACTTTCACCATTTTTATGGGAAAATATTAATTTTTGGATTTTTTGATGTTAAGCAATTAAATGATCATCTCAATGAGATATTTTTCCTCGTAAAGTATGGCGCAAGGAAAAAAATTCTTGTATTTTTTTCTTCCTTTTACTACATCACTAAAAATTCAACCTAAAATAGTAGCTATGGAAAAAAAAATATGTAATTTTTCTTTGAATTCTTTTTGTTAATAATATACTACCACCAAGGTAGTATACATTATGTTGTTGGTGGTAGCATATATTTATGCTACCAATCGGTAGCATATTTTAGACACCAAGTTTTTAACACCTACCTACTACTTCTCGTGGGTCCCTCACACACATACACTTAAATTATTAAACCTATCACTATCCTAAGTCATTTCCCTCAGCCTTAAAATCATCTTTTACCCGTCCTAAATTACATTTACTCATCCTAAACCACTTAACCATCCCCTAACCACCTCAAATCCATTTTACCCTAACATCCTAACCTCCCCAACTCGACCTTAACCTCCTCCCAAGAGTTTTACCTCGTCCCCATACCCAAAACTCCCGTTTGAGAACTGGTTAAAACCACTTCTCAACATTTTATCCAAGTTATTCGGATCGTCGACGATTCTAACAAATCACCGATGATTATAAAATCTAGTTTTGGCTCCTCTCTCAGGGATATTCGAAATCATTTACACAGCTTGCACCCTATTTCGACCAAGTAATGAATCTTCATCATTCTAGTTATCATCAAAGCCCTCATCAACATCAAGCTCCTGCAACATATAAATCTTGGTGTTTTTTCTACCAACAAATATTCCAGGACATCAACTATCAACTTTACTAGCTTCATTCAAAGATCTGCAGACTTTGTTGTCACCCCATATCAACATCACAAGGTAGTCCTATGTGTTGTCTTATCATTCCTATTTCATAAACATATCCAAATCCTTCATCTCCATGCCTTCATGGAGATGAAAGTATGTCATTTGGAAGAGATGACATACCTTCATCTCCATGTGTTGATTTCTTTTTTTCACATTTTTTTTTGCATTCGCTCCCTTATTTTATTTTTTATTTCTTCTTTCTTGGTTTTGTTGGATGATATACGATTTTTGGAAACATCTCCAATATTTGTTAAAGACGTGTTCAATTTCATTTTTCACACCTTTTTCATCCGTTCCCTTTGTTTTTCCAATTGCTCGAGTGTTTTCCTTTGTGGTTTCCTCCCCATAATTCTCAAAAATATCTTTACCACCATAAAACAATTGACAAAAAATGTTAATGAGTGTTAGGAATATAATAAACAATAGAAACACACTTAAATATATCAAATAATGCTTAAATATTTCACAAAACAATCTCTATATAACATAAAATATACAAAATTGTTAACAAGAATCAAAATGTGTAGGAATTTGTAGACAACCATGACCAGTGGGACCAATATCACATATTATTTTTGTCTTTTTGTGTTTAACTTTCAATTTTAAGTACGGTAAAACACGATCGCATTATAACATGCTCGCATTATAACGTACTCATGTTATATCTTGTTGGGGTTTGAAATACCCAATCCATAGGATTGATTTGCCTTGGATATCCAAACCAAAGGTTTGGACAGTGTAATCCGTGAATGAAACTATGTTTGATAGATAAACATCAAAATATCACGTGTGCACCCCAATATCTCATGCATTATAACATAATATTCGATATAATTCTTTATAAAATCTGATTATTTTAAGGCTTTCATCCATAATTTCTTTTACTAGTGCCTTCTTTTCTTGCAAAAAGTTATGCATACTTTTTGGTGCACAATTATGATTTTTTCATCCTTTTTTTTTAAAAGTGGTTTTTTCTAAACTCCATTCTACACACACCCAAAAAAAAAAAAAAATGATTTTTTTCTCAAAGTTACGAGGGTGCACACACAAATATTTCATTTTCGGGATATGTGCATTAACAAAAATTATATATTCATCCAAAAATTATGAAAAATTAGTGGGACCTCGTACATGGAATTAGCTAACTTTATATTGAAGGGATTTGAAAAATAATTTATAGAACTCAAAAAATGGGGGTGCACACACAATAGGTTATTATCTTTTTGACACAAAAATAGACATAATTTGTGTGTGCACCACATTTTAACCTCTTAATCTCCACCATTTAAAAAAAAATAGTAGTTTAGAAACTAGATTCCGAGCTCTATAATACTTATTCTTATCAATTTTTCAAATTTTGAGCATAGGCATGCCAAATTATTCGATGAAATCCAGTTTTGTTTATTTCAGGGAAAAATGTGTCCCTTTTTTACCCCCATTTCCATGCACTTACCCCATTATCAATCTAATTAATTGTATCAAAATGAGTTGGCATCCTCCAAGGAAGCCCCTTTATATTCTTGGAATTGTCCTTTGCTAAGCTCGTTTATCCATCTATCTAATATTTTTCGTCTCTAGTTGTCTTTAATCTACATGTTTCTTCATCGGTGGAAAAGGAAGGAGCTTTATCCAACAGCTTCATCAACATTCATCATCACGGTATTAGTATACCCCATCGTCTTCTAAGGCCGCTTTGTTTTTTGTTATTTCATTTTATTAAGTTGAAAAGAAAATCTCTCTAGTACACATATATTCATGGTACCGATTGGTAACATATAATGTATACTATCGGTTGTTAGCATAAAAATGATATCATACATCATATGCTACCGATCGATACCATAAATATATGCTACCGACTAGTGTAAATTTTAGTGGTGAATATTCGTTAATTCACAAATCTTCTATTTTTTGAAATTTACATTTGGCAAAATTTTAGGTGTAGGGATTAAGACTGGGTCACATAATTTTTTTAGGGTCAAGTTACTTTTAAGGGTTAGTTCACCGAGTGTTTACTCCAATTGATAGCCCATTGTTAATTCAAATAACTATTCATAGAAAATTACAATGTATAAAATTTGTCTTTATATATTGTTGTCATGTGTTTTTGCAAGGGAAAAATTCAAATTTGAAACATGACAACTTAAGCCAAGTGTAAAAATGTTTCTCGAAACCATCTTGAACCCTCTCTCCGAATTAGTCCGAAAGGGGGTGATCGTAAAACAATAGTGCAAGGATCACGCGAGATGATGTGAACATCCACAAACGTGTGAATGAAAACGTGCCAACATCTTTAAAGGAACGAGAATCAATCGAAAACATGCATACAAAGATGAAAATGGGTAGAATCTCATTACAATCCAAAAATCTCATTTTGTCTCATAAATCCGATGGTGTGTGCATATAAGGGGGTGTTGAGTAACCCCTAGTGTTGCAATCATGACAACTCAAGTAAAGAGGGTGAGTTACATTCCTAGAATGGGAAGTAACTCCCAATGGTGGAATCGACGCTTACGCCTGACATGTAAGGTAATCCAATGATGACCCCTACATGACACGTAAACCTATAATCTCATCTAAGTGAGATGACTCACTTGATGATGTGGAATGGTGACTCACTCAAACACCCCTTTCATCGAAACTTAGGATTTTGCATAAAGTTGGAAGAGAGAAATGGGTCCTAGCACAAGAGCCTGACGAGGTACCCATGCACAACAATAAGCTCCAAGAAGTGAAGGAAAACCCAGTGGGAAAAATATCCAACACAAGAGAAAACACACTCTCTAGTCTAAGAAAGATTCCAAGGATGGGTCCCACCATAGAAAATATTGATAAGGTACCCATGTATGAGGGGTAATCTCTCGAAAGCGAAGAAGAGAAAAGAAGATGGAGACAAGAGGAATGCAAAAGATTCCATGGACGGATCTCAACTCTAAAAATCTAAGAGGTCTCCGGAAGAGTTTAGATGATGTGGTCATTTTCCTCTAGAATAAAGAAGATCCACCCACACCGAACATTATGCCTACCCTTAGGAAGGATAGAAATGACGTGTTGGAATTCCACCCACTCCACGAAGGAAAACTAAGGCATCAACATGAAGAAATCTGAGTCTAGTCCACGGAAGTGTGACATAGTTCTAGCAAAGGAGTGCTAAGGAACCAAAGGTAATGCCACGTGCACAGAACTATAAGAGTGTGAAGAGGGAACACCTGCAGAAAGGACGTCCAAATGATGTGAAGGCAACACAAAAATCCCCAAAATAGAAAATGGATCTGCAAGAGAGGGTGGATCAATGAAGATCTCCTGCAAGGTGGAAGTGATAAGAGTCCCAGAAGGGGCACTCCCAACAACGGAGATAATGAAATCCTCTAAAACAATAGCAAAAGAAGGATGAGAAACTTGTAGTGCATCACAAGTGGGATCTATGAAAAGATGACCAAGGTCGGGTAGATAGTAGTCATCCCAATGAGGGGGTGTAACAAACAACATAGTGATGTCAGATAGGTATAAGTCATCCAATGAAGGTAGAGGAGTGGAAGGGGCGTCACACACTAGATGTGGAAGAGAGGCTGGTGCAATGATGGTATGAGGCTGAGTAGAGACTGCGCACATGTCGATGAGATGTGGGATGTGTCAACTCTCTCTGGAATAGGGAGAGAAGGAGGAGAGGATTCTTATGTATTACTCTCGACATCGAACCGGGAGCACAATCCTCATCACTAGAAGAAGAACCAAGCAAGTTTGTGTCAACAAAATGCCATCGCACAAAGAATAAGAGGAGACCACTGGATCAACAACAACTACTACATCGGTATGTGAAGGGTCTCCAAATAGGGACTAAAAGATGTTGTAGATATGGTGGGGAGGATATGAGTCTGCCACATGAATACATAGAGGTATGGTGACAAACAACATCAAGTGACCAAACATGGTTGTAAGTGTTGAGAAAGTCCTCAAGATGACTAGAATTAGTGGGTGTAGGAACTGACCCAAGCAAGAAGTGTGTAAGACCCTCATGGGTGAAGTAATAGTCCAGAGAAACACGCCATGTTGAATAATTCTCTCTCCCAATAAGAATTGGTGGAGGTTGTAATGTGATTCTGTGACACTTTAGTTGTGAAAGAGCATCCTCTATGGTGTAAAAGTGGAAACAAAAAGTGTAAGATGCACAAGAAGAATAGGGTGCAAGAATGCAAGATGTCAAACTCAACCGATAATGCGTCTGTAAGCAATACAACACCCAAAAAGAATAATGATAATGCCATGTCTATGAAACTTTATAAGACAATATGTGACTACAATAGGGTGCATTCATGCGACGTCAGACAATTGACCACTCACCTCACAGTAGGTGACAAGTCGCATGAGAGTGGAGGACACAATGGATTCCTAGTCGAAAGCATAGGAACACACGCAATCAAGCACAAAAGGCACAAAGAAACAACATGGTACAAACACTACTCAAAGTAAGAAAAGGGTGTATCACGGTGTAAAAGAGAAGGCTTTCTTTCCGTAAGGTGTGGCTGACACGTCCACTAGCCGCAGGAGAAGAGGAGTACTACAATGCAATAATGAGTTAAAGGGGGGCCAAAAATGCCAAAAGCAACTCCATAACACACACAAAACCACCGAGAGAATGCCAAAAGGGGTCCAAATGGGACTAAGAACTCTAGAAGGGTAACACATTTCCACAAATGACCAACGAAAAAATGCCCAGTAAGCCTAGTTTTGGAATAATTTTGTTCAATTTTTGCTATTTTTGGAAAATGCACGAAAAAAATTAAAAAGGGCTTTAATTAAAAACTAGGGATTACCTACTTTTAAAAGAGCCCAAAAATTAATAAGTTAGATCCTAATAGTAAGCAAGACCTAACATATGATTTAAACCACCCTTAAATAAACACCCCACTTTTAATTAATTAGATCCTAACATATAATGCTAAGGATCTAACAAATAACAAAGATCACCTTTAATTAAAAACCGAACCAGAATTAAATCACCTCCTTTAAAATTAAAAGGACCGACGCTCAAATATTAAACCCCACTTTTTAATTAAAAGGACCGACCTATGATTTGAAAGGAGAGTTTGAATGCAAAGTGGGAAAGGAGTCAAGGGCTTGGTGGTGAGGATGAAGCAGCTCGGCGGTGAAGAGGGGGAACAACCCACGTGGAGCACGGAGGCGGAGGTGAGCTATGGGAGACGAGTCAAGTAATGGAAGACATAGGTGGAAAAGCATAGCGATCTTGAAGAGTCATTACAAGACAAGGTTGGGCATGAGGATGCAAGAATCCAACGCAGGCGAGTGAGTGAGCCGGGAGGAAAGACACGGGGTGTGTTGATGTGTGGATCATGACAGGCAAGCAAGCGGGGTGCTCGCTTGGCATAATAGGTTAATTGCCGAGAAGGCTCAGGTTGTGCGAGAGACAGCTTGGAACGGGCACACAAGGAGGACCCACGACAACCACTAACAAACCCTGATCAATAAGATGCACAACCAATGCGGGGCATAATCCAAAGAACTCGAGAATGTAAAAATTAGGGTTCGAACCAACTGACGAGCCCGAGTAGTGTAGAAACTTGGAAGGCTTGAATGTAAGGCCCAACCAATGCAGAGCCCGAGAATGTAGCTAGGGATGAATGCACAGATCGAGCGCAGAGGGATCATGCCAGACTTTGAAGAAAACACCGACCAAACACGAATTCCAAATGCAGATTGAGTCGTAAATGTGGAAGAGAGGAGCCAATGCATGAGTTGGTAGTCGAGCTCGATTCCTAGCTTGGCGAGTTGGGGCCAAGTTGGGCTCAAAACCAACTCCAAAAACCCCTAAAAAGGCATTATAAACTTTGATCTAAACCTCAAAATGCAACAAAGGATACAAGAGCTGCATGCAAACGTTGGGAAAACCAGTAAACCCACGACCATACAAAACAAACAAACCACCCAAACAAGGATCCATGAACACTCAAAATCTGAAATGAGGTATAAAACCTCAAATCAATGCAAGTAACCCACGAAACGAATAACCATTACAACGCTACAATGAGTAATTGTATATCACGAACAAAGCCAAAAACCACGAAACACAAATAGTGCACGGATCCACCATGTGAGCTCTGATACCATGAAAGATGGTGTACATAAACCCGTAACATAAGGATCACAAGGGATAACGTGAACATCCATGGACGTGTAATGACAATGTGAAGAGATCTCGAG
Organism: Taxus wallichiana var. yunnanensis; assembly: GCA_018340775.1. NCBI lineage: Eukaryota > Viridiplantae > Streptophyta > Pinopsida > Cupressales > Taxaceae > Taxus > Taxus wallichiana. Next base: position 819,974,959 of record CM031235.1, read on the forward strand.
AGGAGTGAGCTTCAACTCGAAAACATGTATGCAAAGGTGAAAAATGAGCGAACCTCGTTATAATCCACAAACTCTCACTCTGTCTCATAGATCCAATGGTGCGTATATTTAGGGGTGATGAGTAACCCCAGTGTTGTACAATCATGACAACTCAAGTGGAGAGTGGGAGTTACATTCCTAGAATTGGAAGTAACTCCCAATGATTACAATCTGGAATTAGAAGTAACTCCCAACGACACAACCGATGTAATTGACATGTAAGAGAATCCAATGATGACCCTTACATGACACACAAACCTACAATCTCACCTAAGTGAGATGACTCACCCGATGATGTGGAATGGTAACTCACACCAACACAAAGATGCCCTTTGTGCCATGTTTATCCCGATCATTAAAATTCCAATTATGTTTTGCGTATACTTTCCTTGGTGTTGGAAATGTCAAAACATGGTGATTATTTCCATTAAGTGTAGCACTTCTAAAGGAGAATTCTCCAAGAGACCTAGAAGGCTTATTTTAGCCTTTCCTAATAGGTGTGCATCCTCTGGGGCAGATGTGAAGGCCCAAATTCATCGGGAAGGGGTATTGAGGAGATAAGAAAATATTTCAACTAGTTAGGAATATTTATGAAGGTTTAGGAAGGAACAAGAACAGTAAAAGTGAGTTTTTGAGGTGCAAGTAGTCTAAAATGGTACCCGAGCTTCGAATATGATTCTAGGAGTTTTTTAGTGAGTTATATGGAAAACAAGTATTCATGGGAAATCTAATTCAATTCTCTACATTATAGAAATTACATATTTTTCACAAGATTCAAGCGCTTCTCAACACAACTCAGTTTTAGGAGACACACCCTACTATCCCAAGAATAAAGTATATTTTTGAGGGTTTTACACCAAATTGGAAGTTAGGACCCATCCCATTGTCTTCATAAGGATCTTGGGAGTCAAAATCATATATGGGCTCATCAAAAATGACTTCTTGGAGCTCCAGATACTTCACCGACAAGTCTCTCTCTTACGAGGTATGTTTTCGGTACATAGTCAAATTTTCACCACCAAGTGCATGGCGCATTTCTCTGTCCCTATTGTCCTTATGCCTCAGGGAAAAAGGGGACAATAAACTATGCCCCACTCTATTTTTACCTCCTGGATCTTCATATGACCTCAAACTAGCCCCTAAAGTGTTAAGTTGCCTCTTTCTAGCCCTTTCCTCACTTTTACAAATGCTCTTGAGAAAATGATCACCTTTCTAGACACCTATTATTAATTTCTTATTTCATGCTAAGTTTCATAAGATAACTCTTCATCCACTTCTCCTAACATAACTATCAGCTCTTCAATTAGCCGGATATTAGGTATTTACTAGGTTTTCAAACCGAGTTTTGAAGGAAATGATATATTTGCTAGTTCATAAATTTTATCATTCACCGTAATTAGGTTAATTACCTCATATGTCTTTCATCAAACTCCTTATAAGGTTTTCCACTTAATTTTTGACAACTAAGTCAAGTTTTTATGTCTTTCCACAATGTTTCTCCTCCATACCCTATTTTTCTCTTAGACCAACTTGTATCTATTTGAACTGTCTTTAAGTTTTATCCTACTGTCATCTCCACTTCTCACAAGTCCTCTTGTCGACTGTCTATTTCACAAGCATATACCCATAATCCTTTCTCCTTCTTACTTTTCTTGTGTCAAATGCTTGTGTTGAGGTTGCAAGCTTATTTATAGGATTGGTCTTTAGATTGTCAAGGTAACTTCTTCTCCTAAGATTTAAAAACATCCTCTTATTTCTTAGGGCCTAAAATGCACGTAGTTCCACCTTAGAAACATCATCACCGAACACCTACCAATTGGCTGCATTATTAGGAACACTAGGATGAAAAATAAACTTGATGGTATATTTTTCTTCCTTGAACTTCGAATGAGGAATAAGAAATGATGTAGATATAATCAATGAATCATATTTATCATTATGCTCATGTAACATGGATTTTATGGACAATGCCTCAAAATATTCTATGCAATCCCACACTTTGTTCCAATAGTGTTTCAAGTGATCATTATTTACTTTATAGAAGTCTTTGGCATGGTTCATAATGAGTTTGGAATCACCTTAGACCTTGAGATTTGTGATCCCTTTCTCTTTGGCAACCTTTAATCCTATTAACATATATTTATACTCTGTTGTGTTATTAGTATTTTCAAACTAAAGCTTAAAATAAGAAGGAAAATCTCATTTCTTGGAGATATAAGAACCATACTTGCTCCTATCCTAAAAGTAGAACAACTACCATCAAATTTTGAAGTCATTCCATCATTAACTCAAGAGAGATAAAACATTCATCAATAGTCATGAAGTATGTCTTGTTAGTGCAAAATCACAGCACCCCTGGGTATTGATCAGGTTTCTAGGTTGATTACTAATATCCAGTGTGATTGCATCAACATTGAATCCTTTCTCCAAGTGTGGGACTTGAAGAGTGAGAAAGGAATCTCCAGAGAAAGGCTGGTTCCTATTCCTCTGTTCAGGTGCATACGAAATATGCAGAGGGTTTTCCTCAAAATCTAATCTAATTTGCCAAGGAGACAAGGAAAGAAGATGCATAAAATAAATCTAAGCTAATAGAGGTGATGCACCAAGGAATGAAGAACATATGCTTTGCCAAATTTAACACAGATCATGTAGATGTAACACAACATCATGCACAGATAGCAAAAATGCAATGAAAGATCAAGAATGACAGTAATAAATATGTAAGAGGGTTTAGAAGTAACCACAGACACATATATATATTGCTCAAGGATAGATTCAATACATTGCAATGGCCAAAAGGCAAAAAACGGTGTTACAGTCTATATGGGAGGTTTGAAAACTCCACAAATCTTCTTATGAACAGGAGAGAAGGGAGGGTGCAAAGCGGAAATGTCCCACCTTAGAAAGAAACCCCTCCTTACAATTTATAGGAAGAATGGGAGAGCAAAGAGAGAGGAATTCGAAATCTGCCCCAACCACCTCTAGGTTGCATTTAATTCGTCCATCATGGCAGAAGCGGCGGGTTCTGGCAAAGCGGCGGTTTGTCTAACAGAAGCGGCGGGTTGTTTGCTGCTGCATTAAAGTGGTTGTTGAAGCATTACCTCTGCTTGTTATTTCGCGCCAGAGGCGTTTCTCAATTTTCATCCTCCAAACTGAACCAAAATGCAAGATTGACCTTGGAAACGTGTAGAGAATCTCATAAGCTTTCCGTTGATATCAAGAACGTGCAAATCCGAGCTCTGGATCGAAAGATATGTCGATCTGAAGATTTAGGGCACGGAACAGGCGAAAACGGATTTTGAAATATTTTCCCGCGCACTGCCACTTGGATGCCACGTGGCATGCTCTGATTCGCTGAATAATTCTCTCTCTTCTGCTTTTCGGCGGGCTGTCTTTTGAATTTTCCTTGTGGGCCCTAAATGTGGCACTATCCCATTGGTTCGGATCGGTGCTCGAAAACTCGCCCATTGACTTTTTGACTTTTCTCTTGTGAGGACACGTGGCAGCTTCTGATTGGTCCTCGGCTGATTCGGCTCCTACGCGTACTTCGCCTCCATTTGTCCCGGATGTCCCATTTGATTTTGGGCCCTTTGTGCTCATTTCGGCCGGTTCGGGCAGTTCGGGCATTTTTGGCCCGCTTGTCCCACTTTGCTTCGGACTGACTTGACTCTTTTCGGCCGGTTCGGCCGGTTCGGGCATTTCTGGCCCGCGCGTCCCAATTGCTTTTGGGCTCCTTGTACTGTTTTCGCGCGATCCGGCCGGTTCGGGCATTTCGCGTCCATTTGTTCCACTCGTCCCGAATGCTACCCTCTTCAGCAGTTAGCCAATTTTTCTCCTCGGCTGGATCGGCTTTTCGCGCCCGCCGCGTACTTCTGTCCCACTTGTCCCATTTGCTTTGTGGGCCGCCTGGACTCATTTCGGCCGGTTCGGGCGGTTCGCGTACCTTTGTCCCACTCGTCCCACCTTGTGCTGGACCAGGACTTAGCCGATTTTCACAATTTTTACTGGCCCAAACTACTTGCTTTCTGCAACCTTCTCCGCACTTTCTCAAAGCTTGCTCCCTCCTTCTTCGGCCTGGGGAGTTTAGAAAGATTCCTGAAGGGACCCTAGAAACCTGATTTTGCTCTGAATCAGTCATTTTTCTTGGAATTTGGACATCCTGATGCATGTTATCAAATTTACCCTGGGGGGTGAATTTTGGATAACATGTACCCAAGCCCAAATATTTAAATAAAATATGATCTCATGGATCATCCAACTTAGATACGATGTATTTTGATTTCTCTTCAAGTTCAAATTCTGCATCACCCCTTTTACTAGGATTCATACCTGGGACCAATCCATGTGGATTTCACCACTTACATATCTGCAAAATCCTATTCCTAATAACACTCCATAAGTAGTTGGAATATCTTCTACTAAGATTTTCATCTTGACCCTCTTCTCGGGAAATGCCACAAAAATAAATTGGGAATATTTTATTTGTCCAATAAGAGGCACTTGTTTGGTTTTCATGGAATAACAACACCCAAAAGGTTTGGTAAGGGTGAGCCTTAGAGCATGGGATAACTTAGCAGACATGATGTTGTTTGAAGATCCTAAATCAATGATGTAATTACTGAGTTTGAAACCATTAATGAGTAGGGAGAAGTAAAAGGGTTCAATTTTTCCGGATGAAGAGGTTGAGGCAAGATTATTTTGGGAAGGAACATGTTTAGGATTGGTGAGAATCCCTTAGAAGAATACACCAAAGTGGGATTTTAGACTTGAAAAAACACCCTAAAAAAGTGGTAAATAGGTTATTGGTTGGTTGACCATTCAACCTTACAAACACATGTGATAGATAAGCTCTTCCAATTTCTTTGTTCTTAACTTATATTTGTTTACGATATAATGCAAATGGGAGTGAATGAAATATGTGAATACCATGGTTTTCATCCTCTTGTTAATGGTAACACTTGTCTTGCTTCTTTGATCTATGAAATGTGGTAAAAGTTATTATGATGCTATTAAAATAATTACTTTACCATGCATTCTTGTGAACATATATAACCGTAAAAATTTGGTTGATAATATACATATGGGGATGTATGAGCCTAGGCATGAAGAGCTTTCCTTGGAAAATATTAATCTTTGGGAGTTGTTTGCATGTACTTATGAATTATAGTTCTCTAGGTTTAAAAGGTGCTTCATTGATGTTATTTAGGTGGTAAGATTGCAAAACTATTTCATTGTCCTAAAAATTTCCATTTAGTTCTTATTTTTTCATTATATAAAGAAGTAAAACCTTCCAAGTCTAGTTATAGGCCCCTGTTGTTTCATATTATTTTGAGTGTAGGGATAAACTTCAAGATACCATTTAATCATTATTATTTTAAAAAAATGCATATTCGCCACTATGTTGAGAATGTCCATCCTCTGGTTGCTTTTATTTTTGAAATACATAGTACATAACACTACTCTAATTGTTAGCTTAACCTTGATAGAAGATTATTTTAATACAATTGTGATGTGGAAGAAAATGTTGATTTTTTGTGGCATGTTTTTCTACCTTTATTTTATATAAGAAGCTGCCCTAGAATTCATAAATTCTAGGAAATTGTTTTTAGTTGATTGGGAATATTTCACTTATTCGTTATTTTACAATAAGTTGTTTGTATATTAGGCCCTACCCTTAACATTATATGAATTGTATTTTTATTGTAAGGATAATAAATTTGGATTCTTATGCATTTTTCTCTTATGTTGCGGATTCAAGGTCTTATGTCATTTTGTCTTAATGTTAGATATAACACTATTTCATCCCTAGAATAGAGTATGACACATTTTTGTATGAAGTGGTAAATGTATTGAGAATAGAAATAACTTTCAAGAAATGGGTTGTATACCCTTATCTAATATATAGAATCACACTTCTATAATATATAGAATCTAATTTGTTTTGGAATATTTCTTTGACAAAGATAATATTTAGACTGGTCTTGAAAGAGAGAACAACCTCCTAGGCTATGGAAACTTACCACTAATTCAAGTTTAGAGTTGTTAAGGTTAAATTAAGATCAAATATTGAATTACATTAAATGTTAATTGGATTCTAACCTTCTTTATATGTAAGTATTGAAATGGCCTCTAATAGTATTAGCATAAATATATTCTTATAAATTGCATTTATAGGGTCAAAAATGACCTATACATAACTATGCAATGTAACAAGTTATTGATATACCTTAGTGAAATTATAACTAAAAGGTGAAAATATGTTTTCTCTCTTAATTCTACTTTGTGATTACTTTGTTGAATATGCATCCAATCTATGTTGAATTGAAAGGTTTTGTTTGATATGAATATACACTCATGATTTTCTTATGGTAATGAGGATTTGGTTTTTTATTTTAAGGCCTAATTTGTATACTAATTATTAGTGAAGGATATTGATTGTATAATCTAAGCTCCCAAGGGTTTGAAAACATAATAAGGACTAATTTTAGGCAATGTTGTACCATGTTAGCCTTTGTTAAAGATAAATGCACACATTTTCTTAAATAAAGGACATATGTTAGGGACTCCTGAGACCTTGGAATATTTCTACAAGTTATTTCTTTTCACTTGAAGGGATTTTTCCTCTTGGAAGCTTTACTTGTATGGTATTGGATGTGTGCTCTCGAGACTCTCAACCATTCCAATGAGATAAATATTTCTATTGTACTATTGTGTCTACTTACAACTTGAGTAATTCCTTTGCATCATTATAATATATTATAGGTAATGATTCTCTTAATTATAGTATGTCAATCAAGATATTTATTACCTTAATTAGGGGACTATATATTATAGATAGAGATGTTTGAAACACTCAATGGAATGGGAATCAAAGGTCAACCTGGAAGGTATTTAAGTAAGATGGTATGTCTAGTTCTTGACTATGTGATATTTGCGAGTGGATTTTGGGATGGTTTATGAATTTTTCATAACCCCACTTAATTAGTAATATAGCTTGTACTTGTGGATTTTAAGGTCTAGTATGTTGCTCTAGTATTTTTTGGTGGGCTTGGAAGTGTTAAAGGAGTATAAGAAGGGGAAGTTCACTACGAGACTAACATTTTTTCATGACTTGAGTCTTTGTAGGATAAATTTATCCATTTATGTTTTAGATGTTTTGTTCTAGGTGAAGTTTAACATTGTTATACCTTTCCTCCTCAATAGAAGTTTTTATAGTTTTAGAATGATCAATACCCTTGCCCATATATCCAATAGGGAGAAACTAGTAAGTAGATAAAGGCCTCATGTGAACACTATTATATTTACCCTTGAAAATTAAGTTCAATTTAAATTGTAGAATTGTAAATGCAGAAGGAAAATAGTGGTTGGTTTTAATCTACATCCATAAGAATGAAGCTAGTCACATTATGCTATATCATTAGAACTCCAAGAGAAGGATTTATGTTGTGATTTTCTTTTTGTTCATGTCAATGAAATAATTGCATGAGGAATTTTAGTATAATAGAATACTTGTCATTTTCTTTTTCAAAATTGTATCTTGTTGTATTTTGGGCTTTTGAAGAGATACTTGTTCTCTTGAAGAAGAATTGTGGTTGTTGAATGCATGATCTGGTTTCATATATATTTACTTTTGTGCACATAGTGATAAAAACATAATTCATTTTAAGAGATAAGTTTACTAGTTACAATTATTTATGGGAGGGAATACTTTAAATGCATATATGAAATTTGTGAGGTGCTTCTATACCCTATGCTGAATTTATTTTGGTTGTGCTTTAAACCTACTCTCTATGGAACAAACCACATTAAAACTTAATGCTAAACCCTAGATATAGACTTGTGTTACCCTAGGTTGGTTAAGAATGACAAAAGGAGGGTATAGTTCCTAATAACCCATAGGTTACACATATGGATCTCTTATTTCTCTCTTCTCTCTAGAGCAAGTTAAGTGTTAATTTAGAGCAAATGTTGACTCTTAATTTATACATTTACTTTGAATTATTATAATCTAGTTCAATTTATGAAATATGTGTTGATTTTTGTCCCCATTTCTTGCCATTACACCGTAGAGTACATCCAATTAGTAGAGGCCAAATCATGTACTTGACATAAATGGTTAACATTGAATTCTAGAAGTATGCCAAATTTGTTCACCTATTTGGTGCTCTTGTCTAATTTAGGAATAATAGTTATTAAACAAGAATCTAGCCATGTTTTTAAAGGAAAATAAAGGATATATATATATATATATATATATATATATATATATGTATATATATATATGTGTGTATGTGTGTGTGTGTGTGTGTGTGTGTGTATGTATGTATGTATGCATGCATGCATGAATTTTTAAACACACATATATCTAGACATCAAACACCAGATTTCCATTATATGTTACGATTAAGCAGTAACACCCACATTTTACACACACAAATACAACACACATAATAATAGGATAATTTTTTTTTGGCTTACATTGCTTGATACATAACATCACATAGGATCACTTAGGATAATGTATAACACATGAGACATTTGTGTAACCATGGACCCACATATATAACATGAAACACATGATGCACATCAAAGCCACATTTCCAAAAATGACAAAGTACAACAACGACCCACTACAATATACACTTACTCACAGAGCACTTCCCACAACACATCATTGTTCATGGTGAAATATTTATTACAATACTATTTTTATTAGTTGACTATAATTGTTTGAAGAACACATAACATGGGACCCTTCGTTCCTTTACAACTAGGTTGCATGTTTTTGTTTAACATTTCACCTATAGTGGTTCCTTTAGAATTTGTTTGTTTCTCTTGTGGAAATAACTTTATATAACATGATTGTGATTAGGAACATATATACACACATGTGTCTTCTAATATTTGACTTAAGGATTTATTTGAGAGAGTCGTGTTTACTTGGTTTGGAAAAATACTCTCATTACAAGGAGGAAAATTCACAAGAAGAAAAAGGAAGGTTACTAGATCAATAGAAAACCTATCCCAAGTTCATTTCATAGAATTGTTTAATACTAACAATACACTCTTTTAATCTTCAAGTTATTACAACCAACTATGTAGGTTAACTAATTAAGTTGTATCATTCTTGATTCACAATCCATTTCTCCAATTAGGAATTCATATTTTCACAATCATATTGCACATGGAAGGGTACATTACACCTGTGTTCCCATTATAGAGATTTTCTTTGAATTTAAGTGATGAATTTCACATTTCAAACTACTTCTATTCATCATCTTAAGGATTTAATCTCAATAAAGCAACAGGTTAATTACATGTTTCAACCATAAATTCTACTTCTTGAGTGATCCTAGGTTTAATATATTCCTATCTATGCCAAGGGTTCTACTAAATTTTACAAGTCCAACTAGAGTGAAATTTCCTTAACTCACAAGACCTTGGCTACAGACTGAAGTTATCCCATTCTCAAGGTTACATTTTATTATTTCATTAGCATTGTTGTTTAATCCACATTTATGCAAACAAAGCATGTGATCATGCATCATATTTGTTTTTTCGATTTATTAGGTTGTTGTATTAGTCATGGAGCTCTACTTTATTACATTCATTTTATGATCACATTTGACATTTTAGTTGGTTTTGACATCACTCAATGGCGTACCATTTTTATAGTGGTCATTCCTTAGTTTAATCTTATTTACCCTTTTACTAACTACATTTACGCGTTACTTTGGTCCTGTATTAACATCATTTTGGAACAAATGTAATTCCTATAACACTTATGTAACACTTAGGGATTTAAGACTATAAGGAGTATGATATCGCACAAGAAAAATCTTTTCATTGCTCTTAGACACGCAAGTATAAGTGTATTTTACAAGAGAGATATCCCAAACAATCTTACGCACTTCCAAAATCTCCTAAGGACCTATTTCAATTTTTGGGTAAATACACAAGTAATTCAACACTTAGTCACCACTCACATAATTTAGATCTCACAAGAGATCAATCGTAGGTACAACCACCAACTATCTTGCAAGGATTTGGCCACCCACTAGGGTACCAAGGGAAATTACGCATAAGAGGGTTAAAATTATTCATGATATGGTCATACCTACAACACCTAGACATGATCACCTCACTCATCCCAATATGATAGGTTTCACAATGTAAAATCACCACCTCTTAAAATATTCGGTAAAAGGTCCTTAATAAGACACCTTAGGTGCGAAACAAGAAGATGATTAATGAGGTTAGAGTATTTTATTAACATGATCAATGTTTTATACCTGGAAAAAGAATCAAATGGGAGAGGAAGTACAATAGGCATTATAACTCATTCTTTTAATTTCGTTAGTTTTGATGAGAGGAGATTCTACCTAGCATTGTGGGTGTTAAGGAAATAAACCAATAATTAACATAGCAAAAGATTAGTTTAATATATTTATAACATAGGTACAACATTGAACACAACTTCACATCCAATTCAAAACTATAAAATATAGCCACATTGGTATTCCCTTTTCAAAATATACAAAGAACAATTCTCGAACAATAATACATATCATTATTATATGGTAATGCATGAATTGCAAGATGCATATAAATCTACAATGAAAAATCATTAATTACAACATATCACATCCAAAAAATTCCTCTTGTTTGGAGTACCTGCAACCAACGTTGCATCAGTCATAGGAATGAGTATGGAAATCCCCTACACTCCAACATAAATCCACACATTCATAGAGAGAGAGAGAGAGAGAGAGAGAGAGAGAGAGAGAGAGAGAGAGAGAGAGAGAGAGAGAGAGAGAGAGAGAGAGAGAGAGGGAGAGAGGGAGAGAGGAGAGGGGAGAGGGAGAGAGAGAGGAGAGAGGGAGAGAGAGAGATTTTATTTTCCATTCTTAATGTCCATTATAATTTCATTTCAAACCAATTCACATTTCCCAATTCATTTACGTTTTCAAATCAATCAAGTATCATAGTCATTTCTAGAGAGAGAAGAGGGTGGAGAGAAAATCACCATACATTTCAAAATTTATTTATACAAGATAAAAGATCGAATAAAATTATACATAGCATTGCAATGGTATTACGAGGTCACATGCATGGCTAGAAGTCAAACAAGACTCTTAGAAGGAGATTCGAGCTAAAGTAGCAAGTTGAGAAAAAATGACCCAAACAACAAAAGTGCTTACAAACTGGGTCTTAAATACTCTCGTTCTAAGTTTGATCACGAAGTTTTATGATTCCTACTTACTCCCACACATATAAATAATTCATAGTGATTAATGGATTTCGAATACGACGAGAAAAGATCAAGTTGCAAGGACAACTCCGGGGCCAATTATCATAATTGCGTCAACAACTCTTATTGCACAACAACGACTAGTGGGCCCCAAAACTTACTTGCAAAAATAGTTTTTGATGGCATTTTAATGGAAATAAAGTCAGTTATGATTCTCTTATTGGCATCTAGAGGTAGGAGGTAGTGGTTTTCAGTTTCGCTCAAGCTAAGTGACAATCGTAAGCCAAAACTGATCGTGTTTTATTAAAACGACCATGTCACCATAAGTGATTGATAAGCTAAGAGGGTTTAGGAATACAACTTGTAAGAGCATTAAATAATTTCAAACAACTCAATTAAGGTTCCCTAATTTGTTCCATGTTAGCAGGGGTCATGCAAAGAGTTTTGGTTTTGCGGTAAATTTGGGTGCGATGTTTCATACGCGTAACTTTCAATATCGAGTCCTATTTTTGTTGTTGATGTTTTGAGAGTTCACATCAAGAAAATATTTTGTCATTTGTTGGAATTTTTCTCTCCATCATTGAACATTTACTTTTGAAAAAACTAGAAATGTTGAAGTGATATTTAATGCAAGTGAAAAGGGGAAAACCATACCTTTATCACGAAACTCGTGATTCCCACATTCAACGAGACCACATCAACTTCAGGCATTCTTGTAAAATTTACGGCCTTTCTCATCCTTCCTTTTCAAAACTCAACTTTCCACGTGGCTTGCCACTAAGAAAATCGATGAGAGCACGTCTCTTTGAGGCATTTGATCAAACAATTTTAGTGTCTTTTCCTTGATTCCCAACAACCACTAAGGTCACCAAACCTCTCGTATTTTATCAAATTGTTAACATGCTTGCTGAAAGATTCCCTTTTCTCAAGTTCTAAGATACTCCTTTTACGAGTTAGAATAGACAACATTAAATTCTCACTCAAGTCCTCATGTGGTGAGTAATTTTTCATTGCTTCTAAAAAGTTATCTCACAATACACTGTTGGTCACTCATGTTGCATGAGAACCGGTCCTTGCGCTTTGATCTTGAACAAATTTGAATATTAGAAAAACCCAAAGTTATCATTGAATAAAAATTCTCCTTTAGCATATAGAAAATTGTCTTTTATATCGGAGCTAATAAAATTTCCAACTTTCCAACTCATTTAATCAAGGCATTGGTTGGGGTTGATTGGCGATAAACTTGTTAAGATACTTTGTGGCTTCACTGAAACTATGCACCTCCAACAGTTAATGCCAGACGACACCCACCAAATGCCACGCATCTAGCAAAGCTAAGTCATATATCCTCTCATACACATTTCCATGAGACTACTTCTTTTCTTTAATAGGTATTTTGTCAAACAACTCATGCGGCTTGAGAAACCTCCCTTATTTTTCATACATGACTAACAACACAATTGCAACTACAAAAACTGATAATTCCCTCATTATCTCTATGCTCGAATGACTTCCATACCCTATTTTTACAGCTCTTATTTTGGCACAAAAACTAGTAGTATGGTGTCAAAGTGATCTAGTCGGGTTGGACACCTGTGTGTTGCATTGGTGGAACAACGAGTGAGAAAGGAAAACAAAGGGTTTCACACAGAGGGAGAGTGAAAGATAAAAACATTACAGAGACATAAGTTGGGTAATCGGAGAGGCACGTTCAATGTATTAACAATATAACTACTCAGAAATAAAAGATGGCAAGCAGGAAAATGTGATGCAAAGATACATTACACGTGGCACAGGTCTTCATAGGTAGAAGAAGTTAAATCTACACAGCTAGGTGTTAAACCAAAATAATGCACCTCCTAATCCTCCAACATCGTCTTCATTTGCATTTAGTAAACAAAACAACGACACACAGGCAGTTGATCCTTCATCTTAGAGGCATTGGACCCACTTTAGACACAAATATAGACCCAAATAGTCAATTTGAATATAGCAAAGTGAGGAGATATTAGGTTTGCAAGTATATATCTACTTGTAAGGTTGATTCAACCCATAATGGATTGCTTTTAGGATGGCTGTAACATATCCCCATTTAATACAACTCCCTACACCGTTCTATTTATTTCATAAAACTAAGAGTGTAGAACCCTTCTTTACCATAGCTCGACTTCTACACTCATGCAACTATCCTCTTCTTTGCTAAAATTTACAACATTAATTTGGGTTCCATCATGGTTAACTCCTTGGATCCAGACATAAAATACTTGTATTATTATGCAAGGAAAAAGATAGGTCTGAAAAAGCATTTAGGATGTGTCACTCTCCATCTTCCACTTTGAAAAAGTTATTGTTAGTGTAAATTGGTAGCACCCCTGGATATTTTCTCAGATTTCTAGTTTGATAATGGACATCCAGTGTGATTACATAACATTGAATCTTTTCCCCAAGTGTGGGACTTGTAGAAATGGGAAAAAAATCTCCAGATTAAAGGCTGGTTCCTCTACTCCTCTGATTAGATGTATACATGAAATTTGTAGAGGTTTAACTCAAAATCCTACTCTAATTTTGCCAAGGAGACAAGCGTAGAAGAGAAAAAAAATAAAACTAAACTAACAAGGTGATACACCAAAGGAGCGGTGAACATATATTTACGCAAATTGACATAGATTATAAAAATGCAACACAAATCATGCACAAATTGCTAAAATTGTTACGAAGGATCGGGATAGAGCGAACAACACAAGAAAGGATTGAAAATTCATTCATGAGAGCTTGCATTTTCATTTCCATTTTTAAATATAGTGCATTACAAAAGAAAGGAGGTAGAAAACATGTTGCAGTCCTAAAAGGTCGATATTCCACAAATTCACTTTCCGGGGTGAAAGAGGGAGCCTTGAGAACATAAAAACGTCCAACCCTTTACAAATGAGCCAAATCGGCTTTTAACAATGAAAACTCGAGCTCAGAAGGAGAAACATGGGAAAAATGAAATGAATGAATCAACCACAGACCAAATCCATCAAAATAGCATGGGTACCCTAAAAATTTCATTCCCAAGATTTTTGACAATCTTTGGAGAAGAATGGAAGCCATCTTGCATTAAAAATGGTGGTTGAATGTTAGTTCTGCTTATTTCCCCATGCCAAAGGTGTTTCTTGTTTTGTTTCCACCAATATCCATAGAAAAAACAAAATTGAAGATTCCATCATGTAGAGGACTTCAATAGCTTTCCAATGACACCAAAATTGAGGAAAACTGAGCTCTGGATCAAAAGATATGCCCCATATGAAGATTTAGGGAAAAACATGGTGAAAATCAAATCGGTGGGCCAAAACCCAAAAAATTTCCCTCTTTTTTGAACTTGGGAAAATTTCCCCAAAAATTTCCACGCCCCGCCGCTTTGATGCCACGTGGCACATTTTGATTGGTCCACGAGACTCAAACAACCATTTTACACCTCTTTTACATTTTGGAAAAATTTCCAAAATTGCTCCACTGCCCAATGCTCGATGCCACGTGTCATCCTCCTGACGCTCGGCACATGCTCCAAACTTTCCCTTTGATCTGGCTGATCACTTTGGCAAAATTGCCAACTTCTCCCTGCACCCCCAACCTCCAATGCAAATAGGACATGTGTCACACCTTGATTAGTCCGTGGGGCTTCTATTAAATCCTTCATTTTCTCCTTGGTAGGCCCACATGAAAAAAATTTCCTTTGCGCCATTTACTGAACACTTTGGAAAAATTGTCGAGATTCCCCGCGCCCTTGACCTCACGATGAGACCAGGACACGTGTCATCTTCTCATTCATTGAGGGTCCTTGTAATTTTATTTTCCTCCTCCGCTCGGGCTTTCAGGCCAAGATCTTCTTTTTGGTCCCTTTGCAATTTTGGTGAAAAGCCAAAATTCACTCCACCACTCCAATTCCCGTCGGCCTTATGGACACGTGGTGGCCTCCTATTCACGCAGGCCTCAAACCACTTCTTTCTCTGTGGGCCCGTGGGAAAATTTTTTTCTTTACGCCCCCACTGCTCCTTGGAAAAACTTCCAAATTACCTCCGCTGACCTGCCATTCCGCCACCACGTGGCACATTCCTATTGGATGTGGGCCTTCCCAGGGAAAATTTCCCTTAAAAATTCTGCCGAGCCATAACTTGCAAAATACAAGGAGTTAGAAGGAAAATTTTACCTTTTTGGAAAGGTGAGGAAATTCTCTATCTGATGAAGCCATTTCCGAAAATTTTGAGTTCTTGAAAAGTGGAAAAATTTGACTGAGGCACAAGGAAGGAAGAAATGAAAGAGAGTTAGCCAAAAATAAGCAAGGGGCTTATTTTGGATAACAATTTTGGTGACTCAAAGGGGTCATCTGCCTGCTGGATGAATGATCAGCTACAAGCAATCTATTGGGCATGGAGTCATCAACTTAACTACTTGGTGCTCTCAACTCATTAGAAAATTTCTAGAAGGAAGATTGTGAGAGTGGAAAATCACTTGATCTGAACATGGTATGCAAAGATGCATCCTTAGGGAAATGCAAAACTAAGCTCTGACGAAACAATGTGCACAAGCACTTGGAAGAATGAAAATCTAAGCTAATATGTACAAGGTGGGAGGTTCCCTTCTAGTAGCGATGCTTTAGATGGATTCCATTGACTAGAATTTGCAGTTCTTCACCATCCAATGTAGACAATTGGAAGGCATTATTGTTCTTACATTTTGTGACCATGTAGGGGCCACTCCAAATGGCATCAAACTTTGAATGCCTTCTTGGCTTTGCTTAGTCTGCATCCAATTTCAACACTAAATCTCCAACTTAGAAGGTTATATCCTTAGCTTTCCTATCAAAGGTTTTCTTGATCAAGGCTTGGTCCTTCTCCATTGTTTGGGTTACATGCTCTCTGATTTCTTGGAGTTCCATCAATTCTACATATCTAACCTCCATGGGTTCAAACTCCAACAATTCCAATTGCTTCATGAGTTCCAACATTGGAAACTCAAGTGACATAGGCAAAATTGCCTCTCTTCCATAAACAAGTCTGAATGGAGAGTTACCTGTGGATATCTTGGGAGTTATCCTATTAGCCCATAAGGCTGATTTCAGTTTGGTGTGCCAAGTCCTCTGATTTTCATCAAGATTCCTCTTGATGATCTTTAATAAGTTCTTGTTGGTAGACTCAACTTGGCCATTACCTTGAGGGTAATAATTTGATGAAGTGCTTAGATAGATCCCATTCGAACAACCCATTTAGTTACCTTTGATCATATGAATGTCGATGCATTATCGATTATAGTGGTAGGTATGCCAAATCTGGTTATATCCTCTCATAGAAGTCTAGAATGCTAGATTCATTTACCTCTTTGAGTGCCACCGCCTTAGTCCATTTGGTGAAGTAGTATGTTCTGTTGTTAGAATCCACTTGTGTCCTTGGCTTGAGTTTGGCTTAATGAATCCAATGAAGTCCAAACCCCATTGTGTGAATGGCTGGTCAATCTGAAATTGGGTGCAATGGAAAAGATGCTAATCTTTCCTTGCTCGTGAAGAATGCACAATTTTTGCATCTCTTGATCCATGCATAGCAATCACTAAACACGTTGGGCCAATAATATCCATCCTTCATAATCTTGAGGGCTGTCACTCTTGGAGCAAAATGACCCCCAGCTGATCCACCATGGAACTCTTCTAACATTCTCTTAATTTGATTTGTCCCAATGCAACTCAGAAACACTCAATTTATATCCTTTTTGAACAAGACACCATCAACAAGTGCATATGGGATAGCCTGCAATCTGAAGTTTCTTCTCTTGGTTTTGTTCATCTCTAGAGGGCATAGGCCTATTTGTAAGAAGTGCATTATGTCTTGGGTCTAGCAAGGAGTGAGCATACCACCATTCTCTTCTTGAACACATCTTTGTTCTTGGTTTTCTTGCAACGCCAAAACAAGATCCCTCCCATTGTTTACTTCCATTGATTTTCTCAAGACCAGCTACTCACACAACCCCTTTCCTTAGAACAACTTGGTGAATTTGATCTCAATGTCATACTCCATGACAGAAGTAATCCACCCTGCACGTTTTTCATTTAGGTCTTTGTTGAGGAGGAATTTCTTAACTCCCGCATGAGAAACCAGCAATTGAACCTTGTTGTTTGAAACTAGATGCTTAAATTTCTTCAAGCTCCTAATCACTGGAAGAACATGCTTCTCAATTAAGGAATACCTCACCTCATAGTCCTCCAAGCTTTGGCTAAAGAAGGCAATTGGCTGCTCTGTATTTTCCTTGTTCTGTTGTACTAAAATTATAGAAATTGTATCATCACCTCCAAATGCATAAAAGATAAAATCCTTAGAGAAATCTGGGTTAATGAGAGTTGGATCTTGTGAGATAGCCTCTTTGATAGCCTCAAAAATTTCATTACCTTCAGCTGTCCATTTGAAAGCCATACTTTTCTTCAACATCATAGTTATTGGCTTAACAAGGGCTGCAGAGTTTGGAACAAACCTTCGAACAAAATTGATTCTTCCCAAGAAACTTTGAAGGGCCTTCTTATGACTTGGTAATGGTAGTGCTTTTATTGCTTCAACCCTCTCTGGATCAATTGTTAATCCCTCCTTGGAAACAATGTGGCCTAGGAGCTTTCCTTCATGAGCTAGGAAAATACATTTTTTGGGATTCAAGGATACCCCAAATTTTCTACATCTTTGGAACACTTGTCTCAAATGAAAGAGATGATTTACTGCACTTCTATAAAATATAGTAATATCATCTAGGTATATCAACACTATTTTGTTGATCAATCCCTTGAACGCCATATCCATTTCCCTTTGGAAGGTAGCTCCGGCATTAGACAACCCAAATGGCATTTTCCTATATGCATAGGTTCCCCATTTGGTGGTGAAGGATGTTTTGAACTGATCATCCTCATTTACCATGATCTGATTATACCCTGAATAACCATCTAGCAATGAAAACCTCTTAGAGCCAGCAACAACTTGCAAAATCTGCTCCATAGAAGGAAGTGGGTAATGATCCTTGAGGGATGCTCTATTCAAATCTCTAAAGTCTACACACAATTTGATTTCTCCACTCTTCTTTCTAACTGGAACCAAGTTTGTAACCCAACTTGAATGTTTGATAGGAAATATGATACTTGCCTCTATTAACTTATTCAATTCCTTCTTCATGAGAGGCTCCATGTGTGGATTGATCGGTCTTTGTTTTTGTTTGATGGGTTTAACACTTGGATCTAATTCAATTGTGTGTTGAGCTAGCTTGGGATTGAAACCTCTTAGGTCTTCATAGCTCGAGAAAATATATTCGAGAACTCTTGAAAAAGTTGCATGAACTCATACCTTTCTTGCTTGGTTGCCACTTTACCAATTTGAAGCGATTTTCCTTCTCCCACCGAGATGGGCACTGAATCTTCTCCCTTGACTTGGATGTTTGCTTTCTCCTTCCTAAATTGATCATTAGGATTAAAGATGGACTCCAAAGTGACAAGTCCTTTTGGTAGTTTGTTGGTTCTCAATTGTACCACTTGATCACCATATTGTTGTTCTAACTTTTCCTGATTTTTGGCTGAGAAATCAGCTTCTTCTTGTAAGAAATTGATGATTTGTTGGTCACTTTCAAACACTTGCCAACTTACATTATTATGCAGTACTGATGGCCTTACCATCACATGAATGTTTCGCTGCACTTTATCTTCCTTGATACTCTCCACAACATCAAAGGCTGCTCCAACTACTGCAAGCCTATCAACAGCTGGTTTTCTTTCCTAGGGATGGAGTTGATGCCAAAGCCTTAAAAATCCTTAATGAGGTCCCACACCCTATTTTTATAACACTTGAGAAAGTCATTTTTGGCAGCATGTTGCCATTTAACTTGATTAATAATCAGCTCACTGTCACCAAAGACTTGTAAGTTTTTATACCTCTTCTTCTTGACCAATGCAATCCTTGTTCAAAGCTTCATATTCAGCGGTGTTGTTAGGACATGCAAACTGAAATCTAAAAGCTGAATAATACTTAATGCCTTGAGGTGAAACAAGCATAGCTCCCCTCTATACCTTGTCTACGTATTGATCCATCAAAGAACAAGCGCCATACGTCATTGTCATCTTTATGGTTTGGCTTGGTGATGCTAGGAATAAGCTGATTTTCTTCATGCATGCAATAAAATCCTAGTTCAGATTCTTCTATTTCCTTGTAGGGATCAAAATCATGTACCTTGCTTGCCCATTCATCAAGAGTCAAATCTAGGATGCTTCCAACTTTGGTGTCAGCTTCATCTGTGCTGGATTATCCTCTTGATCAAATGTTAAACATTTGGCATTGATTGGGCTTGGAGTATGAGGCTCAATGTGAAATTTTGCAATAGGTTCAGACCTGATTGTGGCCTTAGTTCCATACCTGATCTGAAACAACATATGTGACCAATCAACAGATAAATACCCTCTAATTCTAGCTGTGAAATCCCTTGACAAACATAGGGCAAAAAGTGGTGGTAAATCTATCACTGACACATCTTGCAAAACAGTGACATTGGGGCATGCATGTAAGGTTAGGCTCAAGTATTTAATTACTCCTACTTTGTTGCTACTCTTCCTATCTAGTTGCACCACCTCTTTGGATATGACTTCATATTGGAGGCCCAGCTGACCAGCTATTTTCTTGGGCATCACGGAACTACTTGCCCGAATAAATCATGCAATTATGTACTAGTTTATCCCCAATGATCAATGAAACATAGAATGGAGGGGGCTTCAAAACTTTACCTTGCTATCCTCCAAGCTTCCCTTGAGGCTGAGTAGCATTTGTAAGTACCTTCTCTTGCATATGAGCTTGCTGATTTGAAGTTGACCAATTCTTCATGGCAGCTTGTAGTAGATCTCTTTGGCCTGGGATGGATAGTGATTCCCACATGGATATATTCATGTTTTTCTTCTTCATTTGTTCAATGATGTTAAATGGGGATGAAACATCTCTTTGCTTCCCCTTAGCCTGCACATTATTTTCTTGTACATGGGCTGCAATAGCTGGCATTTGAGCTGGTCTAGAAGGTGGCTTGGGCTGTCCTTGCACATTTAGAACTACATTTTGCTTACCAACACTTTGTGGAGTGATGGAAGGTTGTGGATCACCTAGAGCTTATGACTGCCCTTCACCAATATTCCTCTTCTTTGACCATGTGTTAGCTCCTACATTCGAGAAATTGTTTGATTCATACCACATAAATCTTGACTACCAATTCAAAAGTGTAGTCTCATTTGGAGTTGTATTTTGCTTTGAGACGTTCCTTGTTGTTGGTTTGTTTCTCGACTCACCTCACTCTCTATGCTAGTTGTTGTCACCATCAAAGCTTGGTTCAAAGCACCATTGAAGCACATATACCGGTTGTGGGGTTCATTGCATGGGAAACACCAATCATACTCTTGAGCTATATTATTTTGCACTTGCACCGCACTAAGGCGTAGAGGTAGATGCAACATTGGGGTTATAGGGCTGAAATGGTCTATTGGCATGAGGTATTACTTGATTTTGATTTACAGCTAGATTGGGTGGCCTATTAGGTTGATATGGCTGCTATTAGGCTAAGTTTGAGACCCGATAAGAAGGTCTAAAACTTTGGGCTTGCTGCCTCTTGAGTGTAACTAGCTCATTGGATAAATTTTGTAATTGTTTCATGACTTCTTGAAGTTCATTTGAGGCACTAGAGGATGAAGTAGAATTTTCATTTGAACTCTGATTTCTAGGAGTGGGAATAGGAGCTAAAGTAGGTGCTTGACTAGTGCTTGGGATTTCCAAGTTTGAATATAAGGGTATGGGAGGCCTAGGAGCCAGTTTACCAGCTTGGATCAAACAATTCTCAGCCCTAATGGCAATGCTATAAGCTGCAGGTATATTTGCACCTCCCATGGATTGAATTAACATAGAAATATTAGAATTTAAAGCTTTGAGATAGTATAAGAAAGAACCTTCGATTGTTGGATTTATGTCATTGGAATTCTATCCCAAGTCCTTTGAAATCTGAAGTTGAAGTCAGTTAGATGCTCATTAGGAGCTCTCTTGATAGTTGTTAGTTGTTCCAATATAAACAAATTATCTCCCTTTTCTCCAAACTACTCATGGAGAGCTATGCACAACCGGTTCCAATTTTGGATAGAGCACCTTTAAGACTCTGAACCATTGCAAGGATTTCCCTTTGAATGAATATGCCAACAATTTGACAAAGAATTTTCATCTCAACAATCTCATCGATTGCACAAACATTACTAATGTCTTTGACATGATCACCAGAGAGTGGTCCGATTGCCCCTAGTAAAGTATGGGATGTTCTTCAATGCTGCAACTAGAACTGGGTTTTGTGCATTGAGAGCAAGTGGGATCTTTGCTAGTGAAATTGACATAAGGGTTGTGTTGTGCCATTTTGATTGGCTTGAGAACCCTTGTGGATTGGGTGAAAGGTCTACTAGGTGGAGAAGTTGATAGAGTTTTGTTTGGTGGAGATGGAGACCTTTGAATTCTTCTTCCCCTCTCTCTTATTCCTAGGGATAACTACAGATACTCAGACAATCCCTCTTCTCTAGCCCTTGACCTTGTTTTGATCCTTCTCATGAATCTTCAGACTTGGACTGCTAAAACTAGTTGATTTTATCTCTTTGGAGTCGCCAGATATGCAAATCAGGGCTCTTTTTAAGCAAGAAACTTACAACAAATGCACATCAAATTTTTTGTAATGAAGATGAAGACCTCTAAGGTCCCACCGAGTGTGCCAAAATTGTTAGTGCAAATCAGCAGCACCCCTGGATGTTTTCTCAGATTTCTAGTTTGATAATGGACATCCAGTGTGATTGCACAACATTGAATCTTTTCCCCAAGTGTGGGACTTGCAAAAATGGGAAAAAACTCTCCAGATTAAAGGCTGGTTCCTCTACTCCTCTTATTAGATGTATACATGAAATTTGTAGAGGTTTAACTCAAAATCCTACTCTAATTTTGCCAAGGAAACAAGGGTAGAAGAGAGAAAAAAGATAAAACTAAACTAACAAGGTGATACACAAAGAAAGGAGTGGTGAACATCTATTTCTGCAAATTGACATAGGTTATGAAAATGCAACACAAATCATGCACAAATTGCTAAAATTGTAATGAAGGATCAGGATAGAGCAAACAACACAAGAAAGGATTGAAAATTCATTCACAGAGCTTGCATTGTCATTTCCATTTTTAAATACAGTGCATTACAACAAAAGGAGGTAGAAAACATGTTGCAGTCCTAAAAGGTCTAATATTCCACAAATCCACTTGCTAGGGTGAAGGAGGGAGCCTTCAGAACATAAAAACGTCTAACCCTTTACAAATGAGCCAAATCTAGCTTTTAACAATGAAAACTTGAGCTCAGGAAGGAGAAACGCAGGAAAAATGAAATGAATGACTCAACCACTGACCAAATCCATCAAAATAACATGGGTACCCTTAAAATTTCATTCCCTAAGATTTTCGTCTTTGGAAAAGAATGGAAGCCATCTTTGCATTAAAAATGGTGGTTGAATGTCGATTCGCTCATTTCCCCATGCCAAAGGCGTTTCTTGATTTTTTTCACCAACCTCCATAAAAATAAAATTGAATATTCCATCATATAGAGGACTTCAATAGCTTTCCAATGACACCAAAATTGAGGAAAACCAAGCTCTGGATCGAAATATATGCCCCTCTGAAGATTTAGGGCAAAACAGGGCAAAAATTGGGTTGGTGGGCCGAAACCCAAAATTTTTCCCTTTTTTGAATTTGGGAAAATTTCCCCAAAAAGTTCCACCCCACCGCTTCGATGCCACGTGGCACGTTTTGATTGGTCCGTCGAGTCAAACAACCATTTTACACCTTTTTTGCATTTTGGAAAAATTCTAAAATTACTCCGCTTCCCGATGCTCCGATGCCACGTGTCATCCTCCTATTCGCTCGGGCATGCGCTCCAAACTTTCCCTTTGATACTGCTGATCACTTTGGCAAAATTGCCAACTTCTCCCCGCACCCCCGACCTCTGACGTGAACAAGACATGTGTCACACCTTGATTAGTCCGTGGGGATTCTATAAAACCTTCATTTTCTCCTTGGCAGGCCCGCGGGAACAAATTTTCCTTTACGCCATTTGCAATACTTTGGCAAAATTGTCAAATTCGCACCACACCCCCAACCTCCGACGAGACCAGACACGTATCATCTTCTCATTCGTTGCGGGCCCTTGTAATTTTCTTTTCCTCCTCCACTCGGGCTTTCGGGCCAAGATCTTCTTTTTTGCCCCTTTGCAATTTTTTTGAAAAGCCAAAATTCACTCCGTCACTCCGATTCCTGCCGGCCTTATGGACACGTGGTGGCCTCCTATTCACGCGGGCCTCAAGCCACTTCTTTCTCCGCAGGCCCATGGGTGAAATTTTTTCTTTGCACCCCCATTGCTCCTTGGCAAAACTTCCAAATTACCTCTGCTGACCCGCCATTCTACCGCCATGTGGCACATTCCTATTGGATGCGGGCCTTCCCAGGAAAATTCCCTTAAAAACTCCGCCAAGCCATAACTTGCAAAATACAAGGAGTTAGAAGGAAAATTTTACCTTTCTGGAAAGGTGAGGAAATTCTCTATTTGATGAAGCCATTTCCAGAAAATTTTGAGTGTTCAAAAAGTGGAAAAATTTGACTGAGGCACAAGGAAGGAAGAAATGAAAGTGAGTTAGCCAAAAATAAGCAATGGGCTTACTTTGGATAACAAGATTTACATACGTTGCCAACCTAACAAATTCCTTAACAAAGGAAGCTCAAAGTCTGTAATCAAGGGGGCATTACATTAACTCAAAAATTACACTAAACTATATGCACCCCTTATTGCATGGTGCTAGATTAAAAATACCCAATGATGATGACGAGAATCTCTAAGAACATGAAAATATTTTTTTAAATGCTCAAGACCACCTCCCATCCCATTCTAACCCCCTTAGACTTCTTTTCACTTCTTTTCAGCCCTTTTAACACTTTTCAAACCTCATTTTCTTCTCCATTGACTCTTTTCTATTCATTTTTCCTAATTAATATGTAACAACCAGTTTCTTGCCATGATGGTTTGATCTCCTTCCGTAGTGGTAGCGTTTCTACCCATGACGATTCATTTTTAGGGACCTATAGTTCCATGTCCAGATTGACTTTGAATTCAACTCACACTTACCATACATGATTTTTGATTCTATTTTTAGACCATGCACATGTTTCACCTCGTTTTGTATGCCCAATTCACTACTCTGCCCCCTTAGCACTTGAGTTCACCATCTACGGATCTAATCTAAGACATATATTTGATTTTTGATCTTGATTTGAGATTGAGATCACTTGGAAGCTTTCTATTAAGAAAAATTGAACACTCATTTGTTGTTTCTCCCAAATTTTGAAGTTTTTTCCAGAGAATATTTTTATTACCGTTTTTTAAATCTAGAGAGAAAGGAAAATCCCAAGGGAGATTACTTCTAGTACTAAGCACCTCAATGACCTTGTTTTGGTGTTATAACTCACAAAGAGAACACAAGGGTTTACAAATCAGTCTTCTACCCCTCAAGCTAACAACATATCTGATGATTTTTCTTATTCCAAAGTACACCTAGCTTCTAATCTCTTCCTATTAAACAAATTGTCATCACATTGGTCTTCATGAGCATCAATTGGAGTATTCCACTGAGAGTATAAGTGATAAAATATAAGATCAACTCTATTATGCTTGCAGAAAGAGGTTGGGATTGCATTAAGTTTGTTTATTTTCTTAATTATTTTAGATAATAGCTTTCTTTTTCTTAGAATTCATCAAAATCCTGAAAAGAGTAACAAAATTGTGTTATATTATATTTATTTGATTGAACTTTGTGTTTTGTAGTTTAAATTTTTCAAACCTTCATGTTCTAGCCTTCTTCCACCTTTGGGATGGTTGAGCATGAGTAATATTTCTCTTCTCACCACCTCTTTATTCTCCATTCCACTTTGCCAAGACAAATAACATTTATAGGGTTGGGGCCTTCCATCAACATATACATATGTTATTTTCCATCTATAAGAAAAGGGACATAGCTTAATGTAGCCAACTTTAACACAAACTCAATACACTACAAATATCTTGAACTCAAAGAAAATAAATATTCTTCTTCATTATTGAATCATGAATTACAATGCTTCATAAATAGGAAAACAACTCCCAACTCGAGTTTCCAAGAAAACTCTAACTAAATTTGACTAAATCTACTCTAGGTGGCAAAATTTACTAATTTTAGTAGTTTACTAGAACTTGTTATCCTTAGTAAGTTCGCATGCTTATTCCTTTGGGCACAAAATTTTTCATGCATCATCTACATGCCTAAATTAGAGGAATTGCCAACTTTCTAACCTATAATACATTCAAGAGACTAAAATTTACTAATTCCCTAAAATAGGAAAAAACTGAATTAAAACTTAGATCCTAATTTGCGACCTTCAAATGGTAGATTTTTGGCTTAAAAATGTGTCGTAATGTGCTCCAACCAGCAGGGGTGGGTTAACTGATGTGTTTGTCTTGTTGAAACAAGTGGTTAAAAAAAAGGACTCAAACGGACACCTGGAACACAAGTTATGACCTTTTTAAGTTCCTACTAAAAATAGTGCATGATAACTCTATAGTCTCTATATAGGGGTTGATGCCCCATCCCCATATATTTACATCTATGTCATTATTCATATATTACACTTATAAAACACAAATCCCCCAAAAATATAGTTTCAATTATTAGAATTTCTTTTGAAATTATTTACATATTAGATCAAATTTAGCTTTAGAATAGAAAAAACATACCTTAAGTTGTAGATATCAATTTACACAACATTCATTTTCAAAATCAATACCCAATTTAGAAAATTGCATTCAAACAACGTACAAACTTAAGATATGAAAACAATAGTTATCCAATGATAATTGTTATATTTTTTTACTTTGTAACATGTTTTAGCTTAATAAAACAAACATTAACGTGTTATTATAGATTCACTTTTTTTGCACATTCATTCCATCTTTTAAATTCAAAAAACACTAAAAATATAGTGGTTTATATTTATATCAACTAAAGTAGTGAAAGAAAAGCATTAACGGTTAGATTTCAATTACATGTATTGTGAAATTAAGCTTTTAAAACTTCTATTTTTAACAATTGCTTTGATCCATTTCATTGTGTTGAAATAAATCATACAATAATCAGCTGAAACAAACATGGGTAACATATTTGAAAATTGAGTTAAACACACCTAAACACACAAGTTGCAGATCTAAACAAACCTAGAAACCTACAACAACAACCTTCCAACAATCACAACACATAGCTACAATATTTTAGGTGCATGAATACAACAAAACAACACAAGGATGCTCATTGATCCAAATGACAATGATGTATACTTTTGACAAAACATTATGACCACACATCTCTATTTCTCTAGTTCTAGCTTGAGATCATCCCAAAATAGCCGTCACTAAAAATTTCATCGTACATTGCTACATCTCATAGCAAACACCACACAACGATTATTTCTTCTGGATCATGAATAACTATAGATAGCCATACATTCCCAAGAAGAGTTAGACATTTCACTTGCATTCCTATTCCATTTGATCAACAAAAATTTTAGGTCATTTTTTTTGAATTCAAGCAAGAGGTGTTTTCTTCTTCACCCTATGTAATACATATCATTTACCAACTTATTTTTTTTGATGGTGAAGCCTCACAAAGACAAAAATCACACCCACTATCTCATTAGATAGTTACTCCCATTTTAGATTTGAGTGTTGTCATCTTGTCTAACATCTCCCATCATATCTTTCCACATTACCTTGATAGATCAAGGCCAACCATCCTCCAAGACTCGCTTCATCGGGTAGCATACTATATTATTCTTCCTTTCACACACCATGACACAAACCAAGAGCTCTGTGCCACAATCATTCTTGACCGCATCATCCATCGTGAACAAGTCCGTAGAATCTTCGTTGCACTTGACGAGCAGTATTTCTCTATTGAAAATATAGGTAGAGAAACTTCCTTTTGTTTTTCTTGCATTTTACCTCACTCTATCTTCACACAGCCCCCATGCCATTCTCTTGCTAACATCTTATAATCCTCTATGTCAACTACCTTGGCTCAAAATCATGAGGAGTTTAGTACACACAAAAGGTACCTATGCTTTTTGATGTGGATATGGACCAAATTGAATAATCATAGTCAATATATAATTGGTATACCACAAATAATATGAGGAAATAAATGGCACAATCTTTAACTAAACATGAATCCCATTAATTTACATTACAAAACAATGAATATTGGTACTTGATGAAAAGATAGGAACTAACATTCATTGCTATATTTAGAGTCAAAGATCTAAAAGATATGCATATCATTTGGATTCTCATTTGATTAGTATATATGAATGAAAGACAATGTTTGTGTCTCTTCATGAAAGAAGAAAAAAGTGATTATAAAGGCAAAAAGACAATACATTCAATTCCTACACAATACGAACAACTAGAAGCATTCAAACCATAATGTAAGTTTCTCTCCATATATTTTACATAAAAGTTTAAAACAATATCTCATTTATTATAAAAACTTTGAAGAAGTACCAATCCTACACTAAATCACATCACAAAAATTAGAAATGGAATTTTTCAATTTATACATGTGACTGTCATGGTTGAACTCCATTAAAATGACATGTACAAGAAAAAGGATCTTATAATCCAATTTTGTCCAAAATATCGGGGATTTCAGGTGCACACTCGCATTACTTAGGTATTTGGTTTCTACTTAATCAAAGGAAGGAAGATGTAATTTCACACAACATGTTCTCGTATTTCGACCACAATACCACTTAACAAAATAATAGAATTTATTTCAGATATATAAAATTGTGAATCCTTTTTTAGGGTGTGGCCATAGTTCACTAAGCCAAAGCACTCTGAAATCTCTCTTTAGCCAAATAATAACATGGAGACGATGCTGCGTATTTTGTAGGAATCATCTCTGCGATGACTACCCTCTACTTGATTTGCACCCATGTATGTGTGGACTCCATAAAAATGACCATGCTTCCCATCACATGCACATGTAAAAGGCATGACCTGGAAACAAAAACCGGCACCAGAGGGAGTCAAATCATGACAATCACGGCGGACCTGCTCCTATGCACGGAGGATCGTTTATCGATTTTGCTCACTGTGCTGCCGCTCACGAGTCGTCATGCATTTAAGGAGGTAGGTGAAAATTACAAGTGATCCTATAGGTATAGAGAGCCAAATGCCTAACCACTTAACCATAGGTTAATACCAAAACACTAACATTAAACATATACAAGCTTTCACTTTCGTAGAACTTTTGTAGATCGTAAGAAGAAGAGGAAGGCATCAAACGGAAGGCTGAATTGGTTAGACGTTCATTATTCTACACCATCTATGCAAAGAAAATCATCAGTCCTTTGTTTCACATTTGCGGCCACATTAGGAAGGGACGTTCCACAACACACAGTCGAGTCTAGTCACAGGTAATTTGACATTGAAAATCAGAGGATCTTAAGGAATATATAATTTGGTTTATTTTTCATTATTTTTCTTTATATACAACCATGGAAAAGGGAAATATTCTTCATTTTTCTTTCTATTGTCACTTTAAATATGGATCTAGAACTAATTTGATTTAAAATAAAACCATGTTTATTAATTTTTCAATCGATTGTTAAATTTGGTTAATGTAATTCATCACCAAATATGCAGTTGTGAATCAAAATGTAAATCAAAATATTCTTTCAATTTTTTTATCTACACTTTTACTATTCCCCCCAATTTCACCCTAATATCTCTATTATATTCGTCATAGATAAATAAACACACCTGCTAAATACTAATACTTTGTTAATAATATATTTTCCTTATCTAAAAATGTTTTCAACCAACATTATGGTTTTCTTCACCAGTCAATATTCTTGATGAACTCCCTAGCAAAGAGGGATAAGGGGTTGAAGAAAACCAATATATAATCATTCTTACACCGGTCCTTTTCGGTTGTATGCAACCTTAGGTTTGTTGAGACCCCTTGTCCTCACCTAATTTATCTTCTTTTCTACATACTAACCAAGAATCCTCTTTTCTCACTTGAAACTATTATCACTTTTAGCCATTGTGAAGCCATGAACTGATGAAAGAAAATGAGAGAGACCATCACTAAAACAAGGGAAAGAGAGCTCCAAAAATTGATATTATTTGGAAGCCAAGTAATGGTGGAATTACATTCAACAAGCGAGAGGGTGAGAGAGTGATGGTTAAAGGAAAGACAAAAGACAACATTACCACCTTTACGACTATTTTACCACTCTTTGGGAAGAGACATGCTTGAATCAAGGCATGTTATTTTAATACAAATGTTATGAATCTTACATACAAGGGAGAGTAGATTTGTCATGATTGATTAGGTCGATGATTAACATGAGGAAATCACAGTGTGTTCTTCATCTTGATGAAAAACACAGTGTGTTTTTCAGCACGTTGAAAAACATGACAGTTTTCCACACAATTTCATTTACGAAATTGAATTTTATGAAGTCACACTAGTATGAACTTAATATTTGAATTCATATTTTTCAACAAGAACCTTAATAATAAATGTCTTGAAATACAATGTTCGACAATCTCTATTTTTTCCATCTACTTCTAGATATATAGTTATAACATTCTTTTTTGGATTAAACAAATGTTATCACCAATCATGAGTCAGGGGACCACATATCATATTAAATGCATAGTTACATTTTTTAGGGGAAAATGTTTTCGCTCGATTTTTCGTTAAGATGGAAAACTCAACGTGTTTTTCATCAACATGGAAAACACACCGTGTTTTTCAACATGCTGAAAAACACGTTGTGTTTTTCAGCATGTTGAAAAACACGACGGTTTTCCACATGTTCAAGGTGGCCTATTTGAGTGTCAAGTATTAGTTTGTGTTTGTTTCCATCGATCAATCCCTAACACATCTAATGTGACAATTGAACATGTATAAGGGATATATTTCAAATCATTTATACCAATTGAACCATAATACATGTTAAATTAATGTTAGGTGTTGTATTATAGTTTAGGGTGTTGTAATTGTGTTATTTAAGATGACAAGTTAGTGTTTAGGGCATCATATCAATGTTTGGGTGTTTAGGGTATCGTATGATTGTTTAGGATGACACATTAATATTTAGGGCATTCTAATTGTGTTTTGTAAAGTGACCCATTAGTTTGTAAGGTATCATTATAGTTTTTAGGGTTTCATATCAAGTTTATGGTTGTTTTGTTAATGCTCAAAGTATCTCGATTGTCAATTATGTTATTTAGGTTGACCCATTAGTGTTAAGGTTTTTGTATCAATGTTTGAATGTTTAGGGTGGTGTATTAGTGTTTAATATGAGTTCTTATGATATCAAATTATTCTGTAAGGTGTCCTAATTATATTATTTATGGTGATCCCTTAATGTTTATAGTCTTCTAATAGTGTATAGTGTGTCATATTAGTGTTTATCAAGTCTTATAATTTTTTTAGGGTAAAACATTAGTGTTTTTTTGTGTCTAAATTATGTTATTTAGAGTAACCCATTAGTGTCCAAGGTTTTGCATCAATTTTTGAGTGTTTAGGATGTCATATAAGTGTTTAGGGTGTCGTATGAGTTGATAGGGTATTACAGTGATGATTATCATTTTGTATGAGACCATGTGTTTCATTAGTGTTTAGGTTATCCTAATTATGAAATAGAGGATGAATCATTAGTGCATAGAGTATCATGACATTATTTAGGTATCAGTATCAATCTTTAGGGTGTTAAATTAATGTTTAGTGTATCCAATTATTTTATGTGGGGTGACTAATTAGTGTTCAAGGTGTCGTATAAGTGTTTAAAGTGTCCAAAATTAATTTAATATGGTGACTTAATATTATTTATGGTGATATAATTAGAATAATTATAGCTAATATTATGTTTGCATTCATCATTAGAATTAGAATACTTTTAGCTAATACTTGTAGAGATATTATGTTAATGTTATAAACAATTTTTAAATTTATTGTTCATTTTATATAAACAATCATGCAAAAAAATTGAATGTTTTGTTATGTGGAAGGAATGCAAATCAAATCTACAATATTATCTAAATGAAGTTAGTGATCATATAATATTTCCAAGAATAAGTAGGAATTACACTAGTATGTTAATAAGTGAGATCGATGAAAAATATTTATTACCTAATACTTGTGAAAATAGGAACAAATTTATGTTCTTGATATACACATGGATGGCTTAAGAAAACACTTGTGGCAAATTTTTACATAGTTTCTTGGGCATGCGTGGAGGATGGCCTAAGATAATGGTCTAGAAAGATGGCACAAAACAACTTGACAAGCCATGTTCTATGGTTAGTAAATTTAAATAAGTTACATCAGCTCAACATGTGATGTCGATATATTCTGCTCCACATGTCTTGAACTCTATAGTGTCATGTGACTTGTGCAAGTGAAATCCCTTAAAATTATTGTGTTCTAACTACCTGAAAAACACTAGGAGTGACATTGAAAAAAATAACTATTGACATTGGGAATATTGAACAATAAGGACTTTCTTTCGAGATATCTCGAAAGTACAATACCTCAACAATATGTGTATCAAACTCCTTTTCTTCTTCAAATGATAGTAAAAAATGGAGTATGGGGCTTATATTAAATTCTACTAAAACGTGGGAGGATAATGGTGTTAAATGTATTCTAGATTTGATTTGGAACATTGTGCACGTGATAGTTATGGCTAGGAATAGGTATGAATTTTAAATTTTTAGGTTTTGTACATCACTCTATAACTTGTTTAGGGTCTCGTAATAGTTTTAGGGTGTCATATCAATGTCTAAGATGTCGTATTAGTGAATAATGTGTACCAAATGTACTATTGGTGGTGACACATTAGTGTTTTATATCATTTCAATATTTCAGTGTTTAGGATATCACATTAGTTTTTAAGATATCCTTTGATTATTTATTATGTCATATTAGTGTTAAGTTTTCCTAATTATTTTATTTAGGATAAACCCTAAATTCTAAACCCTGAACCTTAAGTCATAAAATCTAAAGCTTGAACCCTAAACCCTAAACCCTAAACCCAAAACCCAAAACCCTAAGCCCAAAACCCTAAACCTTGAACCTTAATCTTTAGAAAATAATTATAGTTTTCATTATTATTATTAATTAATATATTTGAAATTGTAAGAAAATGTAACAATTTTATGTCATATGTATTACCTAATACTTTGTAAATAGGAACAAATCTATGTGCTTGATATACACAAGGACAAATATAACATGAAACTTTATCTTAAGTACAAATATATCAAACAATTGTTTGGAAGTTTCTTTTCAAAATGAATGACGTGGTCAAATATTTTGTTTAGTATATAGACACTAAATAATAGTGTGAACTAGTTTATTATTATGGTATTATTGTATTCACGTATTTGTTAATAAATGATAGAGGATTCGGTAATTTCTACAATTTGTGTTTATTAATCACTAGTATGAGACTAGTTAATTATGTTAATATTGGTTAAATATGCATACAATCTTCAAGTTGTTAGTTCTAATTTCATTTCTCTTAGATGTGTTAAATTAAATGCATTAGGAAAAGTTTGATTTCTTGGATGCATTATGGTTGTAAATATTGCGAATGTGGAGATCATTTGTATATATATTTTATTAGTTGTTAAATATTGGTAATTGTAATGTTGTGAATGTTTAATGAAAGTTGAAGATATAAAAATTATGTGATATCATACTCGACTCTCATTTTGGCATATGGGGAAAGTGCCTCTGCAAAGATAGGAATCTGTCGTCTTTGAAAGGGCTTATGAAAGAGGGTTTAAAACCCACAAGTGAGGATCACGAGGGATGACGTGCACATCAACGGACGTGTGAATGACAACATGAAGAGATCTCGGGAGGAGCGAGCATCAACCGAATGTGCATGAAAAGATTTGAAACATGGGCAGAACCTAGTTAAGCCATAAAACTCTCCTCTATCTCATAGATCAAATGGGGTGTACATATAGGAGGTGTTGAGTAACCCCAATGCTGCAATCATGACAACTCGAGTAGAGAGGGGGAGTTACATTCCCAGAATAGAAGTGTAACTCCCAATGACACACTGACGCACTGATGCACTTTGACGCGCTAACGCACTGATGCGTAAGAGAATCTCATAATGACCCCTAAATGACACATGGACCTACAATCTCACCTAAGTGAGATGACTCACCTAATGATGTGGAAAATAACACACACCAACAACCCCCTTCATCGTAACTTAGGATGAGGCGACAAGTCAGAAACAAGAAATGGCTCCCAAGACAAAGCCTAATGAGGTACCCATGTACAAGAAACCCAAAGGGGAAAAACATCCACCACAAGAGAACAAAACACTCTCTAATCTAAGAAAGATGCCAAAGATGGGTCCCAGCTATAGACGAGCCTAAAAAGGGTACCCAAGTACAAAGAGGAAATCTCTCGGAAAGAAGAAGAAGAGAGAAGAAGAAGGAGACGAGAGGAATGCAGAAGATGCCATGGATGGATCTGAACTCTGCATCTCTAGGAGGTCTCCCAGAATAATGTCCATGATGAGATCCTCTAACTCTAGACTAAAGAAGAGCCACCCACAACGAACTATGTGCCTACCCTTAGGAAGGACATAAATGATGTGCTAGAAGTCCACCCACTCCACAAAGGAAACCGAAGGCAACAACACGAAGAACTCTGAGTCAGTGCATGGAAGTGTGACATAGGTCTAGCGAGTGAGTGCTAAGGAACCGAAGGTAATGCCATGTGCGTAGAACTATCAGAGTGAAAAAGAGGAACACCTGCAGAAAGGATGTCCAAGTGATGTGAAGGGAACAAAACATCCTCCACAACAAAAAAAGGGATCCACAACTGAGGGTGGATCAATGAAGGTCTCTGGAAATGTGGAAGTGACATGATTCTGGAAGGGGCACTCCCAACAACAGAGATGATGAACTCCTCTCAAACATTTGTAGATGGATGAGGGACTTGAGTGCATCACGGTAGACTCTGCGAAAATACGACTAAGGTCAAGCGATACTCGTCCCAATGAGGGGGCTCAAAAAATAGAAGAGTGATGTCAGATAGGTATGAGTCATCCAATGAAGGTAGAGGAGTGAAAGGGGCCTCGCACACTGAAAGTGGAAAGGAGGCGGGTGTGATGATTGTGTGAGACTGAGTAGGAGACTGCTCGATATCTGATGAGATGTGGGATGTGTCAACACTCTCTGGAATAGTGAGAGAAAGAGGAGAAGAGTCCTCTATAGTACTCTTGACATCAGAATTGGGTGCACAATCCTCATCATCAGAAGTAGAATCAAGCGAGTCTATGTCAGTGGAATGGCCATCACATGAAGAAATGGAGGAGACAACTGAATCAGCAACAACAACAATGGCAACAGTATGTGAAGGGTCTCCATAGAGGGACTGAAGAATGCTCCAAACACGGTGAGGTGGATCTGAGTCTGCCACATGAAACCAGAGAGAACAAGATACATGCATCATCATGTGACCAAAGACATGGTCACAAGTGTCAAGGAAGTCCTCTAGATGACGATGATCAACGGGTGCAGGAATTAGCCCAAGCAAGAAGGGTAAAAGACCCTCATGGGTGAAGTAACATTCCATGGAAGCACGCCAAGCTGAATAGGTCTCTCTCCCTGGTGAGAAGTGGCAGAGGCTATAAGGTGATCCTACGATGCTCATGTCTGGAAAGAGCACTCTCCATGATGCAAAATGAAAGATGCACAAAAGCAAGACATCGGACTCGGCTGATATTGTGTCTGCGTGTGTAGGCCCAAGAGTACAAGCAACCCCCTAGAATGTGGCACTTTATAAAAGTAGTGCATTTATAAAACTGATAATCCCATCACGTAATGTGTGAAAAATCATGTAACTTTGACCACAGAAGCGCTCAGAAACGAGCAGCGAGTCAAAAGTTATCACATTAAAATGATTCCCGAATCGATGGAAAATACACTAGATAATCTTTAACGCATTAAAAAAGTACATGAGATGGGTACAAAGGGTATCGTGTGGGTACTTGTTAGAATTGACATAGAATTTTAGCAAGGGTTTGTTTTGATCACGCGAGGGGGTTAGCCTCCTGCCAACCCCGGACCTCACCCTCTCTTCGACACTCGTAGGAGGGGATTAAATTACAAGCCAAAAACAACCTAAATGATTATTACATGCCATGAATGAAATGTTTTGTTTTTTAATCACCCTAAAACATTAAAAAAGAAGGTGATAGGAGGGGCCCACGTTTGGAAAGAGCTGCTCTCAAGGGAGTTGGAAGCCACGTGCTTCTGTGTGGTTGTGGTGTCCACGTGGAGAGTGGGTAGGCCGCAGCAAGTCAAGATGTCGTGGAGATTTGCAGTCGTTGGAGGAGACGCACCAGCCAGCAAGAATAGTAACCAATGCAACGTTGTAACCGCCAAGGAAGACAACAAATCAAAAAAATGTTTTTCCAATGCTGAGCAGCAAAAAAATGTTTTTCAACGCATGTGGCTGGGTTTGAAGGTTACTTGGAGGTCGCTGAGGTTAGATTGGTGAGATGGAAGGTGCTGCAGCACGTGGGAGAGTAGCAGAGATCCCAAACCACCAAAAATGCCGAGAAAAGACAAAAAAACGGTTGTCTTTAGGTGTGCGAGTAAAAAAAATGTTTTTTTAAAAATGTAGACCTCCACGAAGCACGAGTTGAGGGAACCATTGGAGGAAACGACTGAGCTGGATGGAAGCACCAAACATGAGAAAACAACAACAAACAACAGCTTTGAGTTTGCAAGAACACGAGCACATCAGCAACAACAACGAAATAGCAGCGAACAATAGCTCTGAGAGCAATGTAGAACGTCCAAGGAGATCACGAGCAGGTTGAAGGCTCCAACAAAGTAGAGACAAGGAGGTGCAGAGCACGAGAATGGAGGAGCCGTCGAGAAAAGTGGGCACAGGCTTCAATAAGGTAGTGAGGAGAACCGAATGGTCCAAGACTGTGAAGCATAAACCCAATGCAAGGAAAATGAACGTCAAACCAAGAAAACTCGTGCAAAAAACTAGCACAAGTTACATAGATCTACAACTTGGAATGCAAAAAAACACCTCTAAAACTACATGCAAGGATGCAAAACCGTTAAACCCCAAAAATGAACCACGAACACTCAAAAACCGAACGGAGGTATGAAGCCCGAATCAGTGCAAGTAGAGCACGGTCGGAATTTCCATTACGACACACGCTGAAAGAGATCTGAATATCACACCGGAAGCCGGAAAACACACACAGAAAATGCCGATGAGTGCGCAGATCCACAAGATCTACTCTGATACCATGATAGAGGGTTTGAAAACCCGCTAGTGAGGATCACGAGGGATGACGTGCACATTAACGGATGTACGAATGGTAGCGTGAAGAGATCTCGGGAGGAGCGAGCATCAACCGAATGTGCATGCAAAGATTCAA
This sequence comes from Taxus wallichiana var. yunnanensis, assembly GCA_018340775.1. Lineage (NCBI taxonomy): Eukaryota > Viridiplantae > Streptophyta > Pinopsida > Cupressales > Taxaceae > Taxus > Taxus wallichiana. Next base: position 820,011,877 of record CM031235.1, read on the forward strand.
CAAACGGGAAGAACTCGGTTAACCATAAAACTCTCCTCTATCTCATAGATAAAATGGGGTGTACATATAGGAGGTGCTGAGTAACCCCCAATGCTGCAATCATGACAACTCGAGTAGAGAGGGGGAGTTACATTCCTAGAATAGAAGTGTAACTCCCAATGATGCACTCGATGCATTGATGCACTGACGCATAAGGGAATCTCATAATGACCCCTAAATGACACATGGACCTACGATCTCACCTAAGTGAGATGACTCACCTAATGATGTGGAGAATAACACACACCAACAACTTGCCCCTTAAGATGCCACATCGATACACCCAACTATCATTGTGTGATGAAGGGGCTTTCCCCTAGGATTCTCACATCGATAGTTGGGTGGTATACTTATCTTTGAGCAAAGGTTTTTAAAGTTGTTTGTCGACCCTCCACTCAGAAATGCACCCTCCCATAATATCGTAACTGTCCCTTTTGCAATGGATGGTTGTGATATTATGGGAGGGTGAATTTTGAGTGAAGGATAGCCATTGGCATTTATTGATACTTGAATTTTCATGGATATTAACTTTCTGATGTTGTGATTATTTTATCATATTGGATGACGTATATTAGATTTGTCATGTATCATACTAACGTTAATTGTATATTTATGTTTTGTACTAGTTACTCTTTTGTGTAGTGAATATGAATACCAGGAGCCTAATTTCTCCCGATCTTGTTTGTAAAACGAAGACATACAAAAATATGAGCTTTTGCATAAACTGAAGATGAAGGGTGTTCACATAAAAGTTTGAAAACTGCAAGAGTTCCTAAAAATAGTCATCAATTTATTAAAAATTTATAAATTATATGTATATTATAGATAGTTCAGTATGTCAATGAATACTAGTTGTTCAAAATGTATAACAAATAATTTTTATTATGATTCAAAATTTTAGCACCAATTCTAAAATTCAAATAAAAGTGTGAAAATTTTGAAATATCTATATTCCTCAATTTTAGTTTGTAAGTTCAATTTTTTCAAAAAGAAGGGTATGTGGGTGTTGCGATGATTATTATTTTATTGTTGTTTAATTATTGTGTTTTGGCATGCATAAATGTATATATATATTTTAAAGATGTTATTAATATTTTAATATTTTAATTTTTTTTTTTTGTAACTTCTGTTTTAAATAAACATGTTCTTGTTTTGATAGTTTTTATTGTTTTTAGCTAAATGTAATAATATTTTCTATGGAAGTTTCTCTCAACATTGAATAAGTGTATTTGAAATAATATTAATTTTGTAATTCTGATCTTTGTCACATTATATTTATTATGTCTCATTCTTTTCACATTATAGATGACCATATTTTGATATGCTTGTGTCATTTATTAAGTCACATTATAGATGACCATATTGTGATATAAATTGTTGTTTTCCTTGCATTTCAATACACATGGCTTTTGAATTAGACAAAAATTTGAATGCTTCCAATGTTTTAAGATGGTATTCATGTTGATGATGATGAATCACAAGTCAAAATTTATTTTGGAAAGTATGAAATAATTGTTTCATTAATGATGCAAAAACTTCATGTAATAATTTTTAGGATGGGAAGGAGGCCCAAATGGCAGAGCATGATCGATCTTCCTGTCCAAGAGATTACAGAGGAAAAGAGTCAATTTTCATATGATGACCTAGAATGGACACCAATAGGGGATGAGCCGAATGTCGACATTTGTGCCGCCATACCGCTCGTAAGACTACATGCATTTCTAAAGGGGAAGGTTCTAACGAAAATTTTGAGACTACCTTCGCCCACACAAATCACAAGTCAACAAATATAGAAAATCCAAAACCGCATACAACCAAGTCATATTCTAGGTTTGGAACTTTGCTAACAAATTATTTTTTGTACGTTCTTTTCGTAAACATTTGTATAACATTTGATGTTACCATTTTTAATGCAGCTATTGGTGTTTGTATGGTCCAGATGACAATAGAAATAAGCCAATAACAAGTGAAAAAGTGAGTAGGTGTATAATTAAAAGGGGTTGCCAATGTCATTTCAATGTGAAGGTTTTTTATGGGAGACCGACAATGGCCATAATATTATACAACCATCATTTCATTGTGATGTAAATGGTGAGTGTTGTCATGGGAGGAACGAAAATACCATTAATGATCCTCATCTGAATGTTGCCCCATACTTATCAAATGAATGCAAAACTTATATCGAGAGTATTTTGTTGATGGGAGTCACCGTGGAAATGGTGTACGATAAATATATAGAGGATCCATCCAACGTGGGTATATCGAGCAAGAGGGATGAATACATGACAAGAAAGGACGTGGTGAATGCATGGAAAAGTTCACTAGAAGGTCTCAAAAGCACGTCGATGATGCCATGAGAGTGTGAACTTATGGCATGCGGAGGAAAGAGACATATTTTTCTACTATCAACGCCCAAATGGAACCACCATTCCATTCATTATGGGGTTGCAAACACCATGGATGTGTGAGAGAATGGTTCAACATTCACACAATTCCATAATCTCCATGGACTCAACATTTGCTACCAAAAATATGGCGTAAGTAATTGGAATGAATTTTGAAATGATGTGTAATTTATGTATCATTAATAGTGTTCCCTTTCTGTTATATTAAACTCCATGTTACCATTTGATGTCATATTCCTTGTAGTACCAATTATACACATTGTTTGTTTTTGATGAGCAAGAGGCTGGGGTGCCCGTAGCATGGGCCATTTCTTCGAGGAATAAAATTGAAGACATTTACGGGTGGTTGGCGGAAGTCCAGAAATGAGGAAAATGCCTTCGTGTCGATTAATATCAATGCGTTCATTACGGATGATGCATCGGCTGAAATCCAAGCCATCATGTGTGTTTTTGGTTGTCATGTGTAGTGCTATGCCTATGGCACGTGCGCAAGGGCATGGTTGAAAAATGTGCACAAGGTATTGTAGCAAGGAGTCTAGGTGGAAGATTTTCGAGAGACTAGGTACCATCATGTATGGTTCTAAAATGCATCACGAGCACACATTTCAATCATTCAAGACTTCTTTAATGAATTCAAAGAGGAAACTAAGTTCCTCGAGTACTTCAGGAATACATGGTGTGAGTGAAGAACGTGTTGGTGAGTACTATCATTTGTGTGTTTCCTTATTAATTACCATCAATTATAATTCTTGGTTTATAGTGTCACTGATTTTCAATCCATGTCACTTGATAGCTATGTGGGAAACAAATTTTAGAAACTTCTCCCATGCAAATCAAGAAACAAATGCATCCATCGAGTCCTACCATTGTTTTTTGAAGACTAGATACTTGTGTGATAGAAAAAAAGAAATGTACTCATCGGATGGACTATTTGTTCTACACACTTGTGTACAAGGTGGAGCCATTTTACAAACACAAGAGGAAGTTGCAAAAATCTGGCTTCTTGACCAATTTCAAAAAAGAAAGACAACTATTGATAGTGGTTGAGAGAGAAAAGAGTATTCTGATACATATTTCCTTGCAATTACACCTAATTGCAATCAATTATGGGTGAGGAGCCAAACAACTAGAAGCACATGGTATTTGGTAAGACAATGCGGAGCCTTGGACGTATGCGAATGTGCTTGGGCTATCAGAGGAAACACATGTAAGCACGTGTTGAAGGCATTGGATTTTTGCAAGCAATATGTGTCGATGTCATCATATCAAGCACCAAAAGTGACAGGTAATTCAATGCCATCATATGTTACCATGTAGATTGCTAAGCATAAGTCGTAATGAAATAAGCATCATGTTGAAATTATTTTCATTTCACGTGCAAGAGCCAATACTTATGGGGAGACAAGCAGGGTAAATGAAGACACATTCCATGATGGCCCCTCATCATATCCAACATCAGAAGTGGAAGGTAATTCAATGTCATCGTATATGGCAAGTAGTGATATAGATTGCTAAGCATAAGTTGTAACAAAATAAGCATCATGTTGAAATTCTTTTCATTTCACGTGCAGGAGCCAATACTTATGGGGAGACAAGCATGGTAAATGAAGACACATTCCTAGAGATGGCCCCTCTCATCATATCCAGCAGAAAAAGTGGAAGGTAATTCAATGTCATCATATGTGGCAAGTAGTGATATAGATTGCTAAGCATAAGTTGTAACAAAAAAAAGCATCGTGTTGAAATTGTTTTCATTTCTCGTGCAACAACCAATACCTATGCAGAGACAAGCATGTAAATGATGGCATGTTATGGGATGGCCCCTCCTCACCACCTCAATAGTCACTAACGATAATTGATGGTTAGTTGTTAATGCCTTCAATCAATTAATCGATGCCAATGATAATGTTCATCACACATATTTATGATTAGGTGGCATTGTGTATTCATGTGTACAATGATATTGAAAAACCTAGTGTATAAATAAATAACTTTCTATAATGTCTTATACATCACAGAACTCCTAAAATAGTTGGGGCTGGTGGTTTGATGATAGAAAGTGATTCAAATTTTATGGAACACACATCCAAAGAATTCTTGAAGTCAGTCTTCGATACACGACTGAGTACAAATGAATAAAAAAAACATTCTTTGAATGTGTTCAAAGGTTTAGGAGAGACCTAGAAGCATCAAATATGTTGGATGTTGCTTTCAAAGGAGATGTCAATGAGACAACCACCACCCGCATGCGTCCATGGTTTAGTGCGAGTAAAAAATGCCACCGCAGTGTGACTAAGAGGCCAATCATTGTAGAAGATTTGAACAATCACACTTGAAGACTACGAATGCTTCCAATTTCCCAACGAAAATCATGCAAAGAGGAGACAAACCACACAAATGGAACATATAGGTTAAAACATTGAACTATTAGTGTGATTGTGAATTCACAAGAAATTTTAATTGTGGAGGTGAAGACTAACATATTGATCATTTATTTTGTAGGTGGTTCAAATGCAGCTGAAACATCTCCCCATCCATCTTATCTTTTAAAATTTAGCATCTCATGCAAGGTGTGTATTGAATGTCCTTAATTTCATAACATTTATTTACTTATATGTAAGGTAAAAATCCTTTGATACCTTGTCTAATATTTAATGCATTGTGTTGCAGATGCAATGGATATGCAGAGAGATGTATCTTACGGAATGAGAAGGTTGAGCTTTGGAAAGTAAATGTATGGCATGTTGAGTGGGCCTATATTATAATTGTAAACATTTAAAATTCATGTATATGAGATTGTACATTGCGTATATTTAAAATACATAAATATGGAACGTGTACAACTGACCTACTCTTTGACTATTTTTAGAGTATTTAAAAAAAGTTCGGTGGTGTTAGCCAACGTAGAACCGCTCATGTAATATATGGATAGTATAAAATATTTTAACAAATAGAAAAGTTGATGTAATTATGATGAAATGATGTAATCAACAGTAATAAAAATTATCATGTCAAATTTTTATTGCTACTATCAAAGTGCTGAAAAATAAACCTTTTTCAACACTATAAAAAATTAACCATTGTTTTCCATAAGGTACAAACCGTGATTCTATTCCACCTTTATGTAATAATGTAAAGCAAATCAAGTAAAGAAAAGAGAGTGTGTTTTTCCATGAAAAATGCATGGTGTTTTTCAGCACTTTGAAAAACACAATCCCATTCTCCAAAAGGTGCACCCATGGTGCTTTTCCTTCTTGTTGTAAACATTGAATCCACATCAACTACTTATCATGTGGAGAAGGGTTGAATATTTCCATAAAGCGATGAAAAATAAGGTGTGTTTTCCATTCACACGTTGAAAAATGCACATGTTTTTTTCAAAGCTTTTGAAAAAATTAATGCAATCCCATTCTCCAAAAGGTGCAACCCGTGGTGATTTTCCTTCTTCTTGTAAAATTGAATCCACATCAACTACTTATCATGTGGAGAAGGGTTGAATATTTCCATAAGCGATGAAAAAAGGAGTGTGTTTTTGCCACGTTGAAAAATGCATGGTGTTTTTTAACACTTTGAAATACACAATCCCATTCTCCAAAAGGTGCAACCCGCGGTGCTTTTCCTTCTTGTTGTAAAAATTGAATCCACATCAACTACTTATCAGGTGGAGAAGGGTTGAATATTTCCATAGCGATGAAAAAAGGGTGTGTTTTCCGCCACGTTGAAAAACACACGGTGTTTTTCAACACTTTTAAAAACACATCCCGTTCTCCAAAAGGTGCAACCCATGGTGATTTTCCTTCTTGTTGTAAACATTGACTCCACATCAAAATACTTATCAGTGGAGAAGGGTTGAATATTTCCATAGATGAAAAATAGGGTGTGTTTTTTCCGCATGTTGAAAAATGCATGGTGTTTTTCAACACTTTGAAAAATGCAATCCCATTCTCAAAAGGTGCAACCCAAAAGGTGCAACCCGATTTTCCTTCTTGTTGTAAACATTGAATCCACATCAACTACTTATCAGGTGGAGAAGGGTTGAATATTTCCAAAGTGATGAAAAATAGGTGTGTTTTTCCACGTTGAAAAACACAATATGTTTTTCAACACTTTGAAAAATGCGATCTCCGTTCTCCAAAAGTGCAACCCATGGTGCTTTTCCTTCTTGTTGTAAATATTGAATCCACATAAACTACTTATCGGTGGAGAAGGGTTGAATATTTCCAAAGTGATGAAAAATAGGGTGTGTTTTTTTGCCACGTTGAAAAACACATGGTGTTTTTCAGCACTTTGAAAAATGTAATCCTCATTCTCCAAAAAGGTGCAACCCGTGGTGCTTTTCCTTCTTGTTGTAAACATTGAATCCACATCAAACTACTTATCAGGTGGAGAAGGGTTGAATTTTTTCCAAAGCGATGAAAAATAGAGTGTGTTTTTTCACCACGTTGAAAAACACACGGTGTTTTTCAACACTTTGAAAAACGTAATCCCATTCTCCAAAAGGTGCAACCCATGGTGCTTTTCCTTCTTGTTGTAAACATTGACTCCACATCAAACTACTTATCAGGTGGAGAAGGGTTGAATTTTTCCAAAGCGATGAAAAATAGGTGTGTTTTCCACCATGTTGAAAAAATGCACAATGTTTTTCAACACTTTGAAAAAATAATCCCATTCTCCAAAAGGTGCAACCCGTGGTGATTTTCCTTCTTGTTGTAAAAATTGACTCCACATCAACTACTTATCAGGTGGAGAAGGGTTGAATATTTCCATAGCGATGAAAAATAGGAGTGTGTTTTTTGCCACGTTGAAAAATGCACTGGTGTTTTTCAACACTTTGAAAAATGTAATCCCATTCTCCAAAAGGTGCAACCCATGGTGCTTTTCCTTCTTGTTGTAAACATTGACTCCACATCAAATACTTATCAGGTGGAGAAGGGTTGAATTTTCCAATTGATGAAAAATAGAGTGTGTTTTTTCACCACGTTGAAAAACACATGGTTTTTTTAGCACTTTGAAAAATGTAATCCGTTCTCCAAAAGGTGCAACCCACGGTGATTTTCCTTCTTGTTGTAAACATTGAATCCACATCAACTACTTATCAGGTGGAGAAGGGTTGAATATTTCCAAAGCGATGAAAAATGAGTGTGTTTTCCACACGTTGAAAAACACAAAAGCACTTTGAAAAAAAATCTCGTTCTCAAAAGGTGCAACCCGTGGTGATTTTTTCCTTCTTGTTGTAAACATTGAATCCACATCAACTACTTATCAGGTGGAGAAGGGTTGAATATTTCCAAAGTGATGAAAAATAGGTGTGTTTTCCACACGTTGAAAAATGCACGGTGTTTTTCAACACTTTGAAAAACGTAATCTCGTTCTCCAAAAGTGCAACCCATGGTGCTTTTCCTCCTTATTGTAAACATTGACTCCACATCAACTACTTATCATGTGGAGAAGGGTTGAATATTTCCATAGCGATGAAAAATAGGTGTGTTTTCCACCACGTTGAAAAATGCACGTTGTTTTCAACACTTTGAAAAATGTGATCTCGTTCTCAAAAAGGTGCAACCCATGGTGCTTTTCCTTCTTGTTGTAAACATTGACTCCACATAAACTACTTATCAGGTGGAGAAGGGTTGAATATTTCCATAGTGATGAAAAACAAGGTGTGTTTTTTCCACCACGTTGAAAAATGCATGGTGTTTTTCAACACTTTGAAAAAATGCAATCCCGTTCTCCAAAAGGTGCAACCCATGCGGTGCTTTTCCTTCTTGTTGTAAACATTGACTCCACATCAAACTACTTATCATGTGGAGAAGGGTTGAATATTTCCATAGCGATGAAAAAAAAGTGTGTGTTTTCCACCACGTTGAAAAACACACAGTGTTTTTTTCAGCACTTTGAAAAACGTAATCCCGTTCTCCAAAAGGTGCAACCACGGTGCTTTCCTTCTTGTTGTAAACATTGAATCCACATCAACTACTTATCATGTGGAGAAGGGTTGAATATTTCCAAAGTGATGAAAAAGGGTGTTTTTCACCACGTTGAAAAACACACGGTGTTTTTCAACACTTTGAAAAAAAAATAATCCCATTCTCCAAAAGGTGTAACCCGCGGTTTTTTCCTTCTTGTTGTAAACATTGAATCCACATCAACTACTTATCAGGTGGAGAAGGGTTGAATATTTCCAAAGCATGAAAAATAGGTGTTTTTTCCACGTTGAAAAACACAATGGTTTTTTCAACACTTTGAAAAATGCAATCCCGTTCTCCAAAAGGTGCAACCCATGGTGCTTTTCCTTCTTGTTGTAAACATTGAATCCACATCAACTACTTATCAGTGGAGAAGGGTTGAATATTTCCATAATAGTGATGAAAAAATAGAGTGTGTTTTTCCGCCACGTTGAAAAATGCACGGTGTTTTTCAACACTTTGAAAAATGTAATCCCGTTCTCCAAAAGGTGCAACCCATGGTGATTTTCCTTCTTGTTGTAAACATTGAATCCACATCAACTACTTATCAGGTGGAGAAGGGTTGAATATTTCCATAGCGATGAAAAATAGAGTGTGTTTTCCGCCACGTTGAAAAATGCACATGGTGTTTTTTTTTAACACTTTGAAAAACACAATCCCATTCTCCAAAAGGTGCAACCCATGGTGCTTTTCCTTCTTGTTGTAAACATTGAATCCACATCAACTACTTATCAGGTGGAGAAGGGTTGAATTTTTCCAAAGTGATGAAAAATAGAGTGTTTTTTTCGACACGTTGAAAAACACATGGTGTTTTTCAACACTTTGAAAAATGTAATTTGGTTCTCCAAAAGGTGTAATCCATGATGCATTTCCTCCTTGTTGTAATGATGCAATCCACATCAACTACTTATCATGGAAAAGGGTTGGTTTTTCAAAGAAATGAAAAAAAGAGTGTGTTTTTTAACCACATTGAAAAACACACGGTGTTTTTTTGTTGTAGCACTTTGAAAAATGTAATTTGGTTTCTCTCTAAAAGGTGCAACCCATGGTGCATTTCCTCCTTGTTGTAAAATTGAAAAAATGTCCACATCAACTACTTATCAGGTGGAAAAGGGTTGAAATTTCCAAACCATTAAAAATAGAGTGAGTTTTTCACACGTTGAAAAACACATGATGTTTTTCAACACTTTGAAAAATGTAATTTGGTTCTCCAAAAGGTGAAATCCATGATGCATTTCCTCCTTGTTGTAATGATGCAATCCACATCAACTACTTATCAGGTGGATAAGGGTTGAATTTTTATCAAAACGATGAAAAATAGAGTGTGTTTTTCACCACATTGAAAAATGCACATGGTGTTTTTCAACTTTGAAAAACATTTTTGTTTCTCCAAAAGGTGCAACCCATGATGCATTTCCTCCTTGTTGTAATGATGCAATCCACATCAACTACTTATCAGGTGGAAAAGGGTTGGTTTTTCAAAACCATTAAAAATAGAGTGTGTTTTTTTGAAAAATGACACGTTTTAAAAAAGGTGCACACCATGTTTTTCAACACTTTTTAAAAACATCAACTACTTTTTTTTTTTGAAAAACATAATTTGGTTCTCCAAAAGGTGCAATCCATGAAAACATTGTTTTTCAAATGAAAAAATGTCCTTTTCCAATGAACCACGTGTTGAAACATCCACATCAACTACTTATTTTCATGGTGGAAAAGGGTTGGTTTTATCAAAACCATTAAGAAATAGAAAAAGAAGAGTTTTAAGACACGTTGAAAAACACATGATGTTTTTTTCAACACTTTGAAAAATGCAATTTGGTTTCCAAAAAAGGTGCAATCCATGCGATTTCATTTCATCCTCCTTGTTGTAATGATGAAATCCACATCAACTACTTATTATGTGGACAAGGGTTGATTTTATCAAAACCATTAAGAAATAGAGTGAGTTTTTAAGACACATTGAAAAACACACGGTGTTTTTCAACACTTTGAAAAAATAGTTTGGTTCTCCAAAAGGTGCAATCCACGTGCTACTTTTCCTCCTTTTTGTAACAATGAAATCCACATCAACTACTACTTCGGTGGAAAAGGGTTGGTTTTATCGAAACCATTAAGAAATAGAGCAAGTGTTTTTTTTTTAAGACACGTTGAAAAAACATAGTGTTTTTCAACACTTTGAAAAATATAATTTTTCTCAAAAAGTGCAACCATCAATCATTTCTCCTTGTTGTAATGATGCAATCCACATCAAAACTACTTATCATGTGGAAGGGTTGGTATTTTCAAAGTGTTGGAAAAAATGGAGTTTTTTAAAAAACGTAAAAAGGTGTGATTTTTAAATCATAATATTAATCCACACAAACCATTTATACATTTACACCAAATTTATAAAAAATCTAAATGAAAAATGCACTAATTTGATCTTATCTTATAAACCCGGGACTAGAATGATAATAATAATTTACATTGAAAAACAATATTTTCTTGCAAAAAAATATTAATTATTTTAAACCAAAACATTTTTTTGAAATGGAAAATCCTTCGATCAAATCATATAATTTATTGTATCAAAAAAAAACTATGAGAAGATGATGAGAAGTTAGACTTGAAGCAATGAAAACAATTTTGTAGTCTTAATGAATGGTAACACACATTTAAACTAAGATCAAACCATTGTAATGTATATGTAGTATGAAAATTACATGCTTCAATGAGTACTTGAAATTCAAATTCTCTATAATATGTACATTAACTAGAAGTAACATTCACAATACTCACACATTTTAAATCTTATTCCAATTTAAATCTTGTTATTAGATTTTAAAACCTTCTAATATTTTATTATGTTTTGATGGTTTAATTATTATTTACTCTTTTAAAAACTAAAATATACGTTTAACCAACATCTTTGATGTCAAAGGTCACATGGACAATGTCATTTTATTACAAAGTCATATTTTATGTCAAAGGTCACTTGGACAGTAGTCTTCATGTGTGAGCGATTTAGTACTTACTTTTTTCTCATTCGATGCACCTTGGCTAGGATGTACATCTTCTTCCATAATTCTTTGTGACCTTCGTGAATTTTAACAACGGAATTAAAGCTTGCTACTTGATTTTCAAACACTTTTTTGTTCGATTCACACATCGTCTCCCAATTCTTAATTTCTAATTCCAACTCTTGAACCTCAAGCTCCAACTCCATCTTCTTCGAGGAAGCATCTAGTAATTGGTCCAATAATTCCTTATTTTCTTTGACAATTTTAAATATTGCAGTCTAAGTCTTTCACGCTCGATTTTATAAAACTTTTCCTTGTTCATTGCAAGTTTCATTCTATTTCCATACGAAATGATGGGGACGACTCATCTTCTTGTCCAACTTTGACATTTTCATTTTGGGGCTCTCTACAGTCTTTCCAAACACATTAGTACTGGAACTATATAATTTTTCATAATCTTTCGGTTCCGAACTGGTGAGGCCTTGCGCTTTCCAACCTTCTTTTGTCTTTCCATCTAATTAAACATGTATTTAAACAACCAATTAATATATTGTTAACATTCAAATGTAATTGTAACCATATACCATACACAGAAGAAGAACACAACTAAGTAACCATATACCATTTACCATAATCCACAATCCATAGTCACATTAATACATTAACCATATACACAGTGACAACATCATCATTTATACAATAAATGGAATGTGACATAACAAGAATAAAAACCATCTAATGCGCTATAAAAAAACCACAAACCATATTCAATTTAACAAGAATGTAATACTAAATCATAAACATCAAACACATTAAAGTAACAACCTCATCACACATATATACACTTGTCTTCTAATCACACTTGTATTACTCTTCCTTATTCATCACATCACATACCAGATATAACAATTCAAATACATGATCTAAATACTAATTAATGTGCACATCATAACATCAACCGAAAAACAACCATATTAGTGTAAAATCACATACATCTAATAATCATAATATAACCACATACGTCTATCCATCTCATCTATTATGCTACTGAAGGAAAAATTCATCAAATATAACTAATTTTTTTACGTCATACCACATAATCAATATCATACATATATGTCAAATATATAAGTAAAATTTGTCAAATATGTAAGTGAAATATAAAATTTCTATGAATATCTATACATATATGTCTATATATAAGTATATATTCATTTGTTATCATTGTCTTGGGTGGGAGTGCTGGTGTTTTTTCCTCAATTTCCCTTGGCTTGCATGTACATCTTCTTCCATACTTCCTTCTGATCTTCGTGTATTTTAAGAATGGTATTAAAGTTTTCTACTTGATTTGCGAACACTTTTTTCCGCTTCACACATTGTCTCCCAATTCTTAATTTCTAGTTCTAACTCCTGAACCTCGAGCTCCAACTCCATCTTCCTTGAGGCAATTTCTCCTATTTCATCCAATATTTCCTTTTTTTTTTTTAAAATATAAATTTTCCAATGCAAATCTTTCACACTTGGTTTTGATACATCTTTGTCTTCTTTGTTACAAGTTTCATTTCTAAATCCATACGAACTAGCGGGAAGGCTCATCTTCTTGTGTAACACCGACATCTTTGTTTGTAGAGCTCTTTGCATTCTTTTTGAATGGATAAGTGTCACTATCGAATGATTCATAATCATTTGGTTCTTGCACTAGAAAAGCCTTGCGCTTTCCAGTCTTCTTTAGTCTTGCCATCTAAATAAACATGTATTATAACAATCGATTATTATATGTTACCATTCAAACATAATTAGAAAGGAAATAATGCACTTAACTTATACGTAACAAAATATTATCATGGATGAAATATATACAAAATTTTCGTAAGCACATCAAACCCAAGTACACATACATACATGGATGAAGAACGCAACTATGTAACGATAAACCACAAACCATAATCCATAATACACAAAATTTGAAAACAAAATTGTGAATTATCTGCGATAAATTACTGAACACGTCAAACCCAAGCAGGCATACAAGGAAGAAGAACTCAACTATGTAACCACATACCATAAACCGTAATCCACAATCCATAGTCACATTAATACATTAACCAGATACATAGTGATAACATCATCATTTATACAATAAATGGAATGTCACATAACAAGAATAAAAACCATCTAATGCATTATAAACATATCGTAAATGGATAACTCTATGTAACCCATAACCACAAACCATATTCAATATATCAATAATGCAATACTAAATCGTAAACCTCAAACACATTAAAGTAACATCATCATCATATACACATATATACTAATCCGACTCCTCACAATCAATGTTATACATAAATGTTTTCATCTCCTTCGTTGCCTAGTGTTAGCGATAGACAATACTCCATCATAAAATCTAATACGTTTCTTCTCATTTCTATGAACATAAATTTGGCGTGATGCCAAGAATGGGTGGGGGCATCCGATGTCTTTATCCGAGTATGGTGCATTGTCTCAACCTATACCACATCATCCTGAAAGCCAACCATATAGTAAATAAGTCAACGTAGATGAATCTCTCAGTTAAACACATAATTAAATTAAATCATTCATTACAACTACTTTCCTCTTCAAGAGTGTCAAGTTGATATCATTGAGATCCCAAATAGAAAACCCTTTGACACACTCTTCCAAAGTGTTTGCAAATGTATTAGGGTAGGGAAATGGAGTAGTGGGAACAATGGCCTCAGAAATAATCACTTTGATAGTAAATTTGGGGAGTGTGATGCCATGACACTTCGCGTGTGGGATACTATCACAAACCACTCCTCTCGCGACAACCATATCATCTGACATTAACCTGACTTCGACCCCATCAAGAAAATCCTAGAATAACGACAATCTCAATTGCATTAATAACTTTTCTTAATTTCACCAAAAAAGAATACAAAAAATCAAATGAGAACATTCAATAACTTACCAGTCTAGTTCCACCCTCTCTCGTATCATCAAATGGTGTTTGTGCCCCTCTCCTCATGCCTCCCCTCATCACCCTCTCTCTCCTCAACTGGAAAAGAAGTTGCAACTCTAGGATTTTTCATCTCCACCTCTCTTACCTCACGTGAAGCTATCTCTCCAATAAGATCGAGACCACATGATGATTGAGAAGGGGGCGTGTTATCACAAACGTCCACCTATAACAATCGAGTCATCAAGACAATTAAAGTATCAACAACATAAGGCAACATACATTTTTCAAGTGCATGTTAAGTGGTTTTTACCTCTCTCTGTTTCACACTATGAATCGAGTGTCTCTATCGGTGTAGGAGTTGACACAAGGGAATGTCATAATCCTACACACACCTACAGTTAGTATATACAAAAATAAACAAAAACTACATTCTATCCTTACTTACGAAAGACCAATAATTACTTACGTTATCATTCGTAGGGGGTCAACATTTTTGCTACTTGTTCCACCCTCTTCTCTAGCTTCTGTTCATGACATAATATTAAGTTTTTTATTTCCAACCAAACATAATATATAAAATACTATACTAATCTTAAATTTACCTCTGTTCTGATATTTGAGTTTTTATTTCCTCTCGCTCTCAACCAATGCTCCTCTCTCACCTTTCACATCTCCATTGAATCGTAGGCATGCATTGCATCATCCACCTCCCTCTTTCCTTCCTGGCTCAACTCCTTGAATCGAGATTTGCATTCTTTTTTGCAAACTCGATCGATAACCCTCCTCCATTGCAAGTAGAATCGTTGCCTCAGACATAGTTCACATCCCCTCCCTCTTTTGCACGTATGCCCTGCTCTATCTTGAGAGATAGGTGGTCATTTCCCATATGCTTACGGCCACACTTACGAGGTTCCATGGAGGGAAGATTGTGTTCTACTTGGCGATGTCGATTTAGTCTATGCAACTCGAAAAACCTAACATCCCCACTAACAACACATGATCCATGTTGGCAGACATAACAAATACGACCATTAACATATTCGGTTCTATACTCTATGGGTGGCTCATGGATATCTGAGTGAATGGGCTCGGAAGGACCATCTGATGTATCACCATCAACTATTGGAGGATCATCTCCCTTTGCTTCCTCTGTGACACTTGTGAAATGCGTACGCGCCATGTGATGTGAAGGTGCTTGTATCTAGGGAGTCCAAGTGCATAACTATTAGCCCAACATAAAATATTAAGTATTTTGCAAAAGAAGTAATGTTCACATATTCAAATATTACCATCATGGAATGTGAAGAAACCTGTGTGAAAAGACAACAATTTCATAATTTTTATCCCAACAAAATGACATTAGGTACATTGCTATGAAAAACAATTAATGTTCACAAAGTTATATATTACCATCTCATTATTTATGTCTTCCCGAAAACATAAGAATGGATTGTGAACATGGATCGACCCATGTCGCCGAGCTTCCATGTTTCATTCATGTGCATTGTCATAACCATCATTGAAGCGACACATTGTAAAA
Organism: Taxus wallichiana var. yunnanensis; assembly: GCA_018340775.1. Classification (NCBI taxonomy): domain Eukaryota; kingdom Viridiplantae; phylum Streptophyta; class Pinopsida; order Cupressales; family Taxaceae; genus Taxus; species Taxus wallichiana. The sequence goes on from CM031235.1 coordinate 820,027,794, forward strand.
CAAGTTAAACTAAAACAAATGGTGCACGATCTTATTTATTCATATTTTGCATTCATATTGAGAAAATCATGCACAATAAATGATTTGTGATGAAATTAGCCACACACATTATTTTTCAAAATTGGATACTCGACTCTAGATGTTTCCGAAGTAAACATGAAATGTGAATTACAAGTGTGTTAAAAGAGAAGATAGGATAAAGCATGAGGTATCCAAAATGCCCGGTCTATCAACCAACACTATAGGATGTATCATCATATTATCCACAAAATATATAATATATACGTTGGAGACAATTCACATAATATTAGTTATTCACAATCTAATAAATAATGTATGTCTACCATTATGCCAAAAAAGGAAATACAATGTGTACATATATCATATTGAAATGTCTTCCATGGCAAGTGCTAGCAAAGCTACCACTTCTTGGTTTATAGTGTCCCTAGACACTTGACATACATCTAACCTACCTATGTTAACTTTTACATGCATGTATGAACATTTCACAAAGTGAGATACACTCTCTAGCGCTTGAACTCGAAGAATTGAAAGATTTACATTGTTACATTGGTATACACTAGTCATTTGTTTCACAACAAGCATATCATGAGAAAACACACAAATTTTCAAACATCATGGCGTATCGCTTCCTCAAGACCCAATATCAAGGCCCTATACTCAGCTTGGTGGAAGGTCATAGTGGCATTTCCAACAATTGTACCTCTTTCTACTATCTTGCTTCCATCAGGGTCGTATAATATGAATGATGAACATGCAAGATTTTCGGAGGTATTCGACACTCCATGAATTTCCAATCTCCAAATGGCAACCATGTTTACCTTTACAATGGACAAAAATATATCGTAAGAAAACATAAAAAAAAATAGAATGAACACTTCAAATTTGACTTTTTCAATACAAACATCTAATTTAACATATGACAAGGCCCTAAAACATTTTCTCCCGAGTTCATTCATTAATAATGATTTCTTATTGGAGAGTCAATGGAGTTAGTACTTTGTCTAGGGACATACACTCTAAATGAGTTAACGTCATGTGTTCGTGAGTGACTTCTTTTTGGGAAACATTGTATTCCTTACAATACTAAAACTTCATATTTCGTATGTTAGACTAAAGTGTGAATATATTTTGGAATATATTGGAATCGTAATCATGGGTTTGGTTCCATTCCACTCATTTTCTGAATAGATAACTTTATGTTGCTAACATATAATTAATACAAACACAATTTAGAATTTTATTTTTTAAAAATATGTTTTCCTATAATTATGAGTTTATAAATGTAATGGGTAAATATTAAATTTGAATAAATCACTTAATAAATTGATTAGTCTATTATGAATAGATATATTTCAATCTATTTGCAATATCAATATCTATAAACATTTGATTAGTTTTAAAACCAAATCAATAAAGAAATATCTAGTACATAGGGTTTAGATTTATCATAGTTTATTAATAGTGAGTATTAAAGATTATCATCCAAGATACTTGAGTTTAGATTTATCATGTTCTTAATGGTTTTCTAAGTAGATTAAGTAAGACTACATGATCATCAAATCTTGAACTCATAATTGATTTTTATGAGACAAATAAACTAGATAAACTTAAAAATGTGAATAAGGTAACCAACAAGTGTATAAATACATGGATAAATTCCAAGAGAATATTGTGCACTTTAATTCAAAATATGTTATTACGAGTAAATTTTTGGAAATTAAGGGTCCTTAAAACACTCCACTCTTTCAAAGTTTCTAAAACTTCATTACAATCAATGGTAAAATGTACTTCTTTAGCTTTCCCTAAATGGGATGCTATATGAAGTTTAAACCATAAGAAACAAATGATATGTTTTGGGGTTTTCATTTTATCAAATAGACTAATCTTTCTTGATATTTAACAAGTCCATAATAGCATACTTAGTGAATTAGAAAATCTACCATTACACATTTGAATGAAATATTCCAATAATTTTATAGTTTATTCACTAAAAACTAAACATTGTAATGTATATCTAGTATTAAAATTACATGCTTTAATGAGTACTTGAATTCTCTAGAATTAACTCCTTTTCAAACAATACTAGTTTTCTATATTATGTAGATTAAGTAGGGTACATGTGCATCTCTATATGAGTTGAACTCATATTAGAACACTCTTTACACACAAATAAACAAATAGGTATATGACTATCAAAAAATGTGAATAAGGTAGACCAAGGGTCACATGGATAAATTTTGAAGAGAACGGGGACTCTTTTCTCATAAACATGTAGTCTACCAAAACCTTTTGGACTTAAGTTCCTTGTCAAGTACACTGACCTAGAAAAAGTCTTAGAACTACACAAGATAATTTAAAAAAAAGTAAATAATCAAAGGGGGCCATATGAATACCATAAATGATTGGAAATGATAATTGCACCAATACAATCCTAAATTGGACAAATGATCATAACCCATACTTAGTGAATTAGAAAATCGTTACCATTACACATTTGGTACCTAAATAGAATTTTAACATAAATGAATTTTAATAATCTAAACTTGCTATAAAATATCTAAACATTAGTAATTTTAAAAATATAATCCATAGAAACACATATTAATACTAAGGAAAACATATTTAATCCAATGCAAAACATATTTAATATTTAAGCTCGTGTGAATCAAGAATATATTCGAACAACAAAATGAAATATATTTAAGTTGGTGTGAATCAACATTCAAAAAAATTAAATATTTATATAGGTTTTTTTCAAACACATCATAAGTTTTTTAGAACAAAACATATAAAAGTAGTAATTTTTTTTTTGTTTTTAGCAGCAAACTTGGAGTTGCTTCCATGTGCAATCTTTTTTGCACAATTTTTTGGATCTATCACCGGTTTTATGACCGGAACTCCCATCTTCCTCAACTTATGTGGAGGCTCATACTTCTGAGCATCCTCCATCGTGTCATAAGCTAGACCATATCCTCATGAATGGGCCCTATAGTGCAGAACTTAGACAAATAAATAACATAAGTTTCCGAACCAAATTGAGTCGGGCCTTAACCATGGCTGCAATTTCTAGTTTGGGCAGCTTATTCTATTGATGATGGTCTATATAGACCACAAATGTGGACCTCCTAAAGCATTCCTCCCTTTGGAATTTGGGAGTTTTCAATTTATCCCTACGGGATTAGGAGGAATTGAGCTTCGTGTATTCATTTTCACCACACAAAATTTAATTTATACACAACACACACATGCAAACAAAAATATACAATTAACGTTAGTACGATACATGTCAAATCTAATATACGTCATCCAATATGATAAAATAATCACAACATCAGAAAGCTAATATCCATGACAAATTCAAGTATCAATAAATGCCAACGGCTATCCTTCACTCAAATGCACCCTCCCATAATATCACCAAACATCCATTGCAAAAGGGACGGTTGCGATATTATGGGAGGGTGCATTTCTGAGTGGAGGGTTGGTGGGTGACTTTAAAAACCTCTTCTCAACATAGTATACCACCCAACTATTGATGCAAAATCCTAAGGGGAAAGCCCTTCATCACACAATGATAGTTGGGTGTATCGATGTGGCATCCTAAGGGGAAAGCCCCTTACACACATCGATTCTTGTCTTTGTGAGAGGCACTTGCCCCCATATGCCAAATTGAGAGTCAGAGTATGATATCACATAATTTTTATAGCTTCAACTTACATCAAACATTCACAACATTACAATTACCAATATTTAACAACTAATAAAAATATATATATACAAATGATCTACACATTTGCAATATTTACAACTATAATGCATCCGGAAATCAAACTTTTCCTAATGTATTTAATTTAACATAGCTAAGAGCAATGAAATCACAACTAAGAACTCAAGATCACATGCATATTTAACCAATACCAACATAATATCAACATAATTAACTAGTCTCATACCAATGATTAATAAACACAAATTGTAGAAATTACCGAATCCTCTATCATTTATTAACAAATACGTGAATACAATAATACCATAATAATAAACTAGTTCACACTATTATTTAGTGTCTATATACTAAACAAAATATTTGACCACGTCATTCATTTTGAAAAGATGCTTCCAAACAATTGTTCGATATATTTGTACTTAAGATAAAGTGTCATGTTATATTTATCCATGTGTATATCAAGAACATAGATTTATTCCTATTTACAAAGTATTAGGTAATAGATATGACATCAAATTGTCACCTTTTCTTACAGTTTCAAATATATTAATTAATAATAATAATGAAAACTATAATTATTTTCTAAAGTTTAAGGTTCAAGGTTTAGGGTTTTGGGCTTAGGGTTTGGGGTTTAGGGTTTAGGGCTTAGGGCTTAGGCCTTAAGGTTCAGGGTTTAGGAAATAAGGTTTAGGGATTAGGGTTCAAGGAATTAGGGTTTAGGGTTTAGGGTTTAGGGTTCAAGATTTAGGGTTTATGACTTAAGGTTGAGGGTTTAGAATTTAGGGTTTATCCTAAATAACATAATCAGGAAAACTTAACACTAATATGACACCGTAAACAATCAAATGATATCTTAAAAACTAATGCGATATCCTAAACACTAAAATATTGATATGACATAAAACACTAATGTGTCCACATTTACATCGGGAAGCTTTCACTAATGTGACATCCTAAACATTGATATGACACCCTAAATGGAGATTTATACATGATGGAGATAAGAGTAGGTCATTTACTTCCTATCATATAGGTGAGATTTACATTCTTTAGATAATCAATCTTTAGTTAATCCAAGTTCATTAAACCGTGATTTCGGTATTTTTCAATTTGTTTACGAGGGTTTAGAGGCACCTATTATCTTGTTTAAGGGTTAGAGTGGAAACCTAGTTTAGCCATATAAGAAGCTTATAAGTGTACAACATTTGAAATGTACATCTTGTAAATAATATAATTATTTAAACAAGTGCATTAATTACTATTAAGAATGGGAAAACTCCTTGAAATTTGATGATATTGTATTGAGACAAAATTAATTTAATAATTTTGTTGGAAAAACACTATCTTTTCACATTTTGCAACAAATGATATAATTTAGGTTGATGGAAAATGTTTAATGAAATTGTGGAAGTGTTTCTTTACTGATTAAAAGCATGAGTATGAGATGTTAAGACCATTCTCGATAAACAATAAGATCAAAGGAAAAAGAAAATCAAGAAAAGAAGAAAAGATATCAGAAAAGATAAATTAGGTTTGATTATTACATAAAGTAAAGGATGTAAATACATACAAACAACATTATTTATTGATACTCATTCCTCAAAGGGCATTAAAAATGTGGAATAAGCCTCAAAGGGTTGAAATCATTCACTAATTTTATCAAATAGTAATCAAATCATTTTTAATAAATATATTTCATTTTTTATTTTTAAATGTCTCTCACACTAATAAGAGAATAACATAACTTCTCATTCTATGGAGTATTAATATAACATCTTCCATTTAAATAACATTCTCTTTTTGTCATAGATGCATAAAATTTCTAGCTTAGTGGGAAACACTGATAAGGCATAAATCACAAAAAATATCTTTGCAAGTGGTACCACAAAAAAAATGCCTATACTATAAACTCGAGAACCTTGTTTATTTATTTCCTTTTAACATTTTTTGGTATAGTTGAATTTTGTTCTAATCGGGCACTCTTGGCCTTATGTGGATAATATTAATTTGAAATTAAATATATTAGCTAAATTACAAACTTGAATTAATAATTGATACACAATAATTATAACTCAATCTTAATAGAAAATGAAAATAAACATTATTATTATTATTATTATTTGTTTGATGCAAGATTATATTGGCCTCATGGATGCTCTTGCATCATATTCCTAGATCTTTTGTGCATACCCATGGGAATTCCTAATTCACTTCTACTACACACACCCTTAAGCATATTTGTAAACATTTACAAGCTCAAGTGTTAAAATTACATGCACGTATGTTTAAGCCTTCTAATTTTATGGATTCTACTCAATTACTTAACAATCCACTTGCACCTAAAGTGGATTTTTATCCTTTTCCACTTGGATTTGTATCTCTTAAGCTTCCTATTTATGAGGGAAAATGTGATCCCAAGTAGTTCAAATTTTATCCTTTCATGTCGCTTGCTTAGACTATACTTACAATGATCAATTACTTACCAATATTTTTCTTAAAGCCTTAAAGGTTATTAATTACATTGGTTCTATGATCTACCCATGCCTTCCATCGAGGATTTTAATCAGTTAGATGATAAATTCCTAGCATAATTTTTTATAACATTGGTGAAAATATTTCATATGCTCAAATAACTAAGATACAACAAGGCTCTAATGAACAAATGGGTGACTACGTTTTGTACCATACAAATATTCTTACTAAGATAGACTATCTACTCAATAAGATTCAAGATTTATTTTCTCAAATCCTTGTGTATCCTTTACGAGAATCAATTATGTTTGAAAAATTTGGATGTTTTTATGAGCTATGTCACACTTTAAAGTAGTGAGAGGTTAGGATCCTTATGTTGAACAAGCATAAATATGCATTTTCTGGTCCTAATACACCTACATCCAAATTTCTAGGAAAATCTAACTACAAATTCAAACCTAAAGATAACAAGCCTAATTCTGGATTTAATGTTAATTCCATATCTCATCTCAAAAGGCTTTAGTTACAAGTAGAGTCAATGAAGCAATTACAAGATGCATTGATGAGACATATCTGGTTTGTAAAGTTATTGAAATGATTTCAAAATGCATGGAAAATGTTTGTTTGTCTTCTGTAGTAAGGTATGGAAGGGTTGTAGGGTCAACGAAGTCATTCCAAGATGCATTGAGGAGACATATCCAACATAAGTAGTAGGAAAAAAACAAACAAACATATCCCATAACCAATCAACTATTATGTTCGTGAGAGGGTCATCTCCAGTGCGACTTTACCCTTGTTGGTAGAAGGATCGTAATATATTATCGCAAACCATGCAAACAAACCAAAGAAGGATTTTTTTGATTAAATGTGGATTATTAGAATCATAGAAGTAATTCTAAGATGCAATGAGCCTGCACCACCAGCCATGTCTAGCATCGACCAACTATGTAACAAATTCTTACATATAGGAGTGACTATTACCACCTCATTATCTTACATATATCACATACTTTGAATATATATATATATATATATATATATATATATATATATATATATATATATATATATATATATATATATATATATATTCTTTTGTGAATAAGTCACTCACCATTTATAGTATAAATCACAATTTACATTTTGCACACACATACAAAGAATTCTAAAATTGAAGATTTTTGTATTTAAAAATTTCCTTCTTTTCTCCCCATACATGTTGTTGGTACTTGTTCTCTAAAAGACCTAAACATAAGTTTAATTCTTGAGATGCATGTCCCAATGATGCATTCAGGGATGAAGTAAATTGAATGACACCAAATGTGTTAGCAATGAAACCAATCACATCTCATAAGATTTTAAAGTAGCTTTTCAATTATAGTAAGAAATTAGTGTAAAATTTCGTTGTTGAAAAACACACTATGTTTTTCAACATCTTTCAGAATGAATTCTCATAGTGGTCGTAGTTTCAAGGCATATATCTCATATAGTAAAATGTTGACTTGCAGTCAATATTGATAAACAACAACACTCTTTTCTTCTGCACATGATTTAAATTTAACTACTATTTATAAGACACGGGTTTTTGGACATGATCGAAAAACCTTCTTTTGATAAGCAATTGAGGAGTTAAATTAAAGATTTAGATTTCATTCCTTAGTGTTAATTTAGATTTCTTTTTGGACATCATTTTCTTAGATTTAGATTTCTTTCCTTAGTGTTAATTTAAAGATCCAATAAAAAGGAAAAGAGGGTTATATTAGATCTATTTGATGAGATTCATGCAATTTAGTTTAAAAGAGTAAAATCTCCTTGCACCATGATTCTCCCATCTCTAGGTTTAGATCCTAAATTTATATTAGGAATATAATTTGTCACATTTAAAATCTTAGATGGTTTAAGTGCAGAGTTTATACTTAGAAGATAAAAAACCCCAAAACATAGTTTAGGTCATTAGGTTTCTTTCAATTTCACTCGTAGGTTAAATTAAACTCGGTGTTGGGATAGACTAAACATAGCTTATTTTGTAGACCTCATCTTAAATGGTATACATCTTCAAAAATCAGTATCTATCTTAGGACATTAGACTGAAACAACCTACATGATTCAGATACGAGAACAATAAACATTTGAAAGTAATTTCTTAGTATGTGAAAAATCAAACGTAGTGAAACAAACTTTAATTTACTATTATAGATTCAATTTTGTTTCGCATAAAAATTGCATGTTATAAACCCCCAAAATACCAAAAACTTAGCAATTCATATCTTTTTCAATCAAAGTAGTGAAAGAGGTAGATGTAATGGTTAATGTCTCATTGTATGTAGTCTGATAATCAATATTTGGAAAATGTTGAAAAACCAAACTATTCAAATTTTCATACATTTTTAGAGACATTTTATCAAATATTTCACAGAGATTCTTTGAGGCATTCAGTCAAACAATTCTCTAGAGACCCTATTTCACAGAGACATTTTGTCAAACAATTTATGAGAACTACATGGAAGACAATGCAATTCAATCCGAGAGGTAAGCCATGTCAGATTAGTACATGTCAAAGGTCTGAGAAGTTCCACTGATTTTCTCTCAGTAGGTGTGGTTTTCTACAAGACATTTTGTCAAATATTTTCATATCAACACACAAAATTCCTAAATGTATTTGCCTCCATTATTTTACAGTCGAGCCTGTTGTTTAAATTCATCCCAAGATACATTACACAAAAGGAAATACATACATTATTGCAATATGCTTATGTGGCTAATATCTCCTCTAACCAAACCACACTTAAATGCCATCCAAAATATAACTGAAAACGTAAGTGCATATGGATACAGATACACTTACTATAAATGCTATGGATACGAGCAGAATCCCTTGCGTGTGTTTGTGCCTCTTTGGCGTCTCCTTCCTTAGCTCGTTCCCTTTTCAAATGGCCTGTTGGACCCCCAAATTGCAAAGACAAAAGCACTTAATCGTGGGTATCTGGAATGTGAAAATGTGAACATGGTTTTTTTGGGTAAAACTTAACAAATAACACTACAGGAAAAGGGGCATGGGATATATGGCACTTACAATGCACTAATCTGAAGTTTTCTGTGGCATCCTCCTTTGCAACTCATTCCTCTGGCTTCGACCCCCACAAACAAAAAATGAACGCCACCAGCGAAATGCACAGAGAAATCAAAGACAGAGAAAGCGCAAGCTCGAAGGAGGATGGTAAAACCCGACGATGATACTTTCAAATGGAACCCGTGACTTGTGTGTGATTGAGGGAATGGAATGATTCAAAGGTATGGCGAGGATTGAAGGGCACGGGGCACTTAGTCCCATAATTTAAATTTTCCATGTCAACTAAAATAGGCCACGTCAAGCGTAGGAAGGTGGAGTGGGGGACCATGCATCCCATCATGTCACGTCACGTATTTTTCTGGCAATGGGCTCCTTTTCGGTGAGCAGGATGGTATGGATTTACATGGTGATATGGGAATTTACACCCACATGGATGGGTGCAAATTGAGTGAAGCATATCCAATGGCATTTCAAATAGCGTGTTCTCATACGACGATAGTACTGCTTAATGAAATAATAGAATTTATTTCAGAAATATAAAATTGTGAATCCTTTTTTAGGGTGCGGCCATAGTTCAATAAGCCACAACACTCTGAAAATTGCTCTTTAGCTAAATAATAACATGGAGACAATGCTACATACTTTGTTGGACTCGTCTCTACGGTCGGATTTGTATAACTTGCCCAAACCAACCGCCCGTTTACGTTGCCACCGACCTTCCTGATCCAGTATAGTACGTTGTTCTATAAATGCACAGAACAAAACAACCGCCCCTAATTTTGCCACATATTTTTACAACGTTGTAGATGACTTCATCGAAAAAAATTTAAAGCCTTCGGTGGATCCAAAATTTGTTTTGGCAGGCAATTATGCCCCGGTGGAAGAGACACCCCCAACGGAGTGCTTAAAAGTCCCTAGAATATTTTCATGTTCTCATAATATTTTTTATTACGTCGAAAGGCTTTTTTACAACGGGGAAAGTGTCTAGGGATCTGACATGGTCAAAATATCTACGGAGGAACACCACATGTCGATGAAGCACAACTCATGCGGAGCCGTCGATCTGCACCAGAGCTCGTACTTCCTCCCAAGCCACAACAAAAATGAAGGGCACCTGGTATTTTTGACAGACTTTGTCAAAGCCATGTCCTCCCCATATTGTATTTATTATGTTGGTATGGTCGGCATGCTCTGCCAGTTGAAATGATTTCAAAAAAATATTTCTTTTGCATGGCTTTGATTAAAGTTTTAGGAGCCAGGCTAGAACTGCAAAGTTTTAATATTAGCATATTGTTAATGTGGTTTTGGATGGTATTTCAAGTCCATGTGTTGCCGAGAGAAATGCTTGGGAGATTGAAGTTTGGATTGGCGACATGGCTGCTAAAATGGTTGCCTCTATGGGTGGTGGATTTTCTGCTGCTTTATTGGCCTAGGTGATCTGGGCGATACGAGAAGATATGGCCTCAGGAGGCCTGCCATGGGTCCGTTGGAGCTCAAGAACAAGTCTGTAAAAAAATCTTATGCTCGATATTCAAACTCTAGCGCGAATAACAGAAGGGGAGATCAAGGTATAAATAAATAATGGCCGGCCGTAGGTATTGCTTTGATTTTTTGTTTTTTACAGCAGCTATAAAAAGTAGTAAAATGGAATTTAATGGGTGCTATAAATTATCAATAGGTGTTCCTCCCAATAGAAAGGTTTACGTCTAGCGGAGCAAAATTTGTGGACAGGAAAGTGAAAGATTTCGATTCTGTGATTCTTGCAACTGGATACAAAAGCAATGTTCCCTCTTAGCTTAAGGTAAAGAAAAACCCTTGTTGGCGGGATTCAAAATGGTGTTGCTCATTTACTTCTAAATCTGACCTCTCTGTTTTTTTTTAAATTAGTTCGGAATGTGACTTTTTCTCAGAAGACGGGTTCCCTTTCCCAACAGATGGAAGAAAAGGTTTGTTGAGCGCATCAATGGATGACACAAGGATCGCAGAGGACATTGGTAGGTGCTGGAAAGTAGAAGAAAAGAAATTTGAAGGCCCTGCTCTACTCAAGTGAAAGAAAAAAGGCTCTTGCAGGCTTATTTTTGCGATTTCAGAAGCGGGTGGACGGATTCCATGTATACCGCAAACAAGACGAGCAACAAAGTGGGTTGAAACACAAAAAGAATCATCGTATATTTGTACAATGCTTTTGACATGAAAATAGATAAAAGCCACGTCTAAGCCAAATCCAAAGCCTGCTAATTTTGGAAGCCCACTAAAAAGAGGAGTCAATACTATATAAGCGACAACATGTTTTTGTAGAAGCAGAAGAGAGGAGATCTTGTGCCCCCAACACATTGCCAATTTTTGCATAGGCTTTTTGTTGCCTTGGCGCAGAAAAAAAAATACAAAAACCCAAACCAAACCCCCTTTTTGCTTTAGTGTGTTTTAGATGGGGTTGAGAGCTCCCAAGTGGGATGTTGTTGATGATGATGCCTTTGTATAATAATATATTTACAAAAAAATATTTTTAAAAATGCCATTCCATTCCATTCAAGTGTGTCGTGCCGTGGTGTTGGACTTGTGTAAGAAGTAGAGCATTGTCAATCACGACCACTTCAAGAAGTGCCATTATATGTGTCCCTGAGATTAATTTAGCATTTTCAATCACACCCACTTCAAGAATTGGCATTATATGCCCGTGTGATAGTCTAGCATATTATTCAGGAAAGAGTTTTTATTTTTTTAATTTATTGGTTTAAGGAAATAATTCACACTTTTCAATCACACCCACATCAAGATCTCCCATTATATCTATCCTTCCCATAGTCTAGCATGACAACCTGTAGTAATTTGATGATTCATTTTTAAAGAATAATTCAGTCCTTTACTTCACATTCCCTCGCCCCATCAAGAACTGTGATATATTTTTAATGTGATAATTTTTCATCTGAGCTTACTGTAATTGCATAATATATTATTTAGTTATTTTCTATTTTGAATTAATTTAGTATTATCAATCACACCACATCAAGAACTACCATATATTTGTCTCTGTGGTGTTAAGCATAAAAGGTTGCGCTTTGAAATAATTTGGTATTTTCAATCACACCCACATCAAGAACAACCCTTAGATGTGTCCCTCGGACAGTTAAGGATGATGTCATCCAATAATTTGATGATCCCATGTCTTTTTGTTTTTGAAATAATTCAATATTATCAATGACAACCGCATGAAGAAATACCATTATATATTTTTTATCTGGTAGTTTAACATAATAGTTTGCTTTAAGTACATTATTTTGTTTATTTTGAAATTATTCAGTATTATCCTCCTCAATAACTATTATTGTGCTTTCCTCAAGAAAATATTTAGTATTTTGTTTATTTTGAAAATATTCGGTATTATCTCGATTTGGAAATGTATTCTTTTGTCATTTGATAATGAACAATCACTACAGTCATTTCAAATTGGGTACATGCTAGAATTATAAGCCTTCTTCGGGTATATGAATTTCGGTTTTAGCTGGTGTTCTACCCAACAAAGTAGCTTTGCAAAAAAATCTTGGTGACCATGTGAATTTCTTCCCATCTGTTTATATCACTTTTAGTTGCGGTGAATACTGAATTTACCTGCTTGGTTATGAGGGACTGATAACTGAGTACCATTGGAATAAGTTAAATTCATTTGATTCTTGGTTTGTTTAGAGCCTCTCACACGTATTTGTTCAGATTTTTGTGTGTCGTAGACTATATAGTATAGGATGAGGCCATTTTATAAACTTGCAAGCCCTTAGTAAATTGTAATTGATCTTTGTTATATTCTACTACTCCAATAGGTGTGAAATGATCATATATAGAAATTGTGGCCTTGATGTATCATTTCCATGTTAGTATAACCTAATCTCCAACAAATTCCACTCTAAAGATTGGCCCAAGAAGATTAGTATTACCATAAGGTTAATCTCGATCATCTCAGAGTGAATCTTTGGTTCAACTGCACTTTCTTATCACGAGAGAGTTATATGAGAAATTTGGAATTCTTATTTGTTTATAATGTACAATGGTTTTCTATATCCCTTTCAAATTTTGGGAGTCTTGCTTTATTTATGAGAAACCAGTTACTTATAAGATCACCTTTTGAAACAGAAGTAACAACTGAATTTACTCCCTCATTGAATCAATCATGATTAGATTTTGACTCATGCTCAACTAGTTACGTCGAAAGAGATGTTCACTGGGGAAATCCCCCCTCCCTCTGACAAGTGACAAACCATCGACGATCATGATCAGTTGGTCAATAAAGTATGGAGACTCCTCCGCCGTACATGTAGCATACATTTCCATATAAAAATATTATTTGCACGTCATCATTGTTGAAGATATAAAACATGTGTCACATCTATTTTTTCCCACGTGGAATTACAAGCACAAATAAAACACAAAAATTCCATAAAATGTATAAAATTACAGAAAATTATATGGCATTTACAACTATGTTCACGTAAACACATCTTCCTGATTTTTGCAAATTATTATTTTAATCTCCATTTTGTGTATCGATCAAATTTGTTGACAACAGTTAAAGACAAAGCAGGTGGATGAAACGAATTTTTGTAAACAATGTCAATGATAGAGCTAGCAACACCATTAACAAGACATATTTCAACCCACAAATTTGTGCAAAGCATGACTTTTTGTTGATGCAGAGAAAAAGTTTGTGTTACAAAAGATCCATGATCAACCTATTATGAATCAGTCTGCCTGGTGTTTTAAGAAAATGCTCTGAAATATGAGAGTAAAGGGGTTTCAACAATTTGGTTCCGTAATGTTTCAGAGGTCCCGTCGCTCCATCTACAATTGATTTTCACCTAGTCCATATCTCATTTAATGTAAGTGGTTTCAACAACCTAGGATACATTAGTTGTATCAATATCGTTGAATAAAAGAATGGTGGGCCTTTCGCAGGTGTTTCTGGGCACAATGCGGGTGTTGAAGAGGAAGGAATATTTTTGGGTAGAGTTGGCCCATGTTAGGAAGGTTTGCAGAGTGAACTCCAAAATGCGGGGGACCTCAATTCTTTTGAATATTTACACGTAGTAGCCCCGCGAAATGGACATCGTCTAATTGAGCCACTTATCGTAGAAAATGCTCTATTGTAGAATATTGTCCGGATCCATCTTGGTGGGCTTCATGAAGTGGCACAATGGCACCATCGGGTGTGCGGCTAGCAGCCTGAACAAGTTTCTGTGAATGTCAAACTGCACACAAAAACACAATAGAAAATTTGGGAAAAATCAATTCAAATTTACAACTTTTTATTTGAAATATGACTTGCCATTTTTTTAGATTAATTGCAGTTAAATTAGCATTATGATTTCAAATTTGTTCAAAAGATCATATTGTAATTGCCAATTTTTTAGTTTAAAATAAAGTTTCAAAAAAACTAGATACTTCATATTTTTAATGTGGGATACTGATAGAGATATTAATTGTGCATGTTTTAATATTTTTAATTACACCGAAAGGCGTATTCGCTGGGGAACGCCTCCTCCCATCTAACATGGAAAGAGACACACAAGGTTGAGATGATTTTATTGACAACGTGTGGTCGGCGTGTACCTTACACTTGCTGGTAAAATGGAAGGCATGACAGGTGATTTTTGTGATGGCTTCATTTAGCGCAGTTCCCTTCACATACTGATAACGTCTGTTTCACCTTGGTTAACACATATTTCAGCGTGGTCAACACCTTTATTTATATGTATGGTAGTTAACTCCTTTGGATTTGAAATAAAGTGCTTGTATTCTTATGCAAGGAAAGTGATAGGTTTGAAAGGCCATTTAGGATGCTTTATTATCCATGTTCTGCTTTTGGTTTTAAAGAGTGCCTAGTCTGGGGTGGTGGGTTTGGACATGTGGGTCTATTTTTCACATTCAAATTTTATTTTGTTGTTAAATATATGGAGAAACAAACAACAAATATGATACTTTGAAGCCATATGATTCATATAATATTTTTTCAAACACAATGTTATCAATGTAAGGAATGTCTATATCGAATTCCCTAAAAAAAATCTAAAATGTGTACTAAATCTGCAAACCCATATTTTTCCTACATTAAACTTTTCCTATTAAGAAAATATTGATAATGACATACAACATGAGGATAAATCTAAAATATCTATATAACACATAATAAAAATTGTAAAACACCGGCAAAACTAACCAATAATAGGTTAATTATGGATCTTTTGCAACACAAAATTTTTCTTTGCGTCAACAAAAAACTCGTGCTTTGGGTAAATTTGTGGGTTGAAACATGTCTTGTTATTGGTCCTCTGAGCAGGTGTATTCATTTTAATAGGTCTTGGTGATTGCACTTTGGGAATGAAATCGAGCTTCCCCTCCGACCCCATGCCCATAAATTTCATGCCTTTCCAAATGACGAAAGGGGTAATGAACCTACAAAAAAATTAATTTAAGGAAAGAGAATCAAGAGTGAGCACTAAAGAAAATTACTTGAGCACTGTCACATCCAAGGCATGTTTAATGGCGAGCTCTAGGCATCTAATTTCTGAACATCCCAAAGCTGCCTCAAACCTAAGCACACGTAATTGTGGAAAGAGTAAAGAAGAAGAAGATGTTCGAGGTGGAGTGGTGAAATAGATTGAGAGGCATTCACAAGATGCAGAAGCAGTGTGTCGTTAATGGACCGGTGATGGGAAAAAGTGATGTGATTTTTAAAGGTGAGGGAGTGTAAAATGGATCTCAAACTCTTTATGACACGCTTCCCCTCTAGCCTGTCTATGCTCATGATGTCGTTACCCTAAATAAATTTGAAGATGTATTTTTCATAAACTCCTTTTGGGTAGTTGTCGGACATGGTTTTTAGAATGTACTCATACTTTTGGGATCCTTGGTGACCACAAAAAACAAATTTTCCATCCATGGAGGCTTAAAATGTAGTGTGCGATGCAGAAAAGAGGGCGAGAAAAAGGAGGAGAAGAAGCGTCCAAGTGATGTAAAGAAGAAAAAAAAACCAAGAAATAAAGAAATCGTGCATTTTACTAGCAACTACAAGTAATGATAGAAATTGATGACGAGTTGGACAACCACAAGCTTCAATTGTTAAAACCCCTTTACTCTATTATTCCCAGATCATTTGCTCAAAACACCGTGCAGACTGAATCATAATAGATTGATTATGGATCTTTTGAAACACAATATTTTTCTTTGCATTAACCAAAAAGTTCATGTTTTATGCAAATTTGTGGGTTGAAACATGTCTTGTTAATGGTGATGCTAGCTCTATCGTCAATATTATTTATGAAAATTCATTTCGTCCACCTTGTTTGTCTTTACTCATCAAAACTTTTCAACATTACATGGTGCTTTATTGTATGCTTCGATTTCCTTTTCCAATCAGCATTATTTATCTTTCGGCGTTAACATCGCACACCTCATGTGCGATTGCTAGTTAATAAAAGTTATGGATACATATGCTTATGCATGAGAAGTAGTAGTTTTCTAGAATATAATTAGTATAAACGTGATGCATAGGCCATTGTAAAGTGCATCCATGAATTATATTATATTGATCTTTCTTAAAGGAGATTGCCCTCTTGAAGAGGGCTGCAATATGTAATAGAATTCCGATCTCTTTAATAGGATATAATTAATTTACATTTTTTAAAATATATTTTATCTATATTTTGTATTGGATTAATTTATATGCGGGAAGGTATATATCATGTGGTATTAGTTCTCTTTCTAGGGTTGTATTTTACTAGAACATCATCATGCTCAACACTCCTCATGATTGTTCACCTTATGCGCTAACCTTTTCTAAGTGAATTTGGCGATCGAGAAAGGGGCAACAAAATTGCTACCACTAAGCTTATTTCCACAAATCAAACATTTTTATCTTCTTTTTTATTTATAAGGTGATAAATTGGGTTTCAAAAATTCTAAAACGACAAAATCGTTTTCATCCTCTCGATAGGTGGTTACTAATGTTACCTACTTTCATAGAGTGAAGGGTTGTGACCTAAAACATAATCTATCAAATAAGGTTACATATGGATTTTATCTTCCACGTACCTTTGTGTATATCGAAATACCCCTAGTTTTTTTTTAATGTCTAGCAATAGGAAACCATTATTCATATGTAATATTAGTGCATTCACAAGTAATTAGCTTCAAAAAGTCACTCACAACCAACCTTGGAGATATGATAGAGTGTTACAGGTATATCCTATCCTATGTAGTTAGTTATATGAAAGATTGGTTTGACACTATTTATGCATGGTATAAGCATCAATGTGATCCCATAAAAAAGATAAACCAAGTAGTAATCGTACCATTTTTACCCGACTATGTAACACCGGTAACTTGGAGTTGGTGGAAACTCGCAATATAGAACAATTGAAATAAATTTCCATAAAGTATAGAATAGATATACATTTATAGAGTGCTTGTAACAAATTATTGAACAAACATACAATTTAAAAATTACATGTACCAGCTTTCGGCATACGAGATCTACCGAGGTGCTAGTGAATACTCAATGCTAGTTATTTTCTAAATGATGGAAAATACTAAAATTCTAAGCAAACTTTCACCCATAAGGTATATTTCTAGAAAAAAATCACCATCAAAGCATATAGGGTGTGGAAAGTTTTCTCTTCGAGATATTTATACCTTTGTGATTGTCTCATAAAGTTGTTCATTTTGACGTATAAATCCAAAAAAAAATTCCACTCCCGCTCTTATCATGGTTGTGGTGACTCAATTTGGATCTAAAAACATGAAGGAATATGTTTCTGATTTGTGATCCTAATTCACTAATTTAAAAATGATACATGGCCTCAATGCACAAAATGTAGCACTCTCTAAAAAAATCAACAATGAGACACAATATGAGGGTAGTTTTTCATCGAATAACATGCCTCATGGCCTACAATTATACTTCACTAGATTCAATGATGAAACAAATCATACTAGTTAGACATATAGGGAAGAATAATATTTTAGGCTACATAACACTTATATATTGAACAAGGTACATATTGCTTCTTTTCCACATTGAAAAATATGTTATCCAATGGTATCAATGATATATGAAATATCATGATGAACCCACTCAGAATTATTTCTAAATTATTCCTAGTTCACTTTGGTCTTAGTGCATATGAATATTTTACTTGAGCCCTCACCAAACTCTAATAAATAAGAACAATTCAAGAATATTAAACAAGATTTAGAAAAATGGCTACCCAAACTCAAGAAATATTCGGTGACTAATTAAAGAGTTGTTTCATAAGTTGTCTTAATTATACCATTCACGTGGAGGTCAAAATTTTTAATCCTAATGACATGATGGAAGCTTTGGGATTTCCCAAGTTAGCAAAAGACAAGCTCATAACCCAAAGTGCACTTTTTCAAATTTGATTCCATTCAAGAACTTCACCACCTAATGCAACATCCATACATCACCTCCAAAACAAACCTGTTAAACTCCTTACAAAGGCCAAAATATAAGCTTGTTAAGAAAAGTGATTATGCTATTGTTAATACAATGTGCCCCAACCCATTTTCATTTACATTATTCCCTCAAGACTTTTCTCTTCCATATTTTCCTCTTTTAAATATGTTGACTTGTGTCTCCCATATTTTCCTAGTCCTACTTTTTCTACATCATTCTATAGTTTGGTTGCTAACATTAATAATTTTTATAGACTCGATTCCATCCCATTTTGATATGTGTCCCCTTCCTACATTGGGTCTTGATAGTATGTTATAGGAAAGGAGGGACCCACCATCACAAAAGAAAACACCTTGAAATCTCAACACTTGAAAAGATCTTGGATAAAGAGATATGGCACATAGATAGTGATAGAAGAAGGCACGAACAACTTTTAGCCCCACAATGCACCATGTGTCACCTATGAAAATGTCATGTCCCTTGAGTTCACTTTCATGAAGATGACACCCATAAATTCAAAGGCCATATATTTCATTATAAAGCTTTGTTTTATCCGATTTTGGGTTCATTTGAATTTCCTAAAGAGATATTTCAATGGAGGTCAATCTTGAATCGATTGGGTGCTTATTGGGCATAACATCTAATGTTAAATAATTTTGGGGTCGTTTTCTCCTCTATATGCGCATTTAAATAATTTTTAACAATTTAATGACCCATTTTTAATAAAATGATCCTTTTTAAGGCTTATAATGTCCCTAAAATTCATGATGAATACTTTGAGCACCTTTTGATAGTTTTTTTATCCCTTGGAGCTTGACATAGAGTACCCGAATATTTAGGACCAGACTTTGAATACGACATTTTTCTTTATTGATTTTTAGCATCGATGAATCTCTCATCGTGGGGACCGAAATTTAATGTTATTTTTGTCGTCTCTTATCATTTTTAGTATCCTGTTCTAAATGCATAAATAGAGAGATTATCTCTATTTTAAGTGGTTGATTGGCATAATTCCTTGTATCCTCTTAGGAAACATTTTAATTCATGTGTTTTCTAGCCTTTCTCTCACTAAATGCATAGATGTATAATCTTGTGTAAATCCTAAAACTATGTATATTCAAGCATTAGTATAAGCTCATGTGGTTCTCTCTTGTCTACCATCCGACCTATTTTATTTTCTTACCTCTTTCAAGTCAATATTGTGTATCTTTAATTTTTAACCTGTTCATAGAGTTATAGTGTTGAAACCAGAAAGGGAACAAGCCATTCATCTCATTTTACTTACTTGTGGTACATCACCACCCTTTTTGTTTATTTTCCTCTTTCTTTTTCATGCAAGTTCATAGATTAGGCTAGGTTAGTGTTAGTCATAGGAGTATATTTAGATGAGAAATATATCTCTCTCGAAGTTCCCTTTCAAGTATAATTTCCACAATTGGAAAGATATCTGATGTTGTGTTTAAAGTGTGCGCGCCATTTAAAATAGAAATTTTTAGGAATCAACCTTTTTGGCATGTCCTAGGTAGGATAAATTTATTTTTATTGAAAATATTATGTATAGCCTTGATTGATGCACATTTAATCGATATTTTGGTGAGAATAACAATCACTTTATTTTTGAAGCCCCTCTTTATCACTTGGTTACTCCACCGGTTTAAAGGACCCATTGTCAAGTGTTCATACGCTGACTTTCAACATGGAAATAATCATTAAAAAGAATACATCATACATGATTTTTTGTCTACTCTTGAAGTTTAAAGTAAATGGTATTCATTTAAGGATATAATTGAGGTAGGAGACATTAATGGCCTTTTTATTGTAATTGACATTGCTAATGAGAAAGATAGTGTGTCTACACTTGAGGAGCTTACATAATATCCATTCTTATGGACTCATTAAAACTCATAGAAATATTTCCCGTCAAGTTTTTGTAGACCATAAAAGAAGTCCCTCCTATTATGCTCACATCAGAGCATGAGGATGTTCTCGAATGCGAGGAACCTTAACTCCGAGCTGCAATGGAACCACATATATGCATGGGATAATTTCTAGGAAGGAGGTGAGCCCAAAAATATTAGAAGTAATCTCTTCCTGCTCTTGTTATGAAAAATACATTAGAAAAGGTGACTACTTCTCTTATCTAGTTAGTAGCATTGTGTAAATTAACCTCGTATATTTTTAAGAGTAGAAATACAACAGGTTTATTTGTGCATAATAATTAAATATACACACCCTATATGACCCATTTGGAGTATTTATATGTTTTTATTGTTTACATATTTGTAGGAGATACCCAAGTAGTTTCACTTTGTAGAGATAAATCCATGAAGGAATGAAGAGAGTGCAAGGTTTTAAAGGGTTTCCAAGATTCAAAATGATTTTTACAAACTCATATGCCTAATGTATTCTTAATGATTCTAGTCTCTATATATGGTAGCCATATTCCCTTGTGAGTCACCATACATGTTAATAAAATGTGCACTAACCCATATTTTGTTGGCCATTATGTCTAAGGTGTTTTCATTGATGTCAAAGGTCATTGATGGTAAAGGTAGTTTATCATTTAGGTGTCATATGTGTCTCCATGAGGTGTAAATCAAGGTCAAGCTTGAAGGTTGATTGGTAGTGTCTAGTTTTGGTGAAGTTACTATGGTGTCTACGGGCATGGTTTCAAGCATGGTCAAACTAGTATGAGCTCTCCAAAGGTTGTATGAGACATGTATGAGGTCAAGCATGGTTAGTATGATGTGTGAGAGGTTTCTAAATTTCTACAAGTGGTCTTCATGGTTTATTCATGTGATGGCATGGTTGAGTCAGGTCATTCTAGGCCTATTTCTTGACCTAGTCCAAGTAGTATGGTGAAGTAACATGAGATATGAAGCAAGGAAGAATTTTTTTAGCATGGTAGGAGTGTTTTGGCACTACATATATAGTTTGGAAGGAATATTAGGTCAGTATTAAGAGGTTTAGTTCATGTATAAGGTCCATTGAAGCAAGTTTTTTGATAACAAGGCTAGAAAGGCAAGGCAAGTCTTAGTTTCTAGAGAGATTGAGATTTATTTTCACATATATGAGAGTTGGAATGCATATATGAGGTCATCATTATGATTCAAGTCAAATTTTAAGTTAAGGTAGTGAAGGAAGTACACGAAATTTGATTTTTAGCAAAATTAATTTCTAAAGAAGGTAAAATCCACTTCAATGGTGAAGTTATTTTCCTCACCACACATGTGGGTTATGCATGGGGGCTTGAGGATTTGGGGGATGTTTTTCCATTTATTCTAGAGTATTTTTCAATAATAATTAGTTGATTTGGTCGTCCCATCTTTATGAATAATCGTTAAGAAGTCAGATAAATTAAAACCCTCCTAGCAGAGCAATATGGAAGAAATGAATTGTGTTGCCTCAAAATGATATGGGAAATAAAAATTGATGCATAATGGTTGTAGAGAATTCTCTAGGATCATTTTGGTAGTGGTTTCATATTCCAGTTGTTTTAGGAAGTATGACGAAAACCCTTATTTTATGGAGATTTACAGCTTTCAGGGCTGAGATGGAAGCTTCAAGATGAAAAGTGAACTATTATAGAATCCTTGGGAGATGTGATAGATGGCCATGAAAATTTTTATGGATTTACAGTGTGTAAATTTTAAGATACATGTCTCCAAAGTTGCCCTACCAATTTTGGCCTTAAGGGCTAAAAGCTAGTCATGGAGGTTTGGTTTGAGATGAGATGATTTGCATGTTGTAACATAGTTTTCTGGTCATGGATGGTTGATAGAGGCTTATAATGATGTTTTGGAATAATTTATTTGATCGGGAGAGGTGGTTTCTTTCATAATCCCTAACGACCTAATTTGTTCTATTAGGCTTGCCAAGATAGGTGACTGAAAGAGGTGTGTTGGATCATTTTTCTCCACATGAGCTATGCTTGTGAATGCTTGGAGAGGTGTTGCATGTTTCCCTTAATTTTTCCATAATTTTTTTGAGATTGGAAGTTTACTTAGAGGTGTTTAGAGTCAGATTCCTTAAGACTGATTCTTGAGTCCATTTTGGTAGTTTGGACCTATTTCAGAGATTGAGTTGGTTTGAGGCCTTGTACTATGATTTGGAGGTTGAAGTGAGTTGTTACAAAAATTAGACTCATCGATATTTCCAATTGTATAATACTTGATTATTGATGATGAGTTTTTCTATGTGAACTCATTCATTCTTCAAGACTAGTTTTCTAGGTGCTTGAAGACCTAGTTGTGTATGTTTGCTTCTTGGTGTGCTTCATGGTGATGATTGAAGTTTCGTGAGGTTCCTGAGATTCTTGGTGGTGTTGATAGGTTTTCCATGACTTTTATGGATCTATTGGTTTCTTGACATAGCTGGAGTTTTCCCTTGAATATCATAGTCCATTCGTTGGTGCTTGGAGAGCTTATTTTGGCCTACTTGAGTGTCTTGATGCTTGTTCTTGATGGTGTGACCCATGCTAACCTACTTGGGTATTTTTAGATGTTTTATATAATTTTCTTGATGTTTTTTTGAGTTGGAATTAATGAAATTTATGGTCATGGCCGAACTAGGTTTATAATGAGATAATGTCATGTTATATTTGCTCATTGTGACCAGTGAGTTAATGAGGATGTGAGAAATATATATGAGGAAGAAAAAGAAGAGAGAGGTGTCAATAATTTATCTAAGGAGAGGTATGAAGTACTGAGGAAGATTGAGGATCAAATATGTAATGTCATTAGACCTAATCATCAAGAGAAGGACCATATTTGAGTGAGTTAGGAGAGATCTTTTTTTGAGAGGGTTTGAAGAGTATGGAGCTGAATTTGTGATCACCATAATTTGTTTAACAACATATCATCAGTGATCAACCATTTTAGGTGGCTAGGTGGACACTTATTCATCTAGGGGTTGTAGCCTCCTTGTAGGGTGGGTGCCCTACTAAACTAGGGGTTGGTGCTCCTTGTGGGATTGGTGTCTCACTAAACAAATATTGCTTGATGTGTAATATTATTGCTTGATGTATAATATTTCTTCCCTTTGAGGGTTTCCCAATTTATATGTGGTGTTCATGTGTACTCTCTCTTATTTCATGTTCTTTTGAATGGATGTTACACACATAATAAGTTCATAATTGGTTATGGATGTTGAATGGATGGTTTAAATAATAAAAGTATGTAATGAAATTAACTATGCCCTATGGAGATTCATAATGAAGGTACATCTAAGTTCTCTTGGTTATGAGGTTGATGTTGGATACATTGATTCATCAGATCCCATGGAAGAAATTGCCAAGGATATCATTTTTTGTGCTTTGGAAGAATGTGTAAGTTCCATGGTTGTAGAGTGTGTTTTAACTAAGGAGTTATGGGAAAATTTAGAGTACTTGTATAAATATAATAGTCCTTCTAGTGGTAGTAAAAATATGTTACAAGAAGTTCAAAATAAAAATGAATTTGACAAGGTATGAGAGGAGTTAAATCTTTAAAGAAATAAGAACATGTATTTGATGTGATCAAACATGGACTACAAAGAATAAACTAGTCTTCTTGAAAATAAATTAATCCAGGATGTTAAGGAGTTTGAAGAAATAAAGAAACAACTTGAAGACCATGTTGAAAAGATCATAACTAGTATAGAAGCTAAAGAGGAGGAATTTTCTTAGCTACAAACATAGTTAAAGAAAGAATAAAATAAATTGAAGATGTATCAATGGTTTGAGAAACGTTCTAGCAATCTTGATGGTATCCTAAGAACTCAAAAACACTTTAGTGACATATCTGGTTTGGGTTTCAAGGAAAGAGTTAAGAAGGAAGAAAAACATGCTACATTAATTCAAGGACCTACTAGAGCCAAGGAGGATAAAAGGAACATCGTAAGACAACTTAATGCAATGAATTTTACAATTAAGTTCAATGGTGTTTGTTACCCTTGTAATATCTTTGGTCATAGAGCTAGTGATGATTTGAGAAAGATAGTCAAGAATGCATTTCTATGGAGAAATGGCAGGAATGATCATTCAAAATAGTCAAGATATATCACATGCTACAACTTCCACAAGATGGGCCTCATTTCCTAATTTTTCTATAAAGAGTCTCCTAGACCAAGAAATGAAGGTAAGAATGAGGTTGCATGCTATAATTGTAATCGATTAGACATATTGCTATACATTGTTATCAAAAGGGACCAAGAAAAAGAGATGGAGCTTATATAAGTAAGGATCCCATTTTTTTTTCAAATGTAACTATATTGGTCACATTGCAAGGTATTGTAGAAGGAAGATAAATAACTACAAGAGGAAGGAAGAGGCTAAATATGATCATGCTGAAAAATCCAAAGATGAACCTAATTTCGGTAAGTGCACCAAGTTGGGGTGCCAAAACGCAGACAAAAATCCATGTTAGGCCATTTTGGACATAATGTGCTCGCGTTATGGCTTAGTCGCGCTCTAACGCGAAAGGGAAAATTGAGATCACATTATAACATGAGCACCTTATGGCTCAAATTTACCGAGCCATAACACGCTCACATTTTGACTATCATAAAACATAGTCAAAACTGAGGGCATAATACATTACAAAATTAAAAAAGATAAAGGAGAGGAAAACACGAGCAAGAAATAACATGAACCGATTTTGGATAGTTTTTGGCATGAACACCCCATGGAACCTCAAATCGATGATGGCAACAAGCTTAGAAGGTTGGTTATTATTTATTTTAGGTTCATTTTCTTTATTAATCATATTTTTTTGGATAGTTGTTGATTTTTTAATTTATTTTCATATGTTTATATACCTTTAATTCAAACCCCTCATTCACCCACGGACTCAAAGAATAAAACATCCTCGAAACACCCTCTTCAATAGCAAGACATCCTCCTAACACCCAACAATAGATTTTGGGGGAGATTAAAAACAACAAAGTGCAAATGAGGGTTTAATAGAAACATTAAGAAACCCTAATGCAATAAATCCACATCATCAAAGCCTAGCTACATCATTAGGATCATAAATATTTAATATTGATAAATGTGGTTGGATAAATAAAAACATGGGATATTTTTAAAACCAAGTGTCGCAATTTTTATGTAGAAAAATTGTCTTATGATGCAGTGAAGAAGAAAAAAATCACAAAAAGACAAATTATGTGCATTGTTTACTGATCCTAAAACTAATGCACCATTAAAATTGATTGCAAAAGATTCCCCATCCACTGGTGTAATCATGAGGGGATAAAAATAATTTTTGGGATAGGTGGTGGATGGTTTTGACCAACCACCTTGTAACAATTTTGAGGTGCCACAATATTTCTTGAGGAAAATCTATTGTGATTTCATCCTCAATGAAATACCTAACTATTTTGACATTCGAGATTTTCAAGGTAGAGGCAAAGGCTCTACATAGATAGAGTGGGTGCACAATGTTTGTAGAACTAGCCAACTAGACCCATTTCTCACCCATCTATTCATCATGTTTCAATCCCTTCTATTGTGAAGGAGACAATGGAGGTTCAAACTCTTGATTCTATTAGGTCATTGACACATTCATTTCTTCAACATGACACTCGTCTCTCCCATGGTGATGAGGTTGGTCCTTCTAGGTAACAGACATCATATACCATATAGTGTCATGCTTGTGGGAGTATAACACCTATGTGGTTGATGTGGCAGATCCACATCCTAGTGAGACAACTCCACACGCCTCGGGAGACAAACTGGCTCACAGCTTTAGTCGAGGATGATCCACAAAAGTTGCTGACCAAGGTGTCTTATCGGAGGAGGCACATCCTAATGCTATGTTAGAGAATATCATCATCACAAATTTTCTATTGGATTCGACATTTTTTATTGACCAACAAGAAACTTTACATGAAATTAGTTGCAATTTAATATATATATATATATATATTGTATAAAATATTATAATTAACAATGCCAATCAATCAATGTGAATGAAAATTATTGAGTCATGTGTGTTTTTATTAAATTACGAGGTCAAACTATACATCCAAAGTCACATTCCCTCTCTCCATAGGTGAATGTCTTATGAGTTTGCTTGTTAGTGAATTTACTTATGTGAGTTTTATTATTTTTATTCATCATCTGCATGAAGAGAATGAACTATAATTAACGTATGAATTTACTAATGCAAGTTTTATCATTATTTTAGTTGATGATATTATTACGTCTCTTGTTGAGATTCGATGATCATTAGATATTGGAGTTACTATGGGCATAACTTCTGCCACGCCTCTTACATAGGTATATGTGCTAGTAAAGTTATTTTCATAATGAATTGATTGTATTAAATAACATCATGTAGTATAATTAAATGACATTCATGCGTATTCTAATTTTTGTCATCATGGTTTCCACAGGAGGATTTGACTACTCCATTTCATGCACCTCGTACTGATGTTGATGATCTTGAGAGGAAGAGGATGATTGCTAGTGATCATCATATTACAGTAAGTATTTATTTTTAAGTAGTGTCATTTATATATGTCACTAATTGTATACTAATGGGTATGTTGTTTATTTTTATTAATAGATGGAGCTACAAGCATCCTTTGAGCGTAGGAGGTTTGAATGGAATAAGGGACGTTCCACTGATGTGCCTGAGTCATCTTCCCGATGGCCAAAGAGAACTAGATTATTTGATGATACCCCATAGTTTAGATGTATACAGATTTTTTTCTACCTTCGTGGCATATTGGCATAGATTTATATTTTGTCGATGTATATCATTGTATATGCCTACATGGATTTGTTAAGACATTGATTTTGATCAAATTTTGTATGCTATCAAGGATTTTTGAATCAATATAATATATGAGAAAAAAATTGTTTTAAAACTTGTATCTAAGTGGATTAATATGATATCATATGTATGTTATGTTAATATGTATTATTAGTGTTAATTTTTTTATGTTTTAAACATGAGAATTAAAATATATGTAACTAATTTACAAATTTTCCACTTGTATTATAATCATTCAATGCCATCAATTATAATAATATAATGTCAATGTCAATGCTATCCACTTCCTGAAATCTCAATAATCCAAATGAAACATATGTAATGAGAGAACACAATATTACATTAATTCTAATAATTAAATTATAAACTATATATAGAGAGAGAGGGTGTGTGTGAGAGAGAGAAGAGAGACAAAGAGTTATGTTTCCAGGATACTTAATATTTTACATTCAATGTTCAAAAAATTCAATATACTTAACATTTTACATTACATCTATGATATATAAATATTATATTATTTGTGTTTCATCCATTTCCTTTTTGATTGATTTTTGTGTTGCGGACGGGGCCATAAAATATGTATATAGGGAGCTCCTGAAGGACCTATTTAATTAGGATGACTCTAACCTTCCAATGATAACTAAAGAGGTCAGTCCACTGGTTGGTTCTTGCATTCATATTATCCAAAATCACCTTCTAATCATCCTTAAGGATGCAGGAAGGAGTCAATGTTGTGCCTTAATAGTTTCTAGGACAAGATGCTCTTTGAAATTTTAAGCTATGCAATTTACAGTTCCAAATTTTTCTATTAGTATTGAAGATCACCTAAGACTTGATCTCATAAATAAATTGTACGGAGGCTCAAATATATGTCCAAATTTAATTGAATAACTTCTTTCCTTAGCCAATTGTGATGATCCCAAATAATTACCTCAAACATTCTTGATATCCTTTGAATATTTTCTCTTCAATAAAATAGAGGGATTTTAACTACAAATGAATATTTATGAACTACAAATGATCTTTGACGTAGGCCAGCACACCAAATACTAACAAGCATTGTTTCTAGAGATTAGTAGGCATCACCATGAAATATATAATATAATCCTCTATCTATCTATCAGTCAACACTTGTACAACTTGGATTATGAATGTCAAGGATCATTTTCATAGTTTAGACTCCAATTCGAACATCTATGTGGCGATGAAAATATCTATCATGAGAAATGTGAAGTTTCTAGAGTATGTAAAATCCTTACCGAGTTAGTGAGACAAACAAGGAACTTTCAAGGAAGAAGAGGTTCTTTTGAATATGAACATGTATTAGAACAAAATGTCTTGCATAGAGATTGTTGTGTTCTCATCCCACCTTTCAAATTGAATCATGAAGGTCCACATTTTCACACCAAGAAGGTGGAGGCTATACATTACTGTGACACAAGGTGTCAATAATGTGGTTATTTTTGCTAGCTTCAAATGGGTCATCCTATCTTTTATAATACCATACATGGAAATATGAGAAATGTAATTTTTTTCAGAGTGTGAAGAAATTGACATTCAAGAGCGCAAGTATATGTGGGGAGAAACATGTTTGGTAGAGATGTTTAATATGCATTACAAGGAAGAAGGTAGAGGCCATATCCATTTAGTTACTCTTACCACCTCTCATAACGAGGTAGTTGTACAAGAAAATCAATGCTAGTTCTAGGCACAAGACTAGGAAATATGGTCTGATATTTATATTGCAAAAGAGGAACTCACTCATGAGACCTCTGGAAATATATGATATTTTCTGATCCTTGCAGTGTAGAAGATCAAGAGCAGCTTTTAAATTTGTACTATTTTTACAATGCGTAAGATCCTTGCAGCTTCATAAGATCAAGAGCAATTTTCACTTTCTCCATCTCAATTCGGTCCTCTCGTTGTCCTATTATTTGCAAAAGTGCCAAATAGTCCAGTTTGAGTCAGTGTAAGGATATCTAATGCTATAGTTTACAAACGGAAGCTATTGCACTTTCAAATGAATATGCACACGTGTTGCGGTGGCCTAGAAAATGATGGGGAAGACTTCATTTTGGTGCCCAATGGTGTCGGTGCTTCGAGATACTTCATCCAGGCATAGTCCCTTAAGAGAAAAAAAGGCTATAAGTTCACCGAGTGATTTATCACTCTCTGTGGCACCTTAAAAGGTATTTTCTAATCCCACACCTCCACATTAGGACCGTCTACAAAATCATCTCTATGGTTTTCTCCATCTCAATTTGGTCCTCTTGTTGTCCTATTGTTTACAAAAGCACCGAATAGTCCAAATTGAGTTAGTGTACGGTTGTCTAATGCTATATTTTGTAAATGGAAGCTCCCGACACTAAATCAAATGTGCATATGTTTTGGGGTGGCCTAGTAAATAGTGGGGAAGGCTTTGTTTTGGTGCCCAATAGTGCCTTTGGTGCTTCGGGATACTTTGTTGGGTGTAGTCTCTTAGAAGCCCCGAGAGAAAAAAGGTATAAGTTCGCCGGGTGATTTCTTGGTCTCTATGGCACCTTGAAATGTCTCATCTAATCCTACACCTTTGCATTGGGATCATATATGAAATAATATCTCTGTTTTCTCCATCTCAATTTGGTCCTCTTGTTGTTCTATTGTTTGTAAAAACACCAAATAGTCTAGTTTGAGTCATTGTAAGAATCATCAATGCTATGTTTTGCAAATGGAAGCTCTTGACACCAAACCAACTATGCACATGCATTGGCATAGCTGATGAATTCTCAAGAAGGGTTTTTTTGTGCCCAATTGTGTCGATGCTTCCAGGATAATTCGTCCGGGTGTAGTCCCTTAAGATCCCTGAGAGCAAAAAAAGGATATGAGTTTTCCCGGTGATTTCTTGGTCTCTATGACACCTTGAAAGGTCTCATATAATCCTACACGTATGTGTTGGGACCCTATAATAAATGATCTCTCGGGTTTCTCCATCTCAATTTGGTCTTATCGTTGTCCTATTGTTTGCAAAAGTGTCGAATAGTCCAGTTTGTGTCTTTGTAAGGTTGTCCAATGCTATATTTTACAAACAAAATCTCTTGGCACCGAATAAACCAAAAAATGTGTTGGGGTGGCCTTTTAAATGCTTGGGAATAATTATTTTTGGTGCCCAATGGTGCTAGTGCTTCTGGGCTACTTCGTCCGGTGTAGTCCCTTAAGAGCCCTGAGAGAAAAAAACTGTTATAATTTTTTCGAGTGGTTTCTTAGTCTCTATGGCACCTTGAAAGGTCTCGTCTAATCCTACACCTCCACATTGAGACCCTTTATGAAAGAATATATCGGTTTTCTCCATCTCAATTTGGTCCTCTCGTTGTCCTATTGTTTGCAAAAGTGCCAAATAGTCCAGTTTGAGTCAGTGTAAGGTTGTCCAATGTTATATTTTGTAAATGAAAGCTCTTGAAACCAAACCAAATGCATACATACATTGGGGTGTTCTGGTAAACACTTGCAAGACTTCATTTTGGTGCCCAATAGTACCGATTCTTACAGTTACTTCATCCGAGCGTAGTCCCTTAAGAGCCCTAAGAGAAAAAAAAAAAAAAAAGATATAAGTTCGCGGTTGAGACTCCATGACACCTTGAAAGGTATCATCGATCTTATACCTATATATTGTTAACCTCTACAAAATACTCTCTTAATTTTCTCCATCTCAATTCGGTCCTCTCCTGTCCTATTGTTTGCAAAAGCATCGAATAGTCCAGCTTTGAGTCGCCAGTAAGACTGCCTAATGCTATATTTTACAAATGGAAGCTCCCGACACCAAACCAATCGTGTAAACGGGTCGTGGTGGCCTAGAATAAAGTGGTAAAATCTTCATTTTGGTTCCCTATGGTGTCAAGTGATTTTGGGATACTTCATCTGGGCATATTCCCTTAAGAGCCCTGAGAGTAAAAAAGGCTATAAGTTCTTTGATTCATTTCTTGATCTCCATGACACCTTAAAAGGTATCGTCGATCCTACACCTCCACGTTGTGACCCTCTACGAAATATTTTCACAGCTTTACTATACGTACCTAAAATTGTATGGTACTACACCGCCGGAACAATGTTACACATGCCCCAATGATGATACAGGTCTCCTTGCAAGGTGTTTAAAATTTAGAAAGGCTCACCAAGTATACGCTTGTATCCTGCATGCCCCGCTTAGCCTCTCGCATGCTTTATTTTGCCCTTTCCCCCTTCTTCTTACATATTTGTCTTCAGTGATGAAACCACCACCTTGCCTAGGCGGCGGTCTTGTGACCGCCACCCAGACAAGGCGGCGATCTCAGAACCGCCGCACAGGCAGGCGGTGGTCCTATACGCATTTTCCAAATCCTTCCGATGATCGCGTCAAACGTAAATCTTGAGTTTTACATGCTTTCTTCAACCACTTTGGCTTGCATTAATGTTTTTGGTTCCTTGTAATAGTGTTTTTCCTTTGTTTATAGTAAAAGAGTTCAAATGGGAGTTACCCTCTAGTAAGTGCATTGGTTATAAATAGCCAACTTGTTTTCAAGCAAATGGCCCCTCATCTTCTCAATTCTCTTATTTAGTCTTTCAATTTCTTGCTTAGAATTCTACTAGCTTCATGTTTTGCATTAGTTATTAGTTTTCCTTGTTGTTTAGAAGTCATTCAATCTTCTTGTTTCAATCTTGTTCCATTGTTGCTCCATACAATCAGCTTTTAGCATAGAATAGCTTCATTTCTACGATAGAATCCATTAAAGTTACGGTTTTTTTTTGTCAAAAGGATAGATTCCAAAACTCTTGGTGCACTTGTGTTGTATTCCCAATAAATCCTGCTAGGAATTACATAGTCAAGCTCTATTTCACTTGCGCTATCCCTCTCCTACTCGCATTGTATTCGGTCTATATCCAAAGTTGTCATTGTTCGAATACCATCTTTTGTTGATACTATCATATACATACTTTTTGGATTCATGAGGACATGAAGGAAGAGGAGATCACACTGAGGGGATGAAATCACACACAACTAGATTTACCACTGTTCTATAAACGCTAGGTTTGAGCTATCAAAGTTCTAGTTACAACATATCAAATAGAGTAGTGAATTATTTCATTTCAGTTAAAATTTTCTCTCGAATATCGCCAGGGAAGTTGTGGGGATTGATAGTTTTTGAGAAATTGTGATTCATTCCTCACTTCTAAGGTAGGATCGAGAGTCTTTCAAATTCAAAATAAATAGTTTCTTAGATACTTAGGATAAAATCAAACCACACAGGTAAATAGCCATACCAGGTTACTTTGCTTGTTTTTATTCTGTTACTAGGTTAGTTGTCCATTTCATAAATATACTAGAGTAGCTGCTCTTTAATTTCATTGAAATATGTCATTGAAAATACAAAAATAGAAGAATGATTGCATAGCATAAATATTTCTTTCGTAATCAGTTTATTAATTCTAGTTAGAAGTTGAAACACTTTGTATGACAATCACAGGACCTAGAGAGCCTAGAGAATATATATTTGAACCAATAGTGCCTCAGCCAAATCTACCCATGACATTAGTTGATATAGATCAGGACCTTAGGATACAAGTCTTTCGAGCAACAAACTTACAAGCCATTAGTGAACAACTAAGAGGATTAAACATTGAAGATGACAAAGCTTACACATTTTGGTCAAACCATCCAAACTATAGACTTCCCTGATAAAACATCTGAATGACTATGCAAGGATTTGAAAGAGAGCAAACATTTGGTTGTGATCCTTTGGTTCCACAACTTAACACGAGACCTCCTCATTGACATAGATACTAGTTTACACATTCAAGTTGTCAGAACACCTGTTAGGTACTCCGAGAAAATCATACAACTTCTAGTTCTAAACATAGAGGCTGAAAAGGCATACGATGATTACTTGGATAGTTGGAAGAAAGGATTAATTCTTCATATGACCATAACAGTCCATAACAACCATGAAATCACAATTGTGATCCCCAAGTTCCATAACCTAACGGGCCTACAAATCAATTAAGCATTGACACCGGTTTACGAACGCTGGTATTTAGATCCTCACCACTCCCACCGGATATTATCACGCAATTCTCTCGTATTAAATATAGAATCCAATCAATCTAATATTTTCTGGGCTAGACCAAAATCACCCATAGTTCGCTACGCATCCACTAAATAGCCCATCATCATTTTCATGACCTTGTCTAGAGATATATATGAAGCTCCCACATGTCACTTCCCATGTGTTCAACAACCAAGAAACAAGATCTCGGTAGAGCTCAACATTGATTGGAGCCTCCAAACAACCATTATATCCGAACGAACCATTACACCAATTCAGGTTAGGAGGGCCTTCTTTGCCTTAGATTCATAGATTCCATTATTGTGTATTGAGGATATAAGATTACCCGATTAGCTTGTCTATATCCATTCACATTCAACATTCACCATTGTCTCGACATGACCTCGGGAGGTCGGGTACGAGGAAAAGGTACTTGTAGATTCCCATGCTCGCATGTCACTTTTCCATCGTACAAAATTGGTGAACCCGACGTGAACAAACAGTTCTTCCTCTTTTATTTTTCATTTCTTTCATCCACCTTCGCTCTTTCCCATTATTTTGCGGGTATTCATATACCCCGAATATGTTGGGATACGATGCATATGGCAGACCTCTCTCTCAGTCTCAAACAAACTATAGTCAAACAAATAGACAACCATCACCCTCGCTTTCTACATGGGTTGATAACTATTCAAGTAATTACTTGTCATCTCAAACTCCCCCTCAAAGAACTAGCTCAAGTTCTTCATTCCAAATTGAGGAGTTTGATCAACTTGCACAAACTCAGCAATCAGAGCCATCAGGCTCTAATAATATGACGTTTATTGGAGAATCTGCTTCATCTCCTTAGGTCTTGTTTAGACCACGATCAATAGGCAATCGACCCACTCCCCTTTTTGGATGAGGAGTACTTAGCACGATTTTCTAAAAGTGAACAACACTTCCAAAATATGTACCCACCTATAGGGAGTTTACAAATACAATATGATACCCTATTCCAAGAAAACACCCCCATTCCTCTACCTATGGGAAATACCCTCGGTGAGGCTTGGTAGGGTAATGATCAATTCATAGTAGGGTATCATACCCCTTTACAACCTCAAGATATACAAAAAACACCCTTAAGGAAAAGTACTATGTCTTCACCAATGGAGGTCATTTCAGCCTTAACTGAAAATGTTAGAGGGTTGGAACTTGCTCAAACAAACCAAAATTCATACTTTAGGCAAGCAGGAATCCCCAACCCTCCACATCATCCTAGTCAAGTCGACCTCCTTACAGGAATAGGCACATTAGGCATGCCTCCTCAAAATCCTTATAGTTACCCATAAAAAACACCAACTAGGACCACGTTTTCAAATGCCACTCTAGTTGAAAACATGACACCTCCCGGCTTGGCACCAAACAACCCGTACTAGAACAATGTCCCTCCTTAAACATTTATTCAAAATCACCACAAGGAGACATGTTCTCTTCTCCCGGGATGTTTGTTCAACCACATGGATTCCCTTATGTCCCTACAAATGCATATGTTATGCCATATCAACAACCCATTCCACCTCAACCCCCTCAACAAGCGCCATCGATGGTCGAGGCCTATGCGGTAGGGACTTATTTAAAATATTTAAAAGAGCCCCTAGACTTCACCATACGAAGCGTTATGCTTCCAAGACCTCTTCCCGATTTACCCAAATATAAAGGGGAAGGAGACCCAAACACACACATTAAGGCCTATTCCACAACCACACGGGAGTTACTCCCTTGGGATGGAGTTATCGCTAAAATATTCCCTAAAACCTTAGAAGGTATTTCCCTTGATTAGTATTACAGAATACCTAAAGCCTCGATACACTCATTTAAACAACTCGTGTCAGAATTCATCAAAGCTTTTGACATGAACAAATTATTAAGAACGAATCAGGGAGTTCTTGTATATCAAACAAGAACATAATGAATCCGCTGCTCATTTTATTCAAAGATGGTGTATGGTTCTCTACTCATCAGTGAGTGCTCCAACATGGATCAAATGGAACTATGTGATTTATTCCTTAATTCTCTCAATAGAGAGATAAAGGAAGAAGTCCAGAAGTTCCCACTAAGAACTTACAATGAAGTACTCGAGAGTGCTCTCCGAATCACCAATCAGCGATAGATAGTGGTCGTAAGACATATGGGATGAATGGGAAATTAACCACTCCCACTCAAAATGCACGCATCCTATTCTTATACAGGGAATGTTAATCAAGGACCTAAGATCCTTAACAAGAACCACAGAGTTACAATAGATGGAGTAACTGACCAAGTTAAAAGGGAAAATGTTGTAAACATTTCGCCACTTGTTAATAATCAGCGAAATAATAATTTTACTCCAACAATCAACGCGGTGGATTTTAATCATCCACCATGGAAACAACAACAAAAACAATGACAAAAAATCCAAACGCAAAGTCCAAATCAAAACTTAGCTTGGATATCAGAGTCAAAACCAAAGGCAACAACCTCAAAATTTTAACTCTAACAACCAGCAACCTTATCAATTTTGGGCCACAACAAATTATAAATCAACAACCTCGAAATTATAATCCCAATTTATATTATGGCTTCCACAAGATTCAAGGCCACGATACTAGGACTTGTCGTGAATACAATAAATTCATGCAGCGTTTTCCAGAAGATCAAAAACAACTCTTTATAGATATGTTTTTAGCAAATTCTATAGTACCCATGCCAAACACTTATGCGGGGTAGTTTCCCCTCAAAATGCACCCCTCAAGATCTTTAATGATCCACTTCCAAACCATTCTAACAATAACAAGCTAGATCCTAATGGAACAAACAAGGGTGTCATAACAAGAAACAATGATCATGAAGCTTCAACTTCATTAAATCCACCAGTCGCACCCCAATTAGGAACTCGACCTCAAACTAAGATAGTTGGTTTAGTGGAGTTAGACACCAAGCTACCTATAGAAACCATAACAAGAACATAGGATTATTCATCCCAACCTACTCCAAGCTATCCATTGGAACTAGACAACAGTCAACAAACGTTGGTAAAACCCATAGGTGCCTATGATTTAATTAATGATTTAACTAAAACCTTCTCTCACATCTCCTTTTTGGATTTGTTAAAAAATCTCCCACCCATAAGGCTTCCCTCTTAGAAGCATTAGGCCTTGGCCATTTAATCAACATCACTCCTCCTCCAGAAATGCAAGTAAACCATGTAGACTTTGACGTTTATCCTCCAGGGCAGCCGATAGGGATACTGAATTTATATTTGATATAAAAAATGCCAACAGACGCTGAGATTACATGAAGAGGTGATCCATCTTTACATTTGCAAGTATGGATTTACAATAATTATGTTAAACGTGCAATGGTTGATGATGGGGCAACAGTTAACATAGTCCCCTTCAATTTTCTTCAAAATTTAGGATATGGAGAGATGAACTGTTCCACAACGTGAAATACACTAAGAGGTTATGATAGCCTCAAAGCCACTTCAATTGGAACCATAGTTTTACTAGTCACTTTAGGACCCAAGACGGTCCTCACGAAGTTTTATATTATAGATCATAAAACCAATTATAATATGATCCTTTGTCAACCATGAATACACCGCATGAAGGCAATCCCTTCCACGCTATTCCAAGAAATAAGATTTCTACACTTAGGGAAAATATTTGTGGCACAAGGTGACCCAAAACCCTTCGATATACACCTAGCTGATTTGAAGAAAAGACCAAGTGTTCACTCCGAGTTTGAACTCCCAACAAATCAGCTTGTTAAACCAACTAATTCAAAACCAAAAGAAAAGTTGATACCCACCACAGAGTTAGAAATTACAAATCTAGCCGAGGACATTCCATTACTCAAAAATGAGACCAATGTTATAAAAATGGTGTCACTAGGGACTACCACAAAAATTGTCAAGTTGCTAGAGAAAGATTTACCTATTCTCCTACCATTTGATTCCATGGGTATGGGACACACCCTGGGAATTTCTCTTCCATTAGATGAAGTTTTTATGGTAGAGGTAACCAAAGCAAAAGAAATAGATACGACAAATATCCCAACATCCATTTTTCCAAACAAGTATTGGACTCTCCACTTCGATGGAGCTAGATGTCACTTTGGAGCTGGGGCGGGAGTGATCTTTACTTCACTTGAGGGAAAGATCCTACCTTTCACCTTTAAATTAAACTTTGAATGTACAAACAATGGGGCTGAGTACAAAGCTCTCCTCCTTGGCCTCATTCTAGCTAAAAGAATGGGTGTCGACAACATTAGAGTGCTAGGAGACTCACAATTGGTTGCAAACCAAGTCTCTGAGGTATATGAAACTAGAGCTGAGCACTTACAACTCTATAAAACAACAATATTAGATCTAAGTAAGGGATTTAACTTCATATCAATTGAAGCAATCCCACGAGAGAAAAACCTTCTCACAGACTTGATAGCAACCTCAACTTCCCATTTCACTCCAAACAACGAGTTGGAGGATACAAATTTCATGGTATCACTTCATACCGAACCATTAGTGCGTAAAATACCAACAAACTCACTCCTGACTCATGGAGAAGTTGAGGATGATTTTTCTATCATGGATCACTTTGACGATGATAGAGTCACTCTCGAATATCTAAACACCTATGCAAAGCTACACCTTGCTCACCATATAGTTGATCTTTCCCTAATACCACATTCCTCTTCCTATTTTGGAAATCCCATGGTAGAGTCTCCTCCATAGAAGGATCTCGATATCTATGAAATAGAAGATGGAGAAAGTTTGGAGCTACCTCCAGCCCCACCTAAATTTGAAGAAGGTAACACTTCTTTAATAGAAGAAACCATTGACATAAACATTGGAACGGAGGAAGAACCAAAGATTTTGAAGTTGGGATCCTCGTTAACTCTAGAGGAGATAAAAATACACACCCAAATCCTCAAAGAACATCAAAAATATTTCACATTTAATTATAAAGAAATGATGGGCATTGCACCACAAGTCGCGGTACATAATCTTGTCACTAAACTAGATGTGAAACCAATTAAATAGAAGTCAA
This sequence comes from Taxus wallichiana var. yunnanensis, assembly GCA_018340775.1. Lineage (NCBI taxonomy): Eukaryota > Viridiplantae > Streptophyta > Pinopsida > Cupressales > Taxaceae > Taxus > Taxus wallichiana. The sequence continues at coordinate 820,066,434 of CM031235.1, forward strand.
GACCAATGAAGCCAAAAGTGGCTCTCATGGTAAAAGAAGAAGTAATAAAACTTCTCCAAGTGGGATTCATCAAGCCCATTGACTATTCACAATGGGTATCTAATATTGTTCCCGTCCTAAAAAATAATGGGAAGATACACATTTGCATAGATTTTCGGATATTAACAAAGCTTGTCCCAAGGATGACTTCCCATTACCATCCATTGACGTTATCATTGATGTAACAACTAGATTTGAACTATTGTCCCTCATGGATGGGTTCTCAGGGTATAATCAGATTAAAATATCTGAACAAGATCAAGCCAAAACTACATTCATAACTCCTTGGGGAACTTATTGCTACGTTGTCATGCCATTTGGTCTTAAGAATGCCGGTGCTACATATCAGCAGGAAATGACATATATATTCCATGATCTTATCCATAAAATTGTGGAATCATATGTGGATGACTTATTGGCCAAGGCCAAGAAACACTGTGATCATCCAGAAGTGCTCTATATCATCCTCTCACGATTAATTGAATATGGCATCACATTAAATCCAGAGAAGTGCGTGTTTGGTGTGACAGGAGGCAAACTTTTGGGCTACATTATATCTTCACGAGGGATTGATGTTGATCCAGCCAAAATATGGGTTATTCTCAAAATGATCCCACCATCGGATGAGTCTGAATCATGTCATTTCTTGGGAAACTCGGTGCAATCCATAGGTTCATCCCAGATCTAAGTTTTGTCATTCATCCAATCAACAATCTATTAAAGAAAGATTATAACATTGATTGGACTGAAGAATGCAACGAGGCCTTTGAAGTAGTTAAACACTTCTTGTTATCTCCACCCACGTTAATGCCTCCCAAACCATACCGCCCTTTGATCTTATACTCACGAGCCACCCATGTCTCGCTCGCCTGCATGCTGGCTCAAGAAGACAATGATAAACGAGAACATGTGCGGTCTATTTCATTAGCCAAACATTGCTTGATTATGAAACACGTTACACACAAGCATAGAGAGAATGCCTTGCCATAGTCTTTGCAACAAAATGTTTAAGACATTACATGTTAAACCAAGAAACGAGGGTCATTGTAAAGACATATCATTTACAAACATTTCTCACGTAAGGGTCTTTATCTAAAAAGGCTGGATGTTTCATAACCTTAATGGGTGAATTTGAGTTGACGTTCGTAAACCAAAAATCCATTAAGGGACAAATCATTACAGATTGGTTAGCTGACAATCCACTAGATGGAGGCAATCTAGTAAATCTAGACTTTCCTGATGAGTGTGTATACTTCATCGAAACTAGGCCTCCCATCTCTACATGTCCCTGGTATACTGATATCATCAATTTCATCATAGACCACACATACCCGGAAGGTGCCACATCACAACAAAGAAGGTGGTTACGCATTATTACCACTAAATATGTTGTTTTAGAACAAGTCATCTATCGTAAAGCCTTCGACGACATGCTTCTAAGATGCGTTGACACAGAAGAATCCAAGAAGATTCTTCATGAATCCCACAATGGGATATGTGGAGGCCACTTCGGTGGTCATGCCACCACTCAAAATACATCGGATGGGATATTTTTGGCCCACTCTCGAAGCATGACGTAGTGGAATTTGTATGTAAGTGCCACAAATGCCAAGAATTCTCTCACGAGATTCACATGCCAACACAATCCTTGCAACCAATAGTGACTCCATGGCCCTTCTCCACGTGGGGTCTAGACTTGATAGGGAAGTTCTCTCCCTCATCAACCAATGGCCATAATTTTATAATTATAGCCATGGAATATTTTACCAAATGGGTGGAGGCCATGCCTCTCACCACCATACTAGGTTCGGTAATTGCCAAATTCATTCTAAACCAAATTATCTACGTAGGTATGGTGTCCCACAAGTCATTATCTCAGATAATGACATCCTTTAAAAATGACAAATTCCGTGAGTTATGTAGAAAATTCAAGATAAACCATCATACGGCCTCTCTTTACTACCCTCAAGCCAATGGGCAAGCTGAAGCGACAAACAAAACATTAAAGGCTATTCTTCTCAAAATAGTCAAGGAGAATAAGCGAGATTGGCATCTAAAACTATATCCAACCTTGTGGGCCCATCAAACCTCAATAAGAACACCAATAGGAGCAACCCTTTTCACTGGTGTTCGGGGTAGAAGCAGTTCTCCCGCTTGAGGTTGAAATACCCAGTCTCTGCATCTCATTACAAGGGATTCTAGATGAAGAAGCTTATAGGGAGGCATGCCTCTCTCAACTAGAAAGCCTTGATGAGGTCAGGATAAACACCAAACAAAGGCACAAGAGCCTATGCTGACCGGATGTGCCGGTAGTACAACAAAAAGTCTATGAGTGAGAAATATATGAAGGAGATCTAGTTCTAAGACTAGACAACCGAATCGATAAGAAAACTAGTGAAGGAAGAAAGTTCTGCCCAAATGGTTGGGCCCATACCAAGTCATGAAAGACTAAGGAAATGGTGCATATCTCTTGTGCACACTAGAAGGTGAGGAATTCGGTGAAACTGTCAATTCCTTGCATTTAAATGGTTTTACGCATAAAACATCAAAAATCACCACTTGTACATTATAGCTACCTACATTGCATTAGTCATTTAGTTGTTTCATTCTGTCCACTCATTTCGTAAAAATGGTAGTCCAAGAGCTTACTCTTAAAACAATCTATTACAAATTTATGAAAATATTGGCAAAAGCATTCAAATCACATCTCTTCAAACATCATCAACTATTTTCAAATCTTCTCATCAAGTTCGACAGACAAGTATTGACGAAAACCATACCAAGGCTTGCATACTTGGCTTTGCTCTTTCTTTCTACTAGGTAAGTTGTCCTTACCTACGGTCTGTTCTAGAAGCTTCTTGGTGTCACATCTATCCCTCTTAAATCTCTTTGAAATGAAAGGATATCCCAAAGTCATAGATCAAAATGTCAAAATCAAATGAAATCAAAAGCACCAAGCAAACAAAATATTTTATTTTACACACTTCTTTGCCCCATCAACCTTCGGTGATAAGCCCACATCTCTTACTAGTGGTGTGAGGTTGGGAAAGGAAAGAAGTGCCCTTACTCACCTATATCCTACCTTTGGTGACAAACCCGTGCTTCTTACTAGTGGCATGAGGCAGGGTGTGGGGGTCCTGTCACACAAATTAACAAATCTTGGTATGCTAAAAACACAAATCAAATTCTATTAAGAGAAAACAAATATCCAAATTCCAAAGAGATCAAAACCTCAAAACCAGATTTTGTCAACCAGGTTGCCATTTATGAATCTAAGTCTAGATAAACTAGAAAGTAAGTGGCCTTCTAAGCCTGGTGGTAGTTCTGAGTAGGGTAAGTGTGTAGGTCTAAACTTGGTTTCTGTTACTAGTTTTTCTGTCTCTCATCATTCCATTCGGTCAAACTCATACAACTTGTGCCCTTCCTAACTCTTGGTGTTGAGCCCTCACATCTTACTAGTTGCGTGGATTTGGGATTGGGAAAGTTCATCTCGTTATCACTATGCATTCATCACGCTTTTCCAATATAAGAAGAAATTAAGAGTATTTCCCAAAGAGTTTAAAATTTTGGTACTACCATATGTTAGTATCATCTCATATCAGCATTACAAAAAAAAACATACAAAGTAAAACATTCTACTATCATTTGTTATCATTTGTCATCCATACATTACATAAAAGCATGAAAAACAAATATTCTAAAAACATCTAAGTAAACATGTGGAAATGAGTCACGAAATTCTAGATGCCAAGAGTCTAGATCCAAAAATATATATATATATATAAGTTTCATATATATATAAATCAAGTTTCATATACAATGCCATCATGCACTAGGCATGGTCAAAACGCTCAATGAGCCCAAAAGTACAAAAGCACTCATATAGATATCTAACAAAATGCTACAAAAATGGTCTCTCAATCCCTATGGGATCCCTCAGAGGGTGCACGACCACATCTAGGACTCTGGCTATGCCAGCGCTCCAAATGCACTGAGGGCTCGTGGTCATGACCAGTAGCTGTCGTCTCACTATGAGAATGACTCCTCCTCATCAAGCGCTCGACCATCCTATATCCAGCTACCTCAACATGAGAGAAGTCATGATCTTCACCGCATGCCAAGTAGAGGAAAAAACATCAGTATGCCTACCAAGCTACTGGAGGCTCCCCCATGTCCATAGAAAGCTCAACATGGGTCTTCTCCGAGGGCATAAGCATGGTATCAGAGCATACTCGGTGAATCAAGTCTCACCACTCATCAGCATCACTGCAAACAAAGGAGAAAACAAGTTAGAAAATGATCAAAAGATAAAACCAAGAGTAAATAAAACAAAGAGAAAGAACAAACTAAACAATTTAATCAAAACAATGTCAAGAGAAGAGTGACAACTCACTCGGATCTCCAGGCCTCCAAGAAGGATCTCTAGGATCCGCACCTGCCACTGACACCACCACTGACTGGTGTCCCTCTCCCACATCTAGGGAAATGTGATGGCCTGCAACGGACTCACCATCTCCACCTAGGTCTTGAGAGAGTAACTCCTCTAAGACCAGAGTCACCCTCTTTGTGCTCCGCTCCACCCTCTCGGCCTATAGGATCTCCTGAGTATCATGCCACTCGGGATCACTATCATCCCCCGCCCATCTCAATGATCTCCATCTCCTCTGTATCCTCCTCTATCTCTCCCCCTGTGAACTCCTCAAACTTGGAGTCCACGTCAATGGGCTCATCATTGCTATGGGTGGGACCGGTGAAAATCCGAAGTAAGGGTGCCTGAGGAGCACCGACTCTCCTTCGTGCATGTACCACCCTCCTGGCCACAATAGGAACACCGAGTAACAATAGTCCAACCCCGGCCTCTAGGACCTCCCAAGCCTCACGAATAGATCTATACACTGGCCCCACCGGAGGAAGCATGTCACTATAGGGGAGGCTAAACTGCTATGGTACTCTATCAAAGGGGTGGATCTCTAGCTTCCCCGCCTTTCTCTATCAACCGGTGGTAGTCGATAGATAATCAATGTAATGGTCTCCTCTCCTCATACCCCTACCATGACCTGATAAGGAGTGGCCTCCATGTCTGCAGTGGTCAAAGGGCCACTGGCTGGTGAGGTGCTCTAAGAACTGTCATCCCCATCCACCTCACTACCTTGATAGCCCTGGGATCCTCTACCTCTACACCTCTCCCATATGGGGTAACATGCTCTCACACCCCCAACTCGTGACAAGAGTGAGTGGCTCAGGTGACTTTCCCATTAATCGGACTACCCTATATATAAATCATGGTAGGTAGTCCCGAGGATATCTACTCCCCAAGCGTAGACATGTCCATGGCCCTCAATCTGTGTAATAATAGGGGCCCAACAATATAAGAGGGTGTCCCCTCCCTTGTCCCCAATCAGTCTGGATGCAAGGATGCCCATGATGGCCTTGTGGAGCATGGGAATGTCGACTCAATAATACGAGGATCCTCACTCCCTTCTTTGATCTCATCGATACAACTGCATCTCCCATGTAGGTGGCCCACTAAACCACCTGTGATCTTGATACTGCTATCTTAAGAGACAACCACCGCCCAAGGATCAGAACCCCCAGTATATGGTAAACATCCTCCAGGGTGATGGACCACTCACCCCTAACTCCTAGAAATCGGAAGGTGTTCTGATCCGCATCCCAGTATGAGAATAGGTCACACAAAATGTGACTAGAAGGCGCATGTGAGGGACCTACGCAATCCTCCAAATGTCATCCCTCTGAAGGGTATCTCACTCTTCCTTGAGAGAGTGCCTCTAATACTGTTGGGAGCCAATCACACTCCCTCTCCCAGCTCCATCTAATATACTCCTTTTACATACACCCAAAAACACAAAAAAGGAGTAAGTTAGTACTAAGATCCAGTTGGAAAGACTATTAAAAACATGTAAAAATGCTAAACATGTAAAAATAAGCTAAGTTTTGTTTTGTTTTGGTTCTTTATCATGGACCACCACCCATGCAGAGTGGTGGTTCCATAACCACCACCTTCTAAGGCGGCGGTCCCATAACCGCCGCCCTACACAGGGCGGCGGTCTGTCTCAGAAACACAACGGGTGGTCGTAAACCCTAAAAAAAATGCTTAAAAACAAATGAATACACCATCTTTGCTAAAATGAAAACCTACCCTATGGGTGTCCCCCCTAGAGACATGTTTAACACTAGTATTTTCAAAGATGACCCACCCAAGAGAAAGATTTCATCATTTCCACATTTTAGGTCTAAAAATGATAAATCGAGAAGAACTAACCTGAGACTTCATGGGTCGATGTTCCACTCTCGGAGGCATGATCGCTATCTCACCACAAATGTTTTGACTATACTCTCGATGAAAACCATCACCGTGGGTCCCAGAGCTCAAAAAATATCAAATCAATCCACACAAATGAATAGTGAAATGACTTCATTTTATATAAATATCTCTCTTAATTTGATTTCGAATGTCTTTCGTAGGGTCGAGCGCCAACGAAGGTAAGTTCTAAACCTCACGTAGATGGTAAGTCCTCTTTTCATATCAATTCAGCCTTATTTCTCAATTTATTTTATCTATCTACACTTGAGTCCCCTCTTTTCATTTTTGCAAGTAGCGGGATCTTGGATGGTGACTTTCCAGCACATGGGCGTGTCAGGTATAACTCCTAACTCCCCATTTCAGGACCACCATACTCAAATCCACCATTTTACACCTCTTCATGGCTAAGATGCTTCTCTCGAGGGGGCAATGTACGTACCTAAAATTGTAGGGTACTGCACTACCAAAACAATGTTACACATGCCCCAATGATGATACAGGTCTCCTTGCAAAGGTGTTCGATAATCCGAAAGGCTCGCCAGTATACACTTTATCCCGCATGCCCCACTCGCCTCCACATGCTTTTTATTTTCCCTTTTCCCCCTTTCTTCTTACATTTTTGTCTTCGGTGATGATGAAACCTCCTGCCCTTCCACCCAGGTGGCGGTCCATGTCGCATTTTCCGGCATCCTTCGCATATTCGATCCTTTCAACGTGTCAAAAATGTAAATCTTGAGTTTTACATGCTTTCTTGAACTACTTTGGCTTGTATTAATGTTTTTGGTTCCTTGGTAATAGTGTTTTCCTTTGTTTATAGTAAAAGAGTTCAAATGAGAGTTACCCTCTGGTAAGTGCATTGGTTATAAATAACCAACTTGTTTTCAAGCAAATGGCCCCTCATCTTCTCAATTCTCTTATTTAGTCTTTCAATTTCTTGCTTAGAATTCTACTAGCTTCATATTTTGCATCAGTTATTAGTTTTATTTGTTGTTTAGAAGTCATTCAATCTTCTTGTTTTAGTCTTGTTCCATTGTTGCTCCATACAATCAGTTTAGCATAGAATAGCTTCATTTCTAGACTAGAATCCATTAAAGTTGCAGGTTTTTGTTTTGTCACAAGGATAGATTCTAAAACTCTCGGTGCACTTGTGTTGTATTCCCGCAATAAATCCCGCTAGGAATTGCATAGTCAAGCTCTGTTCACTTGCACTATCCCTCTCCTACTCACATTGTATTCGGTCTATATCCAAAGCTGCCATTGTTTGAATACCATCTTCTATTGATACTATCATATACATACTTTTTGGATTCATGAGGACACAAAGGAATGAGGAGATCACACTGAGGGGATGAAATCACACACAACTAGATTTACCACTATTCTGTAAATGCTAGGTTTGAGCTATCAAAGTTCTAGTTACAACATATCAAATAGAGTAGTGAATTATTTTATTTTAGTTAAAAGTTTTCTCTCAATATCGCTAGGGAAGCTATGGGGATTGATAGTTTCTAAGAAACTGTGATTCATTCCTCACTTTTGAGGTAGGATCGAGAGTCTTTCAAATTCAAAATAAATAGTTGCTTAGATATTTAGGATAAAATCACAACTGCACAGCAAATAGCCATACCAGGCTACTTTGCTTGTTTTTATTATTCTTAGGTTAGTTTTCGACTTCATAAATATACTTTGGAATAGCTGCTCTTTAATTTCATTGAAATACGTCATTGAAAATACAAAAATAGAAGAATGCTTGCATAAGCGTAAATATTTCTTTCGTGATCGGTTTATTAATTCTAGTTAGAAGTTGAAACACTTTGTATGACAATCACAAGAACTAGAGAGCCTAGAGAATATATGTTTGAACCAATAGTGCCTCGGCCAAATCTACCCACAACATTAATCGATATAGATCAGGACCTTAGATACAGGTCTTTCAAGCAACAACAAACTTACAAGCCATTAGTGAACAACTAAGAGGATTAAACATTAAAGATGACAAAGCTTACACATTTTGGTAAAACCATCTAAACTATAGACTTGCCCTAATAAAACATTTGAATGACTGTGTAAGGATTCAAAAGAGAGGAAAAATTTGGTTCAATCCTTTGGTTCCATAGCCTAACGTAGGAGACCTCCTCATTGACATAGACACTAGTTTACACATTCAAGTTGTCGAACACACTTGTTAGGTACTCAGAAAATCATACAACTTCTAGTTCTAAACATAAAGGCTGAAAAGGCATACGATTCTTTGGATAGTTGGGAGAAGGCATTAATTATTCACATGACCATAGTAGGTCCACAACAACCATGAACTCACAGTTGTGATCCCCAAGTTCCACAACCCAACGGGCCTACAAATTAGTTAAGCATTGACACTTTGGTTTACGACAGTGGTATTTAGATCCTCACCACTCCCACCGAGATATCATCACGTAATTCTCGTATTAAATATAGAAGCCAATCAATCTAATATTTTCTTGGCTAGACTAGAAAATCACCCATTGTTATTATGCATCCATTAAATAGCCCATCATCATTTGCATGACCTTGTTTAGAGATATATCGAAGCTCCCACAAGTCACTTCCCACGTGTTCAACAACCAAGAAACAGGATCTTGGCGAGCTCAACATTGATTGGAGCCTTTCAACAACCATTATATCCGAATGAACCATTACACCATTCAAGTTAGGAGGTCCTTCTTCGCCTTAGATTCGCAGATTCCATTATTGCGTATTGAGGATATAAGATTACCCGATTAGCTTGTGCGTATCCATTCACATTCAACATTCACCACCTATGTCGACACGACCACGGGGAGGTCAGTACGAGGAAAAGGTACTTGTATATTCTCATGCTTGCATGTCACTTTTCCATCGTACATTTACTCCATCGAGTTCGGTCCTCTTGCTTTCCTATTGTTTGTAAAAGCACCGAACAATCCAGGGTGAGTTAGTATAAGGTTGTCCAATGCGATATTTTTCAAACAGAAAGCTCCCGGCACCAAACCGACCGTGCATACATGTTGGGGTGGCTTGGTAAATAGTGGAAGAGGCTTTGTTTTGGTGTGCAAAATCCTTGATGCGACACAAGTACTAGGAAACATGTTAAGAAGAGATTGTTCATACATATATGTGATAAAATAAGAATTATAAGAAGATATTTTTCATACAACATAGGTGGTGAAATGAGAATTTTTGTTTCTTGTTCATTTCAATATTGGATTTTCCTTAGCTTTGAGAATAATAAATTCTCTACTAAGAGTGCTAACCACGTGAAGGTAAAATATTTTTTGGCACCACTAACCTACGTGCACATGTTAGTAAGAAAATAAATATAATTTTAAAACCTACAAAATTAAAAAAAGTTATTAATGTAAATATTCAAATTAAATTAATGTAGATGTATATCTAATCTTAAGTGAACATAGGTTTAGAAATTCAATCCAATTAGCCACAAGGATCAACTCTAATCTTGACAATGAGCAAGAATTACTTCATGATTTGATTCACCAACCTTCCATAGAATCTTGTTTGATGGCCTTCCTCAATATTTGATAAACCAAATATTTGCTGCAAAGAACCAAATGTGAATAGTGAAGTATCTTTCTATGTATTTCATAGTCTTTTAAAAACCAAGTATTTGATCTTTTGATAGGATATCTTTGACTCCAAGTTCTAGTGACTACCACTGACCCATTTAGATACTCAAGGTTTTCACCATTAATGACTATGGAAGTTAATTTTTTTGCCTCTACACAATGAGACAAGTAGTATGTTTTCTCTTCGTTAAATTCTGTCACAATAATTGAAAAAACATACCCTACATCACAAAGTAAAACTCAAGTCAAAATTAAAATACATTAATATATTATCATTTAATAATTAATAAATTTATAACATGATATGTATGTACCTTGTTGCACTAAATCAGAGACTTGGTCAAATTTAGGTGATGTTGTCATATGATCTCGAAGACACTTTGCATCGGTTGTAATGCTTGTGGAAACTGATATATTTTGAGTGGAGTTAGAGGTATACAATTCCATTCATCCACCCACTATTGTGACTCAAATTCATTCCACACAAAATCAATGCATGATATACAAAAACATGCCATGCACCTAGTATGAATAGTGTAAGAACTTGCATTTGAACTACGAAATGAGTGCATATCACTTGATCATGTAACTATCATACAATCTTCATAGCTTGCCAAATGTTCTTCAACTATCAACCAAAAATATCTATGAACCATTGAAATATCTTAAGATTCATGTCCCATGTTCTTGTTACACCAATCAACAATTATTTATGCACTATAAATTTAGCACTATCTTTGAACTTTAATTATTCTCTTGCAAGGACTATTTTCACACATGCTTCTACATCATCATGCTCTCCTTTACCATGTCATTCCTTAGTAAAAATCTAGATATGTTGTACACCTTTTGTTATGCGAATCCAAGTTAGCCAATAAAACATCCGCGCATTCTTGAATTGTGATGTGCATTTATCCGACCAAATGTAATGCTAATTGAAAATAATCTTCCTCACAACTAGGTTCACATTAAAAACTAGAAACAACCTTGCACATATTCTATAGAATGTGTCTGATCATCATTGATGTAGAAAGGATACTCTCTTAATATTTTTTATCTTTCTCGAGTTTTTTGGAGAGTGCATGAATGTTATATACACAAAAATAACAACTTGCATTGAGTTATATTATTGTGATTGAACCTCCATTTGTGGCTACAATGAGTAATTCTCTATGAAGTCAACTACTTTGAAACAATAATACTAAATGGGAATGTGTCATTTCTTAACTTGAATTGTTCATCCAACAATCGAGCTCTATGAGTGTGCCTTGCGTAACCATAAACCATTTTCTCTTTGAATTTGACCATATATTACGATACGAGTAATTATTCTATAATAAGCTCACACCTCTTAGATTATTTTCCATATTTTAATTAATATGCCACAAATTTATATTTTTTCAAACCAACTAATTCTTTTCCTATTGAATGTGTACTTTGCTCATGGACACAACTTTTCAATTTCGAAAGCCACCACATATGTTGCATGTTCTATTCAAACGTGCTTTGTTATAAAAAAATTACCAATTGACCTTTTACAAAATATCGTAGGAACAAATTACTTTATAGATTTTGGTGGGAGATTTAATCGACACTCCTACAACATGATGTTAGTATGTAAATACAACGTACTTGGCCAACAAAAATCATAATGCACCAAAAATTACACATGATTCCCAACAACAAGTGGTACGTGAGTGATTGAATTCACATAAAATGGTTTGTTATTTTAAAAAAATTAGAAAATGTTAATTTATAGATTATCACTCTTAAACTTAGAGATTTGGTGAAAACCTTGTGTATTCATTCCAAAACTTTACAATTAATTCTTTTAGAATATAATATAATTATTACTAAGAATTTACTTTATTTTTTGGATTATGGGAGCTATGCATTTATTTTCTTTTGTTTAGATTGTACCACCGATGTGATGTTAAATAGTATGGCACATATTTGAATAAATTATTACTAAGTTTACTTTATTATGTGGATTAATGCATTTATTCTTTTGATGTTATGTGATGTTAAATAGTGTTTTGAATAAATATCATCCTTGATTGCTAAAGATTTGTTATGTGTGTCCACTAACATGCAACCAAAGAAACTCATTCGTAACGTGGAGGTCACCCACAAAAATTGACATGCAGCAAAAGGGACCCGCCTAGAACTAAGCATCTATAGCCAAATGAGGTCACACACATATATAAAGTAATTATTATGAGGAGCTTGAACAATGTAGAAACTTCACCTGAGCTTGCATGTGTTGATAGAGAAGCAATTATGTGAACAAGAAGAATATTCAACGCCATCACTTGATTATGTGTTGCAACTCAAGAGAAGAAATATTTGATTGAATTTATAATTTAATAATTGGTTTTTTCAATTGATCAATTAGTTAAGTTATGTGATTGTATTAGAACATCTCCTAAATAGTTCTGTTGCATGCAAATTTCCAGATTTCTTGGTTAGGATATTTTACTTGAAACCAACTATAACTCCTAGTATGAATCTATCTCTTCACGCCTCTGTTGTAATGAAGGATATAAAAAGGAAATATTAATGTTGTAAAAGATATAAACTAATAGAGTAAGACAGATCGATCCATAGATATAAAGTTTGTTTTATTTTCCATTTGTAATCTTCATGATGATGAAATAAGAATATGAGTTCTATTAATTTGTTGTAGACACATGCCTTAGGAGGGATTAGCACCCAAGGCAGGGCCCACTTGTGGTTTGTTAATCCTCCCCTTTTGTTTGTTGTTTTAATTCATTGCATGGTTAGAATTGTAATAGTTTATTCCTTTATCTATATTTTTATTTTTACATGTTTTTCCATAGCCATAATATTTACTTCCAGTTGTAGTTTAGTTCATTTCTAGTATTGTTATTTCCTAATTTTAGTGACAACAATTTACCTTTACACTCTCAAACATCTGTAATTGTGCATACATACACATGTGAAATATTGAAAGTTTACGTCCCTATGTCTAATAATTAAATGACTATAGATTAATGAACAACATATTAATTGCTGCAAGTTAATTTACACCACCATTTTTGGCATCGATTTAGGGATACTACCAAGTTATAAGGTTTTTGAAGAGGTTTTTATTTCTTAGAGTAGTTTAGGTTTTAGAAATTCACTTCCAACCAACCCCCCACTAATTTTTGTTGAATGAGTTGAGTTAGTTGATGCATGCACCGCCCAAGGGATGCCCATGGTATATTTTTACCTAATCCACAAGTAGCACATATATCTTTCATATACCTATGAGGATTATAAAGAAGAAACCTTTGTACTAGGTTTTTGTTCAAAGAAAATCCTCAAGTGAAAACTCTGAAGTTGCTCTTGAGCAACCAACGATGGAAAAAAATTTAGAATGTTCAAATGTTAGAAATGGGGAAACCACCTTTGAGTTCCCCATCACTGAAAATAATGCAACTATTGGTATGAAGAATATTTCTCCCTCATCCTTTCCCAACTTTCATGGATCCATGTCAGAAGACCCAAACACCTTTCTATTTGAGTTTGATGTTCTTATGCAGGAGTTATGATTATACTACTAATGCACATAAATTAAAGTTATTTCTTGCTACACTCAAGGATGCATCCTTGAGATGGTTCATGGGATTGGGAAGAAATGTTGTAACCACATGGGCACAAATGAAGGAGAAATTCCTCGATAAGTACCAGATTATTGTAGACCAAGCAGCAGAGGGAGTGATGAAATCTAAAAATGGCACAAAAAGAGGATGAACCATTGGAAGACTATTTGGAAAGGTTCTTGTTCTGTGTTCAGAATTCAAGGCACACCAAACTACCACCTGAATCTCTCAAATTTCTTTTTTTTGAAGGGACTCAGTGAGGAGGACATGGATGCTCTAGATATGATAGGAGCAAGGAGACATTTCAAAAGCTACTTTTGCGAAATATGTGAAGCCTGCAAAAATTACTCAAGAGCTACTATGAAGAGGGTAAGAAATGTAAGATCAAGAGGTGGATTAGCTACCAAAATAATTGGGGACATATCCAAGTCAAATATTTTCAACATGTTTAAAAACATGAAGCGGAGATTTTCAATGACATGGCCAATCAATTAGATGCTCTACATGCCAAAAAGAAAAAGGAAGATGCGAAGAAACACTCATAAAGTACTTGCCATGCATGAAGAAGTAAGAAATCTAACTGTAGATGTAGATAATTGGCCAAATTTCTCGAGAAAGGGATGCTTCACATGATTTTAAGATGTTGGAGATAGAGGATGGGAAAGTTTTTTTCTATGTTTCTCAAAGAAAACCATGGCCATCGAGGAAAGGAGGTATGACACAAAACCTATGCATTCATTTAAAAATTGGTATAATAATTCATATATGTAGCCCCCACCTTGGGATAACCCTCAAGGTTGGGCCCCATATCCTAACCAATACCAACAATAGTGCCAACCTCAATTCTAGGGCCAACCACAAAAAAATGGTAATAACCTCCTCAATCATGGTAGCATCCTTGGAGAGGATAACAACAGTGGAATAACCCACCTCCAAATTACCAACAATCCTATCAGTAACCTCCCTATCCATAGTAAAAGCTCTTTGATGTTAAACCCCAAGCGGCTCTCAACCAAAATATACCCAACTACTAGCTCAGCCAACCTAACCCAAACAATAAAGCTACTCAACCATCCTATTCCACTAAATCGGCTCAATACCCTACCTATTATCTTGATTTTAACAATATCCACCTTTTATTAGGAAGAGTGCTTCCTTCACCAGTTGGACCCACCATTAATGAGATTGTAGAGGAACCAAAATGCTACGTAATATCTCACAAAGCAATAAAAACGAAGATGTGTTGAATGCATGCTAATCACATCAACTTGAGAAAAATTATAGCAAGGGTAAAATGTAGGGTAATGAGCCACCATTTCTGAAAGGTTACAAGAAAAGAATATTGACCTCAAATCAGAATTTGATTTTGATTTTTTCAACCAACTAAAATAAATTTGTGTCAAAATTCCATTAATTCAAGCTATTAAGGATGTGCCCATCTATAACAAATTGGTTAAAGATCTATGCATAAAGAAACCAGGTAGAAAAAGGAAAGATCCAACTACTGTGTAGGTCATTAGACAACTAGCTAATATTATGCTTGGGAACTCAATTCTACCCAAATATATAGATCCAAGAAGTCCTTTGGTAAATGTCACAATCAATGACACAATGATCAAGAACACTTTGATTGACTTGGGGGAAGAAATAAATGTAATGAAAAAAAATTATGGATGACTTGAAGTTAGAGGGACTAAGACCAACAACCACAGTCTTGCATCTTGCAGACAGAATCAACAATTAAGCCTAAAGGAGTCTTGGAGGATGTAGTAGTAGTGGTAGAATCTTGGGAGTACCCTGCTGATTTTATTGTTCTTTAGCCAAAAGCAAGCTTGGGAGGATATCCTATCATCTTAGGAAGACCATGGTTGGCAACTGTTGACGCATTCATAGGATGCGATCTAGTAATATGATTATCTCTAATGGAAGTGGCACCAAAAATCTCATGCTTTACCCCCTTGCACAACCATTCAATGAAGAAGACAAAACCATTTGGGTTGAAGAGCCAAAAGAATACCAAAGCTTAGTTCAACAACTCATGATGCTAGAGAAGTCATGCAAAATTGAAGGGAAAGAAGAGGATGTTGTTCTTTCTAACATCCTAAAATAATTATGGGAAGAATGAAGAAGTAGATGGAAAATTATGGTGTATAAGTTGTCCTGAGAATCAAATCCTACCATAGAAAAAAGCACTATGAATGTTCTAGGTAAGAATTGCATCCTCCACCAACTTCTTCCACATGATTGTATATTGAATTATATAAGTAGAAGTGTATGCTCCATGACTGATCTCTCTAAGCAAGTGAAAATTTCTTTGGGAAAGCCACTTAATGTGAAAAAAATGATGAGCATGCAACAAGAGACTATGTTTATTGCTCTTTTGTAGAAAAAAAGACATCATTTGCATGGGACTATGGAGATATGCATGGGATACACCCTAAGCTCTGTACACATAAGATATACATCAAAGATAGTTGTAAGCCAATAAGACAACCAAAAAGAAGAATGAATCTAGTAGTGAGGGATATAGTGAAAGAAGAATTAAAAAATTATTAGATGTTGGATTCATATATCCAATTTTAGACAGTCAATGGGTGTCACCCCTTGTCATTGTACCTAAAAAGAATGAAAATGGAGAATCTCGTGGACTATAGAGAGCTGAATGCAATAAAAAAGAAGGATCATTTTCTACTTCCTTTCATTGATCAGGTACTTGACACTCTTGCTAGCAAGAAATTTTTCTTTTTTGGATGGCTATAGTGGCTATAACCAAATTTAGATTGCACCAGAGGACCAAGACAAGACCACATTCATGTGCCCATGGGGAACATTTGCATATTTTGTTCTTCTTTTGGTTTGTGCAATGCACTGATACATTTCAGAGAGTAGTTTTGAGCATTTTTTCAGATCTAACCAATTACTACATGGAGGTATATATGGATTATTTTACATTATATGGAAATAATTTTGATGAAGCAATGAAGAATCTGGAAAAAGTTCTCAAGAGGTGCAAGGAGCATAACCTATCCTTAAGCATGAAAAATGCTACATGATGATGTCTGAAGGAATAGTGTTGGGGCATTATCTATCAACTGCTAGAATTCAGGTAGATCCAACAAAAATATATGTGATTATAAATATGCCAACACCAAAGAAGAAAAAATATGTAAGGATATTCTTAGGACATGTTTGGTATTATAGAAGATTTATACAGGACTTTAGTAAGATTGCAACACCATTATTTTTCATGTTGGGAAAAGATGTTTCCTTTGAGTGGACTGAGAAATGTGAGGTTGCATTCCAAACTTTGAAGAAAATGTTGACTTCAACACCTATGTTAAGAGGACTAGATTGGATTTTTCCATTTCACATTCATACTAATGCCTCAGATCATGCCATTGGAGTTGTTCTAGGATAGAAAGATGGAATCCTAAACTACACAATCTACTATGTTAGTAAGAACTTGCAACACACTGAACTCAACTATATAGTCACAAAGAAAGAATTCTTAGTAGTGGTTTATGCTATCAATAATTTTAGGCACTACATCACAAGTTATCCAATATTCATTCATACTTGATCATGCAACAATTAAATATTTAATCAAAAACTAGTTGTAAAGAAACAAAATAATCATATGGTTGCTTTACTCTTGGAAGATTTTTATGTCACCATTGTGGATAATCCTGGTAAGGACAATGTTGTAGTTGATTTTATTTCAAGAATGGAGAATAATAATGAAGAAAAAGTAGTGGATGAATATTTTTTAGATGAGCATGTATTTTCCATTTCCACTAGAGCACCTTGGTATGCTGATATAGAAAATTATTTGGTCTCAGGTAAGACACCTCCACACTATTTATATTCTAAAAAGAAATACATTGTTGACAAAAGTGTGAATTTTTCTTGGATAACTCGTTTTATTTCACATGAGATAGGATAACATTATGAGGAGATGCATAGATGATGAGGAAATTTATGATGTCCTCAAAGCCTTCCATAGTGAACCATGTGGAGGACATTTTTCTTTGCAAAAATAACAACACAAAAATTATTGACAACAGGGTATTATTGGCCTACACTACATAAGGATGCAACATTGTATACAATAAGGTGTGATAAATGCCAAATAATGGGTAAGCCTACCAAGTTAGATGAAATGACATTGCAGCCTCAATTAGTATTACAATCATTTGACAAATGGGGTTTGGACTTCATTGGTCCAATAGATCCTAAATCTCAGCAAAAAGAGTACATTTTGGTGTGTACAAATTACCTCACTAAATGGATAGAAGTGAAAGCATTGCCAAATCAAAAGAGTGATAAATTATTATATGACCACATTTTCATGAGGTATGGAGTACCAAGAGAAATTGTTACAGATCAAGGTACACACTTCACTATTAAAGTTATTTCTGATCTAGCTAAGGAATATGAAATCAAACACAGGAAGTCTACACCTTATCACCCCCAATCTAATGGTCAAGTTGAGGTAACAAATATGGAAATAGAAGCCATCTTGAAAAAACTTATTGCACTCCATGGGAGAGAATGGGAAAACAAACTTCCAGAAGAAGTTTGGGTGTTCAACACAACTTGGAAGACAACAACAATATCTACACCATTCAAGATTTTGTATGGTAAGACAGTTGTTATCCCTATTGAATTTTAGCATAAGACATTAAGGACTGCACTTGAATTGGCTATATATTTTTTGAAGTTCAAAAGTAAATGATTCCCTAACTCAACGAGATGGATGAAATGAGGAGACAAGTTGTACACAAATACGAAGTGATACAAAAGCAAAGGATCAAATGGAATAACAAATTCATCAAGAAAATACAATTTCAAGAAGGTGATTAGGATCTCTTATTCGAATCCAAGTACAAGGACCACATGGGAAAACTACGACAAGGTGGCTAGGCCCATATGAGATTGAGAAAATATTTCCCAATGAAGATGTGAAACTCACTATAATAAATCTGTGAGATTCAAACTACTTGTGAATTGTCATAGGTTAAAGTTGTACAAAAATCCAACTGATAGGAACACCTTTATACCAAAATTTAGAGGAGTTCAAAACAGGATGGAGATGAGAACATCAGAGTTAAGGTCAGAAATTGAACCTATTGGTTCATATTCTGAAGTTGCTGAAGAATAAGATGTTTAGTGGCCTTGGTATATTCATCTTGCTGAATACTCTAAGGGTGAATAAAAGTGATGTGATCAACCCTCTTGGTGATCAACACCACTTAACTAACATGTTTTGTTTTCTTAGAATTTATATTTTGCAAGATTTGGTATATTTTTTGCAAGAAGTGCATGGTCTCTGACAGAAGGAGATGGTGTAATGACTAAATGCCCACTTGCATAGCATAAAAAAATCCCTTCTTTGTTTTTCTATTAGTAGAACTTGTGATTACATGAAGAAAATAAGGAACAAACTACACCTACGAGTACTTATGAAGATGACTAACACCAGAGAAAAAAATTCATCCTTCCCTTTCTAGGAATTAACTGATTTTACTAAGGATCCTTTAACATGCCTCTACCTATGCTTGCAACACTCTATACAACACCTGCAACATTGTAGCACCTCAACCTACAGTGTCATGATGACTTTACATGTAGCCAAAGGTGAAAATTATGACAAGGAACATGTCACCATCATCCAATGCACCTCTTGAGATAAGTGCACTTAATTCACTTTAATAAAGTAGTGATAGAATAATTATATGTGATTAATATTTGTGCCATGTCATGAGTGACTTTATAAGCCATAATATGCCATCGCCTTTCATTATATGAGTTGTCACCCACATCACCCCACTTTGTCACATGACCTCACCTCACACGCTTGCACCCCTCAAATGAAATTAATGCATTACTTTTCACGTTGCATGTGAGTCGGTTCTGAAAATTTGAAATCATCAAGTACTCAAAATATTTACACTTACTTGAATTTTTGCATAATCACCACAAACTACAATATTTTTCCTCTCAGAGCTCAAGAAGTTTGCCAAATTCGAAATGGGAGGAGACCTAATTCAAAATGAGCCTATAGACCACTCACAACTTTGCATTCAACCACAAATATTGCATTATTTCCATGACAACGAGATGGATGGACTATATTAATAAGTTTCAGGGATTCAATGAGTCCATGGTGACAGAGTTTGCTACCACATTCAAGGATGGAAAGGCCACTATTAAGGGTTTGACAGTTAAGGTGGATGACGAAATTATAGCTATAGTAACAAGACTTCTAGTAGAAGGTGAGTTGTTTCCTGCAAAGGAAAATCTAGATGAGGCTCAAACAGAATTTGGTGATGATGATGATAATTTTGTAAGTGACAAACAAGGTACATTATGCACTTCCCTGAAACCCTTTTGGGCTGATGTTGCAAACTACATTATAAAATACTTCACATATTATTGATAAATTAATATTTACATGTGGTGAATATTTGGTAATTGTAAATGAGTTGTATCAAACTCATATATTTAAGTTATATTGGTTTGATGTAATATTATTGTTTAAAACAACAATAGTTTGGATATAGATTGTCAAGATATATGGTTGTAACAATATATCATTGAGGATATTCTTATGAGAAAATAGTGGAGAGATAATAGGAATCACATTCCTATTTATTTGTATTGTATCCAGAGAAAAATAATATAATGTATATAGAGTAATATATTGAGAGTGATATTGTTGTGTGAATCAGAGCTGTATTTATATTTGGTATCAGAGCGACATGGGATTCTGAGCATTGTATGGGGAAGATCTATTTGTATTTATGGTTGCCCCTGTATATGGAAATTTATTGATATGAGAGGATTTTAGATTTGTAGATATTAAACTAGATTCAAAAGATTTTAGTGATTGCCAACAACATTTTGCTTTATGATCCATGTCCTCCCTAGTTGACACCTCCTGGTTCATGATCTCTACGAGATCTATCCCATCGCCATTCTTCATTTCCAGTGTTGAAGGAATTTCTAGATAGTATTTTGACATGGATGATTAAAATGGTGAAATAATCATAGTTCTGACTCCTGAGGCGTGCGGTGTGTCCCTTGAAAATTCCTAGAGTAGAAAGGCATAGATTTGTTATATAATACCATGCTAAGTGTTGTATTACTATCCAATTAAATTATTAGTTTGCATAGTGTGAAGCGTGGATGTTCCTTGTGAATTGGTCTCAAGCACTTGGCATTTGATGTCTCCACCTATCACGGTCTGACATTGGAATGCTGGCAGTTGAGTATTATTCATCCTAGTGTGATATCGGATCCACAAACTCTCTATCACATGGTTGAATACTTATCTAGTTTGGTGAAATAGCATTGGATTCGGTTGTACATTGGATACATATTTATCACCTTGAATTTGTATTGACAACTGATCTTGAGCTCGTAACAATCTCCACCATTTGCATCAAAGAACAGATCCACTTTTCCAACGTCATTACATCATTCAGATATGATTGTACTCGTGTAGTAGTCCATTGAAAAATCAGGCTATATATTTTATGAGCAATAATGTGCATTCCCACAAGCATCTATTTGAGTACATGTTTGAAGGATCAATAAATATTTAGTGCATTACACTGCCACGAGATGTGGCATTTCTTTTGAAGATTGAGATGACGAAGGATCAATACTTCGACATTGCAGATGGGTTGATGAAGTCGTTCTCCCTGAGAGATAAATGCATGCCAACTATGTATGTCATATATAAACTGTAAGTCCAAGTCCATATTATATGTCTAGTAAAAGTCTTGGTTTAGTAGTTTGTGTTTTGATCAATACAATTGTTGATCGTTAGGTGTAATGTCATTAATTTTATATGTTCTAAAAAGTAATTAAATATTACTTTTTATGAGATAGTAATTTTATTTTTTAATGTTGGTCATGTCAAAAGTATTTATTTGTCTATGTGAAATCATTATGTTGAAAAGTAAAATTTGTATTGTCAACATTGTTAAATTCTATTTAGGTGAATAATGGGTAGTCAATGTCATATAGGTGATTTGAGGATTATTAATAGTCATTTTCATTTAAAAATTTATTTTCAATTGAGTCCTTTCATCCAAGTCAAAAGTAAATTCTTATTGTCATTAAAGTCAAGTATTGTTAAAATTGTAAAAAGTCTGAAATTTTTTTGCCTCGCGGACATATTTTTGGTGTTATCCAATGTCCTGCAAAATAAATTGTTTCACATTACGGGAGTGAAGATATAACTGAGTTCAATGTGGAAACAGATATACTTCATGTTTACATATTGCTAAGTTAAGCAAAGACATGTTCTTTGGAGGATGGAGGCATTAGAGGCTAGAGGTCAAACAATGACCTCTCCCCGATCACCAATGACAGTGGTCACACGAAGCTATGGTGACTGTGTGTGTGTGAGTTTTATTTCAGCGTTGCGATTGATTTCGATTGTGTGTAGTGTGGTTCTACTTGATTTTTATAGTTCGCGCTTTTGATAAGT
Organism: Taxus wallichiana var. yunnanensis; assembly: GCA_018340775.1. Lineage (NCBI taxonomy): Eukaryota > Viridiplantae > Streptophyta > Pinopsida > Cupressales > Taxaceae > Taxus > Taxus wallichiana. The sequence goes on from CM031235.1 coordinate 820,088,508, forward strand.
GGAAATTTCACATTGAGGGGGGAACATGATCAACATGATCCAATGTTCCATTTCTAGTTTTTCAGTTATGTATGTGATTATTCCTATTTCCCCTATGCAAAAACATAGTAAAGAATAGATAGCACATTAAAAGGTAGCATCATGAGTCTTGATGAGGTAGAATAGTCATATGTGTTCTTGTTTGTACCTAGGTTTGGGGTTAGCCTCCTAAAAACCATTGAAGGCTATTCAGATGTGTTCCTGCTTGATTTCCCACACTTCTTTAGGTCGATGTGTTCCTAGAGTGACTGGTTGATAAGAAAATGATTCATGAGTGTGTTCCCATCCTCATCGATTAGATGTGTTTCCAACAGTGTATGGTCGATAAGAAGTTGATGTTTTCCTTCTTCTACCTTCAATTCTGTGTATGCCAAGATCATGAGCGTGCGAGCAGGTGGCAAGCTACGGAGGAAGTGTGAAAATTCTTTTATTACCATGTAAACATTAAGGGGGAATGTTATGAAATTAATATTTACATGTGGTGAATATTCGGTAATTGTAAATTAGTTGTATCAAACTCATATATTTAAGTTATATTGGTTTGATGTAATATTGTTGTGTATAACAACAATAGTTCGGATATAGATTATCGAGATATATTATTATAACAATATATCGTCGAGGATATTCTTATGAGAAAATAGTGGAGAGATAATAGGAATCACATTCCTATTTATTTGTATTGTATCCCGAGAAAAATAATATAACTTAAATAGAGTAATATATTGAGAGTGATATTGATGTGTGAATCTATAGCTGCATTTATACGTATGAGGGTAGGTACTCAAGATTGAATACTGTGCATTTTAAATTGCTTAATCATTTAAAGAATGAAAGACATGTTAATGTCCCTAATTTCTTACATGAAAGCTTAAAGAAAATGAGTAAGGAGTCTCAGAGGGGGAGGTCTGCATTATCTCATCATTGTCTTATTACCTTGATTGTCAAACATGCATTAGAGAGGGAGCACCCTGCAATAAAATGGGAAGAGTTTGCTAGGGAAAAACACATTGATGATTTGTTTGGGAAATGGAAGAAAAGAGGAGAAGCACAACTAGTTCTTCCACACTTGTGCCTGAAACCATAACTTCTACCTCTATTCCTACATAAACTTCCACACCTACAGAAACACATGTTCATGAAAAACCTCCATCTTTAGATAAAAACCCTAGTCCCATCTCTCCTAACAAGTTTCTTGTTGGTAAAATTTTATAAATATATCTACACTTGAATCCTCTTCCTCTAAAGGAAAACTAAAGTCCTCAAGTAAATCCTCTGAATGTATATGAGATCCCATAAGCTTTGCCTTTTGAAAATATGAAAACCTTAAAGCTTAAGAGAAATGTTACTATCTCACTGGACAGTGATGTAGAGGAGGTTGAAAAGACCAAAGAACCTACACCAATGGATATTGAGTAGGGTGGTCATGAAATTGCATGTGAAATTTCTTGATGTTTTGTTTGGGAAATTGAAGAAAAAGGAGAAGCAAAACTAATTCTTCCACACTTATGCCAAACCATAACTTCTACCTCTATTCCTACAAAAATTTCCACACCTATAGAAACACATGTTCATGAAAAACCTTCATCTTCATATAAAGACCCTAGCCCATCTCTCCTGACATGATTCTTGTTGCTGAAAACTTTTATAAATATATCTACACTTGAGTCCTCTTCCTCTAAGGAAAACTAAATTCCTCAAGTAAATCCCCTGAAATGTATATGAGATCCCATAAGCTTCGCACTAAAAATATGGAAACCTCAAAGATTAAGAGAAATGTTACCATCTCACTCGACAAAGGTGATGCGAGAGGAGGTTGAAAAGACCAAATAACCTACACCAATGGATATTGAGTAGGGTGGTCATGAAATTGCATGTGAAAATCAAGATATGGAAGACACCACTAAGGAAATGGAAGAAACAAAGGAGGAGGAATATGATGAAAAACCTATTCATGAGAGCCCTGTTGAACCAATTGGGGTTCAAGAAGAGGCCATTCATGCTGGGGAAACCCATAAACAACATGAAGGTGAAGCATTGATAGATGAAGTTGAAATTACACCACATTTTGCTACAGTTAATGAAGAGCACAAAGAGGAAGCACTAGATCATGCAGTGCTTGAACCACATATTGTTGACATAGATATTATGGATGATTTTCCACCACATGTTGAGGAAATAATAGGAAATATTGTTAATGAACTTGAGACAGAACCCCAATATGAGGATATTGAGACCATACAAGTGGATAATCCTGTAGTTATTCAAGATACAATTCATGAAGTTTCAGAGCCTGTTTCCCCACATTGCCACCAGATATCCTACAACCACAAGTTATTATCAGAGAAGTTTTCAAGGAACCCCCAAACCCATTTATAGAAACATAGGCACTCAAAAAAATTGTTAGATTACAAGGTGCAACAATTTGAAGACTATGTTACTAGGCTACATGGAATATGGAAAAGGGAGAAGGAAGAATTAATCTTCCAACATCAATAGGATCTTGAAGAAAAAGATAAACAACTCAGGGCCAAAGATAATGAAATTGCAAGACTGAAGAAGAAACAAGAAGACACTATTCAGGTAACAAATGATATACTCAAATGTAGGCCACCTTCAAATATCTATGTTGTTTTCTTGAAGGAGAAAATGCTACAATTAAAGCTCACTTGCATAAATTCATATTTCTAGTTTGACATCAGTGTTGCACGCAGTTTCTTCAGGTTATATTTAAAAATGCCCCATGAGATCTAATTGCTTCTATGTGAGATATATATGTATAATTATGCTTTGGAGTATGAAAGAGACTGGATCCCTACACTCTATATTGGGGATGTGCAAATTAAGGAACTAAGTTCTTACTTCAATAATGAGTTGTATAGAGAGAAGAAAATGGTTGACTACAGACACTTATGTAAAGTGCAACCATTGATGATAAGGGTAGAGGATAGAAATACCAAAGCCATGATTGAAGAATATGGGAAGTATATGAAAGTTCAGGAAATTAAACAAAGGGTTTATTAGATGAGACATGAAGCTCATGATGAATCCAAAACCACATTAAATTTAATGGCATGGAAATAGTACAGACTGCAGGGAAAGATGGTAGGAAATTTCACTAGAGATATAGAGGAAGGAAATACATTCTTATCATAATATCATCCCCACTTTCAGGAGGATAAATGCATATATTGAAGTCTCTAAGGGATGTGGAAAAAATTGGTTTCCTATTGGTTATTATCCACCAATTTTCCACTATCTTATACCACATTAGTATGGATACATGGAAATAAATAAGGACACACATGACGAGATATTGAAATCTAAAAAAGGAATGTAGGGTATTTCTTAAGCAAGCTAGAAAGAACATCTACACCTACTAAATACAAATGCTTATGCAACATCATTCAGATTAGATCCTAAGCCATTTGAGGAACCCAACGAATATCAATGAGGACATTGAGGAAATTAAGTTTGGGGTGTGATGAGATATTTTATTTGATTTTTAAATAACCTATCTATTGTCTTTCGTTTAGCCAATTGTACCCCTAAACTTGTATTTCTCGGTTATACTATTGAACATTTCCATTATGACTTGAACTTATGACACATATATTAGTTAATATAATTATTACTAAGTTTACTTTATTTTATGGATTATGGGTATGCATTTATTATTCTGGATGCAATGTGATGTTAAATAGTGCTTTGAATAAATATCATCCTTGATTGCCAAAGAGTTGTTATGTGTATCCACTAACATGCAGCCAAAAAAACTCATTCATAGCGTAGAGGTCACCCGCAACAACTGATATGTAGCCAAAGGGACCCACCTACAGCTAAACATCCGCAGCCAAAGGAGGTCACACACATATATAAAGTTGTGATTCTGAGGATCTTGAACAATGTAGGCACTTCTCCTAAGCTTACACACATTCATAAAGAAGAATTTTATGCGAACAAGAAGAATATTCAATGCCATCACTTGATTATGTATTACAACTCAAACAAAGAACTAGTTGATTGAATTTATAATTTAATAATTGGTTGTTCAATCAATCAATTAGTTAAGTTATGTGATTGTATTAGAACATATCCTAAATAGTTTTGTTACATGTAAATTTACAGATTGCTTGGTTAGGATATTTTACTGAAGCCAACTATAACTCCTAGTATGAATCTATCTCTTCACACCTCTGTTGTAATGAAGGATATAAAAAGGAAATATTAATGTTGTAAAAGATATAGAGTAATAAAGTAAGACATATCGATCCAAAAATATAGAGTTTTTGTATTTTCCATTTGTAATCTTCATGATGATGAAATAAGAATCTGAGTGTTGTAGACACAAGCCCGAGGAGGGATTAACACCTGGTAGGCCCACTTGCGTTTTCTAATCCTCACCTTTTGTTTGTTGTTTTAATTCATTGTATGATTAAAATTGTAGTAGTTTATTTCTTTATCTGTATTATGTTTTTACATGCTTTTCCATAGCCATAGTATTTACTTCCAGTTGTAGTTTAGTTCATTTCTAGTATTGTTATTTCCTAATTGTAGTGACAAAAATTTACCTTTACACTCCTCAAACATCTGTAATTGTGCATACAACACTGGCAATATTGAAAGTTTATGTCCCTAGATCTGATAATTAAATGACTATAGATTAATGACCAACATATTAACTATTGCAAGTTAATTTGCACCACCAGATTTCATTAGTGTTTTTATTTAGCTTCAAGGCTCTACTTGTTTTTCTAATCAAGTGTTTATTAACTATTTTATCACTTACTATACAATTAGTAAGTGCACACAAATGTATAATTACCATCTTTGGAGCATTTTTCGACACCTACAATATGGTATGTTTTATGTATATTTTCAACATTTTCCTCATTTTGATCATCAACATTAGATATTCTTAACCCTAGAGTCTTCATTGTAGGTCTCATATTGATTAATTTCATCAACGTAACAAATAATTGACATCTTTGTGTATCATTTAAATTCTCAAAGTAATTATCCTAAATTCCCATATCTTTTCTCGTCACATTTCTTTCATAAATTTTGTTAGGCATTCATTTGATAATGTTTTCATCAATTTCAATTAAGTGAATGGGTTTTCTATGCAAAATGGAAGTAGGTGTTCTTAGAGGTAAAGATTCATTAGCAAGATTAATTTTTCATTCAGTGTTTCCATGCAAATTTCAGGATTAACATTTGGAATCTCAGGTAAAGGTTCAATATTATCATTCATACCAAATTCTTTATCCATAACAACATTATCATTCAATTCATTATCAATACTCATTGCAAAATTATTATTCTCCTCAATTTCATTATTTATTTCATCATCATTTTCTAAAACATCAGGTACATTTGACATAATAGATGTACCTTTCCCTCCACAAAGTTTTTGCATTCACTTCACTTTCTTTATTTTATCCTCTTCTAATTGCTCTGGTGTCTTTTTCTTGACCTTCTTCTTGTATTTACATCAGATTTTATCCCCATGATTAGAAAAAATATAGATAGTGGGGTAGGGGACAACCTCAACTACTCAAAATTCATGCAAGAATGTACAAGAATATGTAGAGTAGGTAGAGTGGGGAAAAAATCCTATGAAAGAAGTGACAAAGGAAATTGGATAGTAGGGACTATGTAAAAAAATGAAAGATGATCACATTATAATGCGCTTGCATTTCCTTTCTGCATTTTCCAAGGCCCAAAGCTCTTTCCTTGGATCAAGTTTGGATCCCCAAACTTGAGGCGTGGACCTACTAAAACACAAAAATAACGTGTTTTCAACAAAAAATTCTAAAATCCGTCTTCCTCAACTAAAAATCCCATAAAAACGATCAACACATTTATTAAAATTTTCCTATGATGTCAAGAAAACTATCCTCTTTCTAAATATATGATTTTTCAATTTTTCTGACTAGTATAAGGTTTCCATACTTATTGTTTTCTAACTATGTCTTTTTATAGCTATTTTTTTGAATTTATACACATCTATCATTCATCGTGTATCTTTTGATTTGCTCATCCAAATTGAAAAAAAATTATACAATCACAAACTAGGACTAATTCTACACATTAAAAAAATCTAATTTTTATACTTTTGAGGTAGTTAGGTGGTGCATGGTTGGCTATCATTTTTTTCAAAATTTAAAAGATTTTTTTCTTGAAAAATCATAAAAATTAAATACTCACTAAAAAAATCTTTTAAAAATATATAACAAACTATATGATCCTATCTATCTTTCTACCAAAGGGTTTTCAAAATACTAAATAGTCCTAAAAAAATGGCGAGGCACGACCGATCGTTTACTATGTTTTTTAACAAAATAAGGATCACCAATTGGTATTTTAGATATTTAACCCACTCGAAACTTACCATTTTTAAAAAAATAATGTCTCATAAACTATACTCAAAATGTTACGATTCATGTTCTTATAATATATTCCAATTTTGAGTGTAAATATTTTAGGTGACTCGTAGAAGTTGAAGATTTTTATTTTTAGAAAAAAGTGTCCACTTTAGACCCCCTTTGGCCCCCCCAACTTGGTGCAATTACCTGCATTCTCCTATTAAGAAAGTAAAGAAGGAGCATGAAGGTAGTTGTTCAACTCATGTTGCTCAAAGAAGTCTATTTGTTGTTGAATAACCTCAGTGCTTTTGTTATCCACTCAAGAAGATGATAGAAAAACAAAATTATAATAGATAAGGAGTGGAAGTTCATGTTTGGTGATCTATCCCATGAGGAGATGAATATTTTGCACCACTAGACATAAAAATGTGCATGCATGCCTCCATTAGGCTTCATGAAGTCATATTCTTGTGCTTGAATCATGATGTCTTGACTTGGATGATAGGTGTCCTTCTATGATTATTCTACTTGTATTTGGGGACTTGCGTATATGAAGTGAAGTAGGTCACGGATGTTACAACTTAATATACAGTACTATAACAATGTTTGCAGGGTCTTATGGAGCCTATGAAGACTTGTTCTTAGAAAATGATATATGATATGATGATGTGAATCAAAGTATATGATTTTTTTATCCTTCATGCTATGTGAAAGTTAAGATGAAGTCAAGGTCTGATTTAAGAAGACAAAGGGATGTCTAGTCTATGTAATTTGTTTGAAGCTCTATCATTAACTAGGTATTTTTGAGTCTTATTTGGTTGTCCAATCTCATAAGTTGTTTGTGTTGTTATGATTTGTGATGTACTTACTGTTGGGTCTCAAGAATTTGATGGTGCTTATGGGAAAATCTGTGCTAAGTTTCTTAGAGCCCATGCAAGTGGTCTCAAGTAGTTATAAGGAGTTATTAGATTATATAATCATATTAAAAAACCATTATAAGTGGTATATCTTGATCCATCAAAGGAGTTTTGAGGAGTAATACCAGTTATATTATTGATCACTTGTTCATAAAGTGATCTCGTGTGAGAATCCAAAAATTGTAATTAGGCTTTGTCTATGAATAGTTACCAAGTGATTCTTTGGGGTCATGAGTATTATATAGGTCCTTTGTTTAGAATATATATCCAAAAGCCAATACAAAGGTGTGTTTGTATTGATTCATCATTCCCAGGTTGATGAGAAGAGCTCTAGAGTTAGTATCATTTGGAATAAGTGTACTATCATGAGGTCTCATGGAAGTCTACAGTCTGAGTAAGGTTTGTGTTGCACAAATATGTATAGGATTTGAAGTAGAGATTGAACCATCAAGAGGTGGTCTTAAGAGTGCAAGTTTGTGTCTTTTGAGGTCAATACACTTAAGTAAAATCATGATCAATATTTTTTCTTGAAGATTGAATTCAACATGATAGTGAATGTGGATCAATCCATGAAATTTTGGAATAATGTACTACAAAGTGAATCAACTCGGGGTGGGCAGCTACAGTGTCCGATAGAGGTTGAAAAGTGCCAAGAACAATTTGATAGCATTGAAAGAGTGATAATGTGCACTTGAGGTTTGCTACTACCATGAAGGCCAGGGTTTGAGTCTATTTTTTTGATGAAGAACCAAACACTAGGACACCACTTTGAGAAGGTGATAGATCAATGGTCAAATTATGTATATATTGAGATATTAGGATATCGGGTAATAGGTTTGTGACAATGATTGCAATGTATAATAAGGAGCTCATATTAAGTATGTAGTTTGGCTCTGTGATGATTAGAATATGAACATGTGTCAAGAGGATCTAGACTAAGAACAAAGGCATATTCAATGTATGATCTAAAGGGGAGTTATGCCAAACCAATGAAGTTATTATGAGTCTATGTGAGCTCAAAAGATGTGTATTTGGTTCAAGGTAGATATTTGAAGTTGAGTACGCAGTACCCACGAGGATGAATGAATTGTATATGTCTTGTCCCACGAGTCTTGGGTTCGTGATTAAATACAATCATGGTGGTTCAAGAAAGACAATGTTTTTGATGTATGGTGACTTAATAAGTCATGAGGTACTATGCTAAGACTTATAATGACCTATGTTAGCCGAGAAATGTCAAAGTGTGTATGAACAAAGCTAGATGTGCACAAATTGAAATTTTTGCTCCATGATCATGAGACTAAGGGTTTAGAAAGAATTATTCTAAGGGGAGTCAATTTTGTTGTGAAGTAATCCAAATTAATGAAATAAGGGGTAGAAAATACCGAATAAGTTCTTTAGACTGTGATGATGTTTGTGACACATTTACATGATTTGTCATCAAGTTATGTACTCTTATTTTTGCATTGACGATTAAAGTTTGATGGTATAATGTTAGAGGGATCACTTAGAAGATGGTTTAGATTTTGTGGTTGATCCTATTCCAAAGAGAAAGGTAGATATTTTGGTCTAAATGAGAGGTTTAGGACTCTTGGTCCTAAAATATGAAAAGGTAGTATTTGGAAGAAGAACTTGTAGATTTAGCGTGATATAGAATGATTATGAAAATATCTAAAATATAAATGCTAAATCTAATTAATTCATAATGCAATGATATAGCAATAAAGTACAGATTTGACACAAGAAAGTAAGCTAATAAATTTGAAACCCTAGGTACAAGAGAAGGGATATAGTGCTCGGATGATTTCACAATAAAACTTGGACTTTGTTGAACTAGAAAATTGTTGGAACAGGAGGACATATTGTCGCAAATGAGCCCAAATTTTTTTGCAAGAGTCATAAACGATGGAACTAGGGTGCCTAGATTGGGTCAAGAGTTCCTAGGCACCAGAGACCTTTTGTAGGCACTGTGACTATGAAAATCTCCAAAAAGTGATTTATTCTATGTCACTTCTATGTTGTTTCCTTCATTGCTAATTTATTGTGTGTTGCACTATGCTCGTAGAATTTACGTGAAACCCGCAAAGAGAAACAACACATGCAAAACCCCAAAACACCTCAAATCCCAAACAAGAAAAATATGCAAATGGGGAGTCATATTGACCTCGATGATCACATGACCGAGTTAACTTATGATCTCGGGTGTTGCACTACATTTTAGACTTCATGTAGTTTTGTGTGTGTCTGTGTGGAGAATCGTGTCCTAGGCGGATCTTGTGTGAAATGCACTTGATAGCGAGAAATAGCTATATGTAGAAATGTAGATAGATGTGTGCATGAAAAATGAACTTCCCCTCCTATGAAGTGTATGAAGAAGAATGCAGTCCCTTGTCCCTTGAATGGATGTTATATGGATACTTTGATGCTTTATTGAAATGCCTTTAGATGCAACCTTAGGCGATAATAATAAATGCTTAGTGCTTGGTCCCTTATTACGATCACATAACTTTGTATTTATATGGTTCCCTTTTTTGAATTTTTAATTAAAAACTAAAAGGATGACTAGTAAGAAATAAATATGCCCAACGGCTAGAAAATACACAAAAGATTCGAGAAAGATACAAAGAGATCGGGGTGCTTGGGTGTTGACCTCCTAGGCTGGGCACTAGTGTCCGGACTCAAAAGAATTGAAGTATCTAAAGTCGACTAGGAAAGAAGGTGTGTAATACCAAGAAGAAAACTAGAAATAAAGAAAAGAGGCCAAATATAGTGATCAATTAGTATTTTTCTCTCTTAGGAATCATATGAATAGTGGTATGTGATCATGACCTAGAAATATACCCAAAGTGCGTGATTTAGTGTCTACATTTCCCCCACTTTATGTTGTTAATTGAATTCTCAATAACATAAAGTAGATAAGAGATGGGTACCTTATAACCATATAGATTGATGGTGAAAAGCGTGTTGAGGAGACAAGAAAAAGTGTGGAGTGATAAAAATGAAGCATGAAAGTTAGAGAAGAGGAAGTGAAAATGACACTAGGATTCAAAGCGTATGTGTAGATGTTGTGTTTTACTTGTTGTTGACATCTCTTGATGTGTGATGATGTTCTGCTACTTCCCATAAGGATGGACCTATAAAAGAGAAGAGCAAAAGAGTTGTCAAAGTCATGCATATGAAAAAATTGATCCAAACGTGTAAGAAGTGTGTAAGAGTATGTAAACATGTGAAAAGGAACATGTGCACTTGATCCATGAAGAGTGAAAGGATCCTAAAATTTTGTATAAGAATGAGTTTTTGGGGTGATCTCATGCCAAGAACAAGTTTTTCGTGCTATCTCATGCCAATTACACAAAGTATGAGTTTTTGGGTGATCTCACACCATAGAAGAATAAATTTAGGGAGAAAGGTCTAGTGTTATTTTCCAACCTTTAATTGCTTCCCGAATAATATATACACCACTTGTAGATGGTGTGTTCAAATTCAATCTATTTCAATCTAGTTGGATCCAACATGAAAATAAAAAAGAGGCGAAAGTATGCATGTTGATTACCGAAGGACCTGTGCTTGTCCAAAAAAAGTCATGTAAATTTCCAAAACTCGTGCCGATCTGAGAAAAACTCGATAACTTCCCCTTGGTCATAGGTGTCAGGAAAGGCCAGGGTGCCTGTGCTAGTGATAATGTCTAGAGTTGGATGTTTGCGTTTGTATTGCAGAGGATCCAAGTCAAATTTTGGGCCATTTATGAGACCGAATATTTTGTTATACTTTGACTAAACTGTTGTATGGGTGATTGATTCACCGAATGGATAACCCCCTCATTTATGGTACATGTGATGTCGCGAGGAGTATGCAACCCAAAGGAGGACCATATATTGAAACTAATACTTATGCCCTACAGGGGAGGGGAATGTGTTCGGTTTAAACCAAGCACATGTAAACAAAGTGGCTAGAAAAAAGTGTTAGTGTAAACAAGATAAAAATGCATATAAAAGACAATGATGTAAGTTAGTAAGAAAGAAGACAATGTAGACCATAAAGAACGGGTTGTAAACATGGGAAATTTCTCACAATGTCACAATACAATTGAGGATGAAGCTTCTGAAAGAATACATTATGCACAAAATAAAAATGGCATAGGCCGCAAACAATGGAAAACAATAACAAGCAACGACAAACAATGACAAGAAATATATAAAACAATCATGGTAGCAAAGAGTTCCTACAAGACAAATGTTGCACATGAAGCACCCATTAGCATGTTAGAATATAAAAAGTATGTCAAAACGTGTATGATCTAATATAGTAGTGTGCTAGTATGAATATGAATTAGTATGAAATGAAACAATAACACCTGTGATGTGCACAAAAATGGATGCCCCCAGGAGCCTGTGTGGGACTAGTAAGAGGTATACTGCTAGGTATCCATGATGTGTGTAACTATTTGTGTAAAGTATGCAATCACAACTAGAAAGAAAATGAATGCACATATGTATATAGAAAAGGTAATGACATACAATGTATCTAGCTAACATAGTAAGAAAAGTGTAACATGCGAGTACAAGTAAGAAACAACACTATGAAACCAAGATATGCATTATGATTTGAATGAGTGAGATGGAATGGAATGCAAAGTGAATGTGATAGGATCCACGTGCCCCCTAAGAGAATGTGAATGAGTATGTATGAGATGAGGTTGATTTATAAATTCCCCTTAGCAGTCGATAATGAACCATAGAACAAGAGTGCGTCATCGGAAATGGTTTGAATTTTGTGCTGAAAGGTATAATCATCAAAGAATAGAGCATAGTGAGTGAGTGAGTGAGTTTGGTGAGGTTCATTTCAGATTTAAACCCTCAGCATTCGAGTATGAACCGTGGAACTAGAGTGTGTCATAGGGTAGTGCATTAATATGAATGTGTGCTAGAGAGATGTATCGTGAATGCACCGAGTGTGAAATGTGTCATGTCTATAATGTGAGGTTCATGTATGTAGTAATCCCTTAATAGTCAAGTGTGAACCATAGAACAAGATTTCATCATCAGGTAATGATGATACACATTATATGTATCAATGTGTGTAATGATGCTTAGAAATAAAAATTATGAAGCACAAAGCATATAAGTAGAAATGATGGACACTTGATAATATTAGGAGGGGGAGAAAAAGCATGATGCCCCCCAAGTCTGTAATGGATATCTATGTGGTGACATGAGAGGTACCATTTCATTGTGGGAGAGTGTTATCTATGTAATGATAAGAGAGAGAGCCAACAAAATGATAAACAAAAGCAATATTAGGACTATTGCATGGTGGCAGAGTTTGAAATGGGTCTTGAGGATCAAAATAAGGAATAGTTTCTTTGACAAAAATGATTGGCTGCTGAAGTGGTGGATTATTGGGTAACATTGTAGAAGAATCAGTAGGAGGAGGTGTTGAACTAAATTTTAGAGGCATTGCTTAGGTTGACTTGGTAGTTCTGAAATGACTTGAGAAGAGGAAAAGTGAGACTAATTTTGAGAGTAATTTTCTTAATTTAAGTGGATTGCACAGGTGTACTTGAGTGATGGAAGAAGGAACATTAGCAATGATGGTGTGATGCTCATTAGACATAGGTGAATCAGATTTAGGAACCCAATGATATTTAGCAATTGAAGATGAACATGTAACATTATTGGTGTAGAAAATGAAATAAGACCATAACGCTTTAAGGTGACCAATTTTTTGGTGTATAACATAACAATCAATCTCATTATGTCCATTGATTTAATAATAATTGCAATATGGATGACCTTGATATTTCTCAATCTGATAAGGATGATAGCAATGAGTAGATGGAAAATGTATTAATTGATAAGCTATGAGTTGTGGAAGAACATCTTGTTTCTTAGCATTGATATCAAACTTGAGAGGCATGGGGAGTGACAAAAATTGAGGTTCACTAATATGAGAACATGTAGAAGACATATAATGATGATGAGAAGAAGAACTAGCATGAGCCTGAGAAGCATGCTTAAGATGTTGGATTTCATATTTAAGAGATGTAATCATGGATTCCATAGCCTGAAATTTATCTTGAAATAAAGAATGTAAAGCTTGAATAGACTTGCAGATTGATTGATTGGCATTAGAACTAATAGAGTCATCGAGAGAGATGATTAAAGATGGTACTAGAATTGTGAAGAAAACATGTTGATATGGAGATACATAATGTCTAGGGTTTTGTGAAGATCATCTTTACAAGATGGGTGCATTTGAATAAATTGAAGCAAGGAGACTTGAGAAACCTTATGAGCCATGAGAGAAGAAAACAAGGATCCAAGAGTGTTCAAATGAGACGGGTTATCCAAAATGATTATGTAAATATAGAAAATATAAATTTTGAATCCTAATTAAGTCACAACGCAATCATATAGCAATAAAGTAAAAATTTGACACAAACAAGTAAGCTAATAAATTTGAAACCATAGGTGCAAGAGAAGGGATAGAAGTACTAAGATGATTTCACAATAATACTGACTTTACTTAGAAGGAAAATTGTTGGAACAAGAGGACAAATGCCATGCAAATGAGACTAAAAAATTGTGTAAGGGTCAAAAATTATGGGAATAGGGCACCTAGATCGGTCAAGAGTGCCTAGGCACTAGGGACCTTCTCAGTAGGCACATGTGAATACAAAAATATCTAGAAAGTGATTTATTTTGTGTTACTTCTATGTCACTACCCTTCATTGTTAATTTCTGTGTGTTGCACTATACCCGCAAAATTCACCTGAAACCTACAAAGAGAAAGAGCACCTATAAAACCTAAAAACAAATCAAATGCTATTAAATAAAAATATGAAAATGGGGATTCAAATTGACCCCAGGGTCATCCGATTGAGTAAATTTATAATCTGGGTGATGCCTACATTTTACACTCCATGTAGTTCTGTGTGTGTGTGTAGAATCATGCCCTAGGTGGCTCTTGTTCCAAATGCATTTGATAGCAAGAAATAACTAGATGTAGAAATGTAGATAGATGTGTTCATGGAAAAATGAACTTCCCCTCCTATGAAGTGTATGCAGAATAATGCAATCCCTTGTCACTTGAATGGATTCTAGATGTATACTTTGATGCTCTTGAAATGAATTTGGATGCAACCTTAGGTGATAGTAATAGATGCTTACTTTGCTTGGTCCCTTATTACGATCACATAGCTTTGTATTTATATGGTTCCCTTGTTTGAATTTTTAATTAACCACTAAAGGGATTGCTAGTAAGAAATAAAGATGCCCAACAACTAGAGCAAACCAAAAATATGCGAGAAAGATACAAAGAGATCTAGGGCACCCAAAGGGGGCGGGAGTGCCTACGCGCTAGTGTACAAAATAAAAAAACTAAAGCATAGAAAGTCGACTGGACAAGAAGGTTTTTAAGACCAAGAAGAAAACTAGAAACAAAGAAAATAAGCCAAAGATAGTTTTCAATTAGTAGTTTTCTCACTTAGGAATCATATGAATAGTGGCATGTGATTAGGACGTAGAAATATACCTAAACTGTGTGATTTAGTGTCTACATAGACCTAGAAGATGGTGTATGATAGGTATGAGGCCAAATTTTTGTGAGTAAACTCTTAGGGGGATATATTTACATGATCATATCAGGTCCATGGATCCTTGATTATTGTTGTTGAAGATAATAAAATAGAATACCATCCAAGAGGGGAGCTTGTGAACAAGAAAGTAAGTTATCTTGTGTATTGTTGTCATTGTAAGTTTTCATTTTCATGTCAACTTGTCATGTATCATTTTTCATAGATGTCAAAGGGAGAGTAGCATAAAAAAATGAAAAAGAGGTCTTATAGGTGTTTTTTTTTTTTTTTAGGTTGTCATCAATGTTTCTGAAGGTGTTTTCCATCAATGACAAAGGGGAATCTTGTTGGACATTATGTCTAAGGTTTTTTCATTGATGTTAAATGTCATTGATGGAAAAGGGAGTATAGGTATCATATATGTCTCTATGAGGTGTAAATCAAGCTCAAGATTGAAGGTTGATTGGTAGTGTTTATTTTTGGTGAAGTTATTATGGTGTCTAGGCATTGTTTCAAGCATGTTCAAGCTAGTATGAGATCTCTACAAGTTTTATGAGACATGTATGAGGTCAAGAATGATTAGTATTATGTGCAAGAAGAGTCTAAGTTTCTGGAAGTGGTCTTCATTGTATGTTCATGTGATGTCATGGTCAAGTCGGGACATTCTAAGCCTCTTCCTAGACCTATTCCAAGAATTATGGTGAATTAACATGAGATATGAAGTTGGGTAGTCTTGTTTAAGCATGGTAAAAGTGTTGTGGAACTACATACGAAGTGTGGAAGGCATCTTGGGTCAATATTAAGAGGTTTAGTGCATGTACAAGGTCCATTGAAGTAAGTTTCTTGAGAAGAAGTCTAGAAAGGAATGGTAAGTATTAGTTTTTGAGAGAGTTGGGATGTATTTGAGCATGTATGAGAGTTGGTATGCATATAGGAGGTCATCTTGATGCTTTAGGTTAAGGTAGTGAAGGAAGAGCAAGAAATGTGATTTTTAGAAAAGCTGAGTTCTAAAGAAGGAAAAATACAACTCGATGGTGAAGTTATTTTGCTCACCCACATGTCTGGGTTATGCATGGGGGCTTGAGGCTTTAGAGAATTTTTGTACATTGGGTTGAGATATTTTTAAAAAATAAAGAGTTGATTTGGTCTCGCTAATTTTTATGAACAATCGTTAAGAATTAAGACAAGTCAAAACCCTAGATAAAGCCCTCCTAGCAAAGTGATGTGAAAGAAATATATTTTTGGTCTCTAAATGATATGGGAAATCAAATGTGATGGATAAGGGTTATAGAGTATTCTCCAAGGATCATTTTGGTGGTGGTTTCATGTTCCAGTTGTTTGTTCAGAAGTAAGAGAAAAAACCTTGGTTTATGGAAATTTACGCTTTCGGGGCTAAGATAGAAGCTTCAAGATGAAAATTGAATTAATCCATAATCCTTGGGAGATGTGATATATTTACATGAAATTTTTAAGGTTAGTTATAGTGGGTAAAATTTGAAGATACATGTCTCAAAATTTACCCTACCGATTTTGGCCTTAAGGGCTAAAAGCTAGTCATGGAGGTTTGGTTTGAGCTGAGATGATTTACATTTTGTAGTTAAGTTTTTATATATTGATAGTTTATACAGGCATAGAATGATGTGTTGGAGTTATTTATTTGATCTGGAGAGGTGATTTCTTTCATAAGTCTAATGGCCTAATTGGTTCTATTAGGCTTGCCAAGATAGGTGACTGAAACAGGTGTGTTGGATCAATTTTCTCCACATGAGATATGATTGTGAATGCTTGGAGAGGTTTTGCAGGTTTCCCTTGATGTTTTCCATGATTTTTGAGCTTTAAAGTGCCATTAGAGGTGTTGAGTCGATTCCTCATGAATTGTTCTTGAGTCTATTTTGGTAATTTGGACCTATTTAAGAGATTGAGTTGGTTGGAGGCCTTGTGCTATGATTTGGAGGTTGAAGTGAGTTGTTCCAAAAATTATACTCAAATATATTTCCAATGGTATACTACTTGATCCTTGATGATGAGTTTTTCTATATGAAATCATTCGTTCTTCACTACTATTTTTCTAGGTTTTGAAGACCTAGTTGTGCATGCTTGCTTCTTGGTGTGCTTCATGGTGATGATTGATGTTTTAGAGGATCCTTAGATTCTTGGTGGTGCTGATAGGTTTCCCCTGACTATTGTGGAGATGTTGGTGTCTTTACATAGCTGGAGTGTTCCCTTGAAGATCATATTCTATTTGTTGGTGCTTGGAGAGCTTGTTTTGACCTACTTGAGTGTCTTAGTGCGTATTCTTCACTTTGTGACCCCTACTGACCTACTTGGGTATTTTGAGATGTTTAATATGATGTTATTGATGTTTTTGTGAGTTATAATTACCAACCTATATGGTCATGGATGACCTAGGGGTATAATGACCCAGTGTCATGTATATAAAAGCATGTTATATTTTCTCATTGTGACTAGTTGAGTTGATGCGGATGTGAGTGAGCTATAGGAGGAAGAAGAAGAAGAGAGAGAGGTCAAGGAAAAATTTGAGGAGTTGTATGAAGGAATTAGGAAGATTGAGGATCATATATGAAAGATAATTATATCTAATAATAAAGAGAAGGACAAGATTTGAGTGAGTTAGGAGAGATCTTGTTCTAGAAGGTTTGAAGAGTTTAGAGCTGAATTTGTGATCACCATAAATTTTTGTAGAAACTTATCATCATTGATCAATTATTTCAGGTGGCTAGATGAGTTTTTAGTCATCTATGGGGTTTTATCCTCCTTGTAGGGTAGGTTCCCTACCAAACTAGGGGTTGGTGATCCTTACGAGATTAGTGTCTCACTAAACAAATCTTGTTTGATGTGTAATAGTATTCCAAGTCCTTTTTATGAGTAATATTAGTAAAGGTTTTAGTGGGTTTTATTTCCTTTGATGGTTTCCCACTTTATATCTCATGTTCATGTGTACTCTCTCTTGCTTAATGTTCTTTTGGATTGATGTTGCACATATAATAAATTCATAATTGGTTATGGATGTTGAATCAACGGTTTAAATAATAAAAGTATGTAATGGAAAATGCAATAAAGGTTTTATAGGACTGATTCACCCCCACCCTTAGTCCATTGTACTTCTAACATATTTATCAACATTGTGCCTTTTAGATTTCCTTTATTCCCTTGTCTTGGTTTTCTTACATTCTTCCATGAAAAGGTCAAATATTTCATATTGTTTGTAAACTTGATTACTGTCTCGATTGTTTCATGGCTCACCATATCAAGTTGGGTCTCAAGAGTCTATCATATTATAGAGAGACATATCCCTCAAATATAAAAGTGATTACACCCTACATAAATAAGTATTTTGTGTTGAGATCTCATTCTTATTTATTAATTTAAGGGTTAGTGTTATCTATTTCTTGCACCCCTCCAAAATAGATGACCTAGTGAATCTGAACATTAGAAATCAAATGGGGTACACGTATTTCGGAGGAAAGGTGTATCTCATGGGTTACTTGGCCGAGTTGTGACCAAGTTAATTCTAGGGGTGGGGTAATTTTGAAGAGCTTGATGAGTTTTGCAGGGTATAGGTTTTAACCCTATTGGTAGCATCAAAAGATGCTACCAG
This sequence comes from Taxus wallichiana var. yunnanensis, assembly GCA_018340775.1. Lineage (NCBI taxonomy): Eukaryota > Viridiplantae > Streptophyta > Pinopsida > Cupressales > Taxaceae > Taxus > Taxus wallichiana. The sequence goes on from CM031235.1 coordinate 820,107,024, forward strand.
TCGATAATAGTTTTTACGCTACCACTGGTAAAGAGTTGGATGCTACCTGGTCGCAGAGCATTTTTATGCTATCGGCTTGTAGCAGGTTTGGATCCCACTAGCTAGTAGCATATATATATGCTACTAGCTAGTAGTAAGGAAGAAACCTGAATCACAGTTAAAAATGACACAAGAGCGCCAATAATATCCTTATATGCCACCAATCAAGAGCATACATATGTTACCAAATTATGGTAGCATGACGACAGTGATGGGGACCATCGGACACATAGTTTTCGGTAGTAAATTATTTTGCACTACCATTCGGCATCGAAAAAGGAGTAGTCGAGCATAATGGAAGCGATGTCTGATTCTTTACTAGTTGGTCACATGGGTCATGCAATCGATCAAACTAGGAAGGAAAGTCAAGAGATGCGAATGGATAGTAGGGAAAATACATAATCTTGGCTGAAATATATAAGATTATGTGACTGACCGATTTAGAGAGAAATGCTACCATCCGGGGAAAATCCATGTAACCAGATGACTACAAGAACATTAGGAACGAACCAGAATTAATGGAAGAAGTACAAAGTTTATTCAACTACCGAGCTTTTAATGAGGTATGTCACCCATGGTTTCTTGTGTAAGAAAAGTACCAATTTGTATGTCTTCCCAAACCTCTTTGATGAAGGATTTTAGTTTTTAAGCAATTCTATGGTTCTTTTCTCTATATATTGTAAAATTGGCCTCATTTTGAGGGGAGACATTATGAAAAGTAAAGGAAATCTATCAAAATTGTTCCAAAACCTTTATGAATTGTAGGCCTCAAATTTGTGTATTTCTGCAAGAATTCTTTCCTTACACCTATTTTGTAATGGATTGTGCAAACTTATAAGCAATAAAATTTGTGTTTTGTGGCTTTTCATTGTCCTCACTGTGTTTTATTGCATTTCTTTCCATCCATAATATTTGCAGGTATATTGTGCATGGTTTTCTCTTATTATAGGACTCAAATTTGTTATGTCTCCATGAAGATGGTAATCTAAATGATGTCTTAGTTTTTGCACGTCTATTTTCCCTTTCCTACTCCATTTCTATTCTATTTTCCCTCATAGGAATGTTGGCACCCTTGTTCTTGGTGATATTGCCTCCTTTAGTGTAGGATTTATTTTCATACATCTTTCTCTTTCCTTGGTCCCTTGGAATCTTAGGTTGGTGTTAGATAGTCATATTTCCCTTTTTAGGAGTAGTTTAGCATTAGGAATATGTAGAAGAACCATCCTTCTCTAGAGGTTTGTCTCATTTACAAGGGTCCCACACCTTGAGGCAACCCATGTTAGTAAAAAGTAGTGATCTCAGTAATGTGCAAATCCTATGGTTCTACCTTTTTACATAAAATTTTTGGCACGCCCAAAGGGATAGAAGTCAATACTTTCAATTTCATCAAGTTTGGATATGTGGCTTGGTGAAATTCTAGCCTTTAGAGGCTTTGCAGCAACGCATTTGATGACTCCAAATAACAAAATCTACTGGTTTCATCGGTGGAAGTGTCTCGATCTATGAGAAGAATTCAAACAAGTTCTAGAATAAGAGAAGGGGTATTTAAGTATCTATAGCTATCTCTAGGAAGAGGAATAAGGGGAAGAAAAGTTTAGAGATCACCATCTCCACCAAACAAATTCTCTCAACACCTCCTCCCGGTAGGGCTTTCTTTCAATCTACTAGAATTCTTAGACCTATCGAAATGGAAACACAATAACACAATATATTTTTCAATTTCACTCATCGTGCAGTCCACTTGCCCTTAATGCACAAAATCCAATTCCAGTGGCAGCCTTGAAAAGCATTACATTCTTCAATGGAGAGAATCACACCACCTCGGCTAATCATCTCTAGGAAATTGCAAATGTGTGTAAAATTCAAGAGATTGCTGATATGGATGTAGTAAAAAGTTCTATCATATTCATTCAAAGGGAAATATTTACAAATTTTAGAATCCGAGAGCAATATCAATTCAAAATTGGGATCAATTGTGCACAACTCTTTGTGATCAGTTTGGGGAGAGGAGAGACAATCTATCTCTATTGGAACAATTAACCATTATAAAGAGAGCTCCAAATGAACAAATGACAAACTTTAACTTCAAGTTTTAGAGAACTTGGGAAAAATTATGATTCTTGTAAGACCAACTATTGAAGGTGAATTTCTCTATTTCTTAAAAGCTCTTAATTTTGATATTGTTGTTATGGTGCAATCTATGGGAGGAAAAACGTTGTTAGGAGCCTATTTACTATTCATTAGAGCTGAGAATTTCCTAATTCAAGCTAGTAAAATTACTCCCAGGATGCCTATGCCAATTTATCTAGAGATAGGGAATCCTAGTTCTAGCCAAACACCTGAGTTAGCTCCCATCCCTACTCCTAGAAATCAAAGTTCTAGTGAGGCTTCCACCTCTTCTAAGCACCTTAGTTGAGCTCCAAGAGGTCATGAAATAATTACAAAATATGGGTAGTGAGTTGGTAATGATTAAGAGGTAGCAGGACCCAAGCTTTAGACCTTATCAGCCTCAATATTAACTGAACAAGCCCCCATATCAATCAAATAGGCCTCCTTCTCAAGATGCAAATTAAAATCAAAGTCAAATTTTTCCAACTAGGCCATTCTAGCCTTATAATCCTAATGCATCCTCTTCATCTAAAGCCCCGTTTCGCTCCAAATAAACTTGGCACATGATTATGAGTGGTGTTTCCCTTTTCGTTAACCACTTAATGAAGCAACATGCTTTAATGGTTCCCCACTGAATCAAGATTTAATGGTACAAAGTGCTTATACCTCCCAAGAGATAATCAAGAAGGAACTAGTAACAAACAAGCAATCAAGAGGCACTTCAAAGTGACACTTCACTCATGAATTGGAAAGAAAATTATTTTCGTAGGATAAATCAATCTCACCCTTAGGGTGTAGCAACAAACACAAGATCCAAGAAAAGAAATATTGGGGAAGGGTAGTTAACAAATGAAATTTCTCCTCAACCCTATCTCACACTTCAAGGAGTTGATAGCTCAAACATAGTCCCAAATTCACAAAATCAGCCTAAGGTACTTGTTGTCTCAACTCATGTATAGTATAATGTAGTGGTGAATAAAGGGTAGTAAAAAGATAGTCCGTCTCCATTGAACATCATTGATCAAATGAAGAAAACAAACACGAGCATCTCTATGTGGAAGTCGTTGGCAATCTCGGGCTAAAGGGATTTATTGTATGAAGCCATGGATAATTTATCCATCTCAAATGAGCCCTCCAAGGATAAAGAGAGAGTTCTCACTTATGAAATGGAGCAGAAGGAGGGTCAATTGAGCGAAATATCAATCCTCCACTATTCTATGTATCTTTGATCATTGAGAATAATCTAGTACATAACCGCATGATTGACTCGGGTGCAAGAAATTCAGCTATGCCAAATAAAATTGTAGATCGCTTAGGTCTCAAGTATTATCCTATTTCTAAGGGAGTGGTGCAACTATATGGGATAACATTAGGGATTGTAGGAGTGATCAAAGGAATAGATATCACACTACATGAATATCTAAATGTTACGGTTCCTCAAGATATATCTGTGATTGAGCTACCTCCACTCTTTTCCCTATGTTTATCTAGGAGTTCACTACTAAGATTAGTGGGTACTTGTCGCTTAATTGGTCCCACATGATATTCAAGACTAGGTATGGAACCAAAAATACTATCAGGTCAGAACCAATTGCTGATTTCCGCATTGATCCTTATGTGCCAAGTCCAATTAATGCTAATTTTTCAACCTTTGATCAAGAAGATTTCCTACGCACTATGGAAACATATACCACCAAAATTGGAGGTAATCCAAACTTAACACTTGATGAATGGGCGCAAAAAAGAGACATGTCTATGATCCTTATAGGGAAATGGAGGAGGCTGAGTTGGGTATCTATTGTCTACATGAAGAAAATACACCTCTTCCTAGTGTCACCAAACCAGATGATGAAGATGAGAATGAATTTTGGCAAATGTTCTTTGATGGCTCAATGAACAGAAAAAGGTAAATGAGGAGGATTAGTTTTCATGCCTCCTAAAGGTATCGGATATTACTTGCTTTTAGATTTCAATTTAGTTGTTCAAATAACACAACAGAGTATGAGTCACTTATCCATGGATTACACTGGGCAAGGAAGAAGAATATCAAGAACTTGCAGGCATTTAGGGACAGTGAGTTGGTTGTGAATTAGGTTAGAGGGCTAAATACAACTAAGAATGATCTTCTCAAGAGATAAAAGAGTAGGGTATGGGATCTCATAGAATATTTTGGATCATTTAACATAAGTTCCATACAAGGGAAGAAGAATGAGGCCGCATACGGGCTTGCGATAATTGGGGTAGCATTTTTCATTGCTTTTATATCGGGAAGAATAAAGCATAGCCTCATATCAAGGTGGTAGTGAGACCAACTATTATAGATAACAATATTATTTGGCAAGTTTTTGAAAGAGATAAACAAATCATCAATTCCCTACAAGAAGACGTTGAATTCAATTCGAGAAATCAAGACAAATTGGAAAAGCAGATTGGGATCAAGTTGTCTAGCTCAAAAAAAAAAATTCCAAAAGGTTTAGTTACTCTTGAATCAATCTTCAATCCCTATGATAAATTCCAGAAAGATAAAGCAAACATCATGGTCAAAGGGGAAGATTGAGAGCCTATTTCAATTGAAGACAGAAAATTACTCCAAATTGGCAAGGTAAGTACCCAACAAGAAAAATATGATTTCATACAACATTTCCAAGACTTTCTTGATATATTTTCATGGAGTTACTAATATTTAGGAGGATTTGATCCTACCTTAGCTCAAAGATACCATTGATTTGGATCCCATAGTCAATCCAGTTAGACAAAAGTAGATACCCATCAACCCACATGTGGATCCCCTAATGGAAAAAGAGAGTCAACAAGTTGATTGAAGTGGGTATAATTTTTCCTATCAAACTCTCATCTTGGGTTTCTAATATTTTCCTATTTCGAAAAAAAGAACGGGAAATTAGGTTATGTTTTGATTTTAGGGACTTGAATAGAGCTTATTTGAGGGTTCACTACCCAATTCCATCAATGGATCATATTCTACAAGTTGTGGTAGGATCGATAAGGTTTTCCCTCCTTGATGGTTATTCAGTGGTACAATCGTCATTAGAGTAAAGGAAGAGGATCAGTTTAAAACCTGTCTTTACTACTAAATGGGGAACATTTTCCTATAAGAAGATGTCATTCGGTCTATCTATTAGTAGAGAAACTTTCCAAAGGGCCATGGACATGGAATTTTGAAGGATGATTAATATGTTTGTTCTTATCTGTCTTGAGGACATCATGGTATTCTCCAAAGATGCAACTGATCATCTCTTTCACCTCGGAACGTCTTTGAAAGGTATCGGTAGTTTGGAATCTCCATCAACCCTAAGAAGTGTATCTTCTTGGCCCATGAAGTTAAAATTCTAGGCCACATTATTTCTAAGGAAGGATTGAATATTGATCCATAAAGATTTGATGTCATCCTTTTGCTCTACCATTTCCTAGTCATAAGAATTCTCTCCAAAGTTTCTTGGTGAGGATAAATTTTGTTAGAAGGTTTGTGCCTGATTTTACCTATTTTGTCAAGCCAATGAATTTAATGTTGAATAAAAACATGGCCTTCAATTGGACTACTAAAGGGAAAGGAATCTTTGAAGCTATAAAATAGGCTATTGCAAAAGCTCCCACTCTTTTTTAATCACAAATTCTTAAAGGAATTTATTTTATATGATTTTGGAGGTGCTAAGTCAATTTCAACAAATGTTAATGTAATTGAATAAAAGGGAATGGAACAAACCATTGCATTCTTTAGCCGATTCCTTGAATATTATGAGGTATGATACTCATTCATTGAGAGGCATGTTTTTACTATGATAAGAAGTCTAAATAAATTTATGCATCTGGTATCAAATAATAAAATTCATTTATTATTTGCACATAGTTGTGTAAAAGAATTTCTTTTAAACAAGAATTTAAATGATAAATATCTGACTACCCGTGTCATGGAATATGATATTGAGATCAAGGTGACAACATTGGTTAGAGGAAAAGGCTTGTGTGAACAACTAGCTTCACAAAATCAACATGCAACAACAACAAATGACGAAGGGGTTTTTCTATTACTACAAGATGAACAAGAACAACAAGATGACACTTTACCCGATTCTTGTTGGACTCATGGTATTGTACACTACCTCTAAATAGGAAATATCCCTAAGGATTGAACAAGGCCAAGAGAATGTACTCTGAATTTCAATCTATCTCATATGTGCTTACTTGATAATATGTTTTGTCAAGAAATATGTAAATTTTGTCCTCCTTAGGTGCATCAAAACAAATAAAATAGAAATAATATTGCATGAGTTTCATGATGTGGAAACAAGTGGTCAATTTTCCCCAAGAGTGACAACCCTTAGAATTATGAAGGTTGGTTATTATTGACCTCATTTGTTTAATGATTATTATGCATGGATTCGTAAGTGCAAGAAATGTGTGTTTTTCACGGGCAAAGAAAAGATGACAACTCTTCCACTCCACCCCATTTATGTAAAAATTCATTCATGCAATGGGGGTTAGATTTTATTGGGTTAATTAATCAAAATTCAATCCTAGGCCATAATTGGATCATAACAGCATGAATTACTTCACCAAGTGGATAGATGTAGTTGCACTTGAGGAGGCAAATGAAACTAGCATTCTAGATTTTTAATAATGTATTGTGGTAAGGTTTGGTGTCCCCTCCGCAATTATTTCTGATAATGCATTATCTTTTCTGGACTAAAGATATATAATTGGGCCTTGAATAATGACATCTACTTGAGCACCTCCTCAAACTATTTCCCTCGAGGTAATGGGCAAGCTGAGTCCACCGACAAAAATATTCTCGGGATCATAAGGAGGACTCGGATGAAAATCGAGAGAACATGGAACACAAAGTTGAAGTCAATGTTGTGGGATGATAGAATTACACCAAGAAAGTCAATTGGTCATTCTAGTTTTATGTTGGTATATGGTTGGGAAGAAAAATACCAACATCCCTTAAACTACTAGCATTGGAGCTTATCAAACAACTGGATTTGTTTGATTTTGAAGCCATGGAAGTCAGGTATGCATATTTCATAGAGCTAGAGGAGTTGAGAAACTAGGCTATGAAAATAATGGAGAAAGACCAAACTCAAATCAAGATGACCTTTTATAGGAAATCCAAAAATAAAACCTTCCGGGAAAGAGACTTGGTCCTAAAATGAGATGCAAACAGAGCCAAACCAAGAATACACTCGAGTTTGATGAAATATGGAGTGGCCCTTACAAGATTTTAGGATGCAAGGAAAACAATTCCTTCCAATTTTCAAATTCAAATGGAGAAAAATTACAGATTCCATTAAATGGAATCTATCTCAAGCATCATATCAAGTAAAGTCTCATCCTTATACATATTAGTTTAGGTTTCTATTCCTCCAAGTGATTGTAGCAAATTGTTATGTTGGCATTGTAACAAGTGATTTTGCACTCTTTACATGTTCTATTTTGGATATGTATGATTTTTCTATTTGTACATGGTTGTTCCTTTTTGTTGTTCTTACACTTTCCATTTTTTGGGCAAGGTATTTTGATGAGATGATTAGTTATCACTCAACCAGTTTTAGATTCAAGTCCATGTTGTACTTAAGAAAAATTCATGGGTGAAATTCCATTGATCCGATCATTTTTAGTTTCGTGTTTACTCCATTCATAATGGATGCATCAAGGCCATTAATCTTTGCGATATAAAGCAAGGAAATCACTCTGCGAGTTGCCAAATTGTTATCCATTTTTACACCCTTGTAAAATAGATGACCTAGTGAATCTAAGCATTGTAAATAAAATGGGGTACATGTATTTCGAAGAAAGGGGTAGCTCATGGGTGGTTTGGCCGAGTTTTGACCAAATTAATTCTAAGTTCGAGCTATTTTTGAAGAGCTCGATGAATTGTGCATGACGTATGTTTTAACCCCATTAGTAGCATCTTTTATGCTACCAACCAATAGTAGGTTTGGATGCTATCGGTTGGTAACAAGGAAGCATTTGGGGTCGCAGTGAAAAATGGTATAGAGACTGGTAGCATCCTTAGATGCTACCGGTTGGTAGATATCTATGGATGCTTTGCCAATCGATAGTATGATGATGATGATGGGGACCGATACGACACATGGTCATTTGGTAGTAAATTTCACGCTACACCGGTCGCAAAGAATGAAAAAGGAGCAGACAGAGCATAAACCGTCGCATGGGTTATGCAACCGCCAACAATAGGAATGAAAATCAAGAGATGTGACTGGATGGTAGGGAAAATACATGCTCCCGGCTTACATCGAAATGCAACCAACCGGTTTGGAGAGAAAATTCTACCATCCGGGGGCAAAATACATCCAACCAATCGACTACATGAACATCATGAATGAACCAAGCATTAATTAAAGTGGTACAAATTTTGTTCAACTACTAGTTTAATTAGGTATGACGCCCATGATCGCACGTGAAAGAAAAGTACCATTTTGTATAGCTTCCCACACCTCTTTAATGAAGGTTGTCGATTGTTGAAGAAATTCCAAGTTTCCTTTCTCTATATATTGTAAAATTTGTCTCATTTTGAGGGGAGACAATTTGGAGGGTAAAGGAACTTTGTCAAAATGGTTCTAGAACCTTTATGAGTCAGAGGCCTCAAATTTGTGTAATTCTGCAAGAATTCTTTCCTTACACATGTTTTGTAAAGGATTATGAAAACTTCGAGCAATAACATTTGTGTTTTTTAGCTTTTCATTTTCCTAGCTGTTGTTTTATTGCATTTCTTTCCTCCATGATATTTACAGGTATATTGTGCATGGTTTTTTTATCATGCATGATTCAAATTTTTGTGCCTCCATGAAGATGGTAATTTGAATGTTTTTTTAGTTCATGGCACGTTTGTTTTCCTTTCCTACTCCATTTATATTCCATTTTCACTCATAGGAATTTTGTCACCCTTGTTCTTGGTACTATTGCCTCCTTTAGTGTAGGATTTATTTTCATGCATCTTTCTCTTTCACTAGTCCTCGAATCTTAGGTTAGTGTTAGATAGTCATATTTCCCCTTTTAGTAGTTTAGCATTAGGAATAGGTAGAGGAACCAACCTTATTTAGAGGTTTATCTCATTTGCAAGGGTCCCACACCTTGAGACAATCCCATGTTAGTCAAAAGTAGGGATCTGTAATGTGTAAATCATAGGGTGCTACCTTTTTGACATAATAATTAGCAACAGGGTGTATGTTTAAATTAATTAATAAAAATCAATGGATAATTTAGAATATATATTAACAATAATTTATAATATATACTTGATAAATTAAATTTCTCAAAAAGAGAGGGCACACTTAGCTAAAAACAAAGATAGATATGTGATCCGGTAGTAAAGGGTGAATGTACATGTGTACAAGAGAACTTGCATAAATGAAAAAGAACAGATAATGCCAATGATTTCAAACCTTTTTAATAGTCTCCTTGCCACCTTGGATTAGACCAACCTGAAGAGAAAATTCTCTTATTTGGTCCTTGATGAATTTAACAATGCTTCTTTGCTACGCGGATGCTCTAAGAAAGCTCCAAATGGAATTACTTAAAGCTACAAGAAATGGATGAATGGATGATGATTGAATGATGGACGAGTTATCAATTAGGAAGAATAAAGGTGTGCACAAGTGATTTTTAATGATATTTTGGTAGAGTAATATTGTAAATTCTCTAGGATTCCAATGATGAATTGAGAGGAATGGAACTTCTTATGTATAATTGCAGAAGAAGCATAGATTGAGGAAAAATGAATTTACTAATTTGTAAGCCATTGAATTTAATTTCTTATTTAGACTGCTTTGATCTACTATGTGCATTTAGATCCAAGATTCCAATGATGAATTGAGAGGAATGGAGACTCTTATTTATAGATGCATAAGAAGGAATGGATTGAGGAAGAAGAAATTGAATAACTACAAGGCATCAATTTCAATTTCCTTATTTAGCATGGTTGATTCTATGAAGTTATATCTTGGAATAAAAAATTAAGAGGCTTTATTTCAAATTTGTTGGATCTTGATTTTGTTGGTTGTACATGAATATTTTCTTCCATGTTTGTAGAATTCTATAACTTGAGTGGAGTGACAAGTTCAAATTGAGTGAGTTGGATAGTGAAGTGGAGATGAGTGGAAGGTGAGTAGATAATTGATTATTTATTTAAATAGCTAATTAAAATAACCAAAGTGGTATATAATGTATAGAATTAATTAAATAATTCTAGAAGTGGAATATGAGTGAATAATGAACCAAATATTATTGTTGGACATTGTGATGTGTAATGGGTATTTTTGGGGTGTCTACATTTTCCCCTCTTTAAAGTGTTATTACGAAGTAATATAATATTAAAGATAGTATATGTGTGTAAATCAATGGAAGGATGATAGAGAAGTGTTATAGATTACCTAATTTTCCCCATCAATCATTTAGATTCCCTAGAGGATCTATTATATGTCAAGGGAGTGCCCCGTAGAGCGGATGGGTGACACGATAAAGAGGTGTACAACCACTGATAGAAGAATAAGATACTATCTCATGGGAGATAGGTAACATGGGCTCAGAATATGATAAAGGGAGGGTCAAAAACAAAAATTAGGGGTTGGGGATGTGAGTTATGGTTGGAAAAAGGGTCAATAAAAGGGATATGTAGTGGATTTGATGATGGTAAATTATATAGGATGGATAGATGATAATTATTTGGTGTTATGATTTTATATTAATTGTGATGATGATGGGATTAACCTTTCTCGTAGATTAATCTTCCGTTAAGATTTAATAATTTAGAGCAACCTATTTTGTTGATGAAAAATAGAGTTGGCTACATGAGTATTATAGAACTATGATTATTAACCCATTATGTGCCTAAACACACACACACACACACACACACACACACACACACACACACACACACACACACAAAAGAAACCAAAAGGTGAAAATAAAATCAATATACCAAGTAAATGTATGTACCATGGCTATAAAGTAACCAATATAACAAATAATAAACTTCTAATTAGTCAAACATCTAACTAAGATAAGTAGTAATGCAACACAACTTTACAAAAGACATTGAACTTTGTCCCTAATGTGTTCCAAAGTGATGATTGATTGATTTGATTTTCCCAAAAATAGGGGTAAGATGATTTGGTTTTGATTGGTTCATTTCCTCTAAGTAAGGATACATGTTGATGTAGAGGTGGTGGTCCTAAAATCAAAAAAACTTCAACAACCATTTGTTACAATCATCACTTAGCAAAACACAAACGTGTACTATAAGAACACCTTCTGAAGAAGCTTGGTCTTACTCTAAACACTAAAATGCAACAAATAACTGAAACCAAGGCTATAATCACCTTTCACATTCTCAAATACACCTATCTATTATGTTCATGTACTCCAAGAAGTTTCAAACCATTATCTTCTACTAATCTCCTTTTAGACCTCTCAACCCTACTTGAGCCCTTCCTAAAGACAAATTTTGATGAATTTTGTAAACCAAAATGACTTATCCTTAGCTGTCAAATTATTTGGATACCCTTTTTCCTTCTTAAAGTGATCATAAAGTTTCATAACTCAATTTTTTTCCAATCAGAGTTTTTATTCCTTCTCTACCATTTTCAACTAGTTGTAGTTTATAGCCTTCTCAACACCCAAAGCTTATAGTCAAGAACAAACCACCAAGTTTCATAAAAATTGTTTAGTTTTCTTGATACCCTTTATTGAGTTCTAGCTTCGTGCTTAATTTCATACTCCAACTCCCAATACAACTCACCCAACACCTGTTTCTTCTTCTTGACTAGGTCTCCTCTATGTCTCTCAAGAACTCAAAACTGAAAATTGATAATATATTTCTCCCACATTTTTATTTAATTATAAAAAATTCCACACATTTGGTAGTGGTATAAATACCCTACAGTCCATTTTTTTATAAGAATGCACTTGATAAATTCAAATTATGAAGTTTTTTAGAAATTTATCCAAAACGGGGATAGTCACGAACAAAGAGGGCTAAATAAATTCATAAATTGAGAAAACCTACATCTTAAAAACTTATTCCACTTGAAATTTTTCTATTTATATGATCATAAAATTTCTCTTTTAATGAGTTTTCAGTGATTGTTCCTTTATCAAATTGATTCACAAGATTTGGTGACTAGTTTCCTCTACAAAACCGGGTTTATGACTATGATTTTTATGTTTGACCTACTAAAACTCCTCCATTTTCTCTAAAAATTTATGAAACCTTTAATCATACCTCACACTACCTTCACACTAATTTTAAACTTTTTCTATTTAGTAAAAATCCATTTATTCATGTTTCACGTTTCCAACACAACACACAAATACGACAAACGATTCACTTACCTTTGTCAAGATGACCTTTTCATGGTAACCAATGATTTTCACATTCTTCTAACCATTATCATATTATTATAGTTATTTCAAATCCTTCTTCATACCTGAAAATATCATTCATCAAGCCAAACATAACCAAGAATCATCCATTAATGCACAATCATTCATAGTTACACAATTTCATGCTCAAGAAAAGTCTCTTCATTTATCAAATCAATGGAAGTACATGAATTATTGATCCTATCAGTATCTTTTACAAATTTACTTCCTCATCTCAAAACCTCTCTCTAACATCTATTTCCCTTCTCATTTGAATTTCATGACAATAATGAAAGGAAAGAAGATAGTTAGGGCTCACATCCACCTAACTTAACTATGGCAAAGATAACCATAGTGAAAAATGCTATGTGAGGTTCATATGGACCCATAATCTAAGTGTATTAATGTCCCATGACCCCTTTTAGAACATTTATTCAACCTATTCTAACTCCTAGACTATTAGACTCAAGCATATGAAATTTAAATATTTAAATGGTGCTTTTTGGAGGAAACTCCAAAATCACATTATTACATGACTAATGAGATCTAAATGGAATAACAACTAACCCACCATACCAATGAGGACCCCAACACCTAAAACAACTATGAAATCCAAAATTTGACTTATTTATAATGAGTGATGCTCATGCATCACATGCAAGGGAGAAAATGAGAGCCAAAATAACTCCAAGTGAGGATACATGCAAGGGATATGGATTAAGATGTTTTGATGGATTTATTTGTTTGTAGGATATTTAGAATGGACACCATGATATGAGCCAATGTGTTGATTTTTGTGATTTTTGTTGACATTTTGGGATTTTTGTTTCTTTTGTAAATGTTTAGGATTTTTGGATTGTTTGTAGATTTTGACCGCTTTTATATGTTTTTGGTAGTTTTGGAATATTTATTTTTTGGGGATTTTTGAAAATATAATGAAGTGTGTTTTTAGATTTTTGATTATTTGTATTTTTAGGGATTTTTACTAGGTATCAATGTGAGGGACCTAGTTGTGATAAGGAGCATGGACCCATTCATAACTCATGTAAGAGCTAAGATATGTAGAGAGTGAAGATGGATGATATAGTAAATTATAAATGTCCTGATTTTTGAAACAAAGGACAGTAGAAGACATGCGAGGTTATAGGATAAGAGATACAAAAGGAGGTATGTGAACATACACGTATAAAAGTTTCATATTGGTAACTCATTTTCAAACAATATTAAATATTTCATTCCATTGGTAGAATGTATAGTACATGATATAGTGATAGGGTGTCATACTCCACCCTTGACTCCACACAACTAGTAATATGTGAGGGATCAACACTAAGAGCTAAGAAGAACATGAGACACATGAGAGAGTGATGTGAAAATGATGATGATGGATGTAAAGACACGAGGTGTAATAATGGTCCATTTAGGAAATTGTGACTTATCTCCAATTAGGATTATCTCAACTACTCTTAGATGATTGGAAATTTATATGTCTTTAACTAGACTTAGACCCATAATTTGCCTACTGATTGACAATATTTGGTTGAAGGAATGATTGCATCTCCTAACATGGGAATCTAAATTGCTTCTTTAGGATTTTTTAGGATTAAGCACTTGTGATTTCAAAGGCTTTCTCATTCTTGTTTTTATTGTTTTTGTTTTTTTTAAATGAGCCCCTACATTTTGTCTCATGCCACCTATAAGAGGCAAGGGCTCAACACCAAATATAATATATAGGTGAGTAAGGTAACCTTCTTTTGTTCCCAACTTCACACTACTAGTAAGAAGTACGGTCTCAACACCGAATACTATGAAGGATGAAAGGTGTAATTATTTGCAATACGTATATGTATATACACATATTTTTGATTTATTTTTGCCTTGTATTTAAATTATTCTCGATGGGAAGGAATTTTTTCCCCAAATATCATCCCCACATAACTAGTAGGATGTGAGGGTTCAACACCAAAGACCGATATGGGCAGTCAAAAGAGTCAGTAAACAATTTTTATTGCTTTCATGTTAGAGAGAAAGCATTTGTGAAAGAAGTATTTGCCATTAGTAAGCTTCTATATAGGATTGTAGGTGAAAATGTCTCAAATGGGAAAAACCTAAGAGGGAAAAGTGTAAGAGGAGGTATTTACCTTAGCTCATGTTCACCTAGGTACTTTATTTACCTTTATTGTATTTATCCTCACCCAATTATGTGTTTGGATATTTATTTTATCTTATTTGGATATTAGGAGATATTATCTAGTTGTTTAGGTATAGTTCTTTCCTTGATCTATGGTATTGACTAGTTATTTCCTTGATTTATGGCTGAATCTAAGACCTTGAATGATTCTTAGATTATTATTCCTTGCTTATATAAGAAAGGACCATTCTCATTGTATATCATTGAGTTCCATAATAATATATGATATTGTTGCTCATTTGTTTCCACAGTTTATATAAAGTTATCGGCAAATTACTTTCATCTTATTGATCGTGGTATTTGAGGGCTTGGTATGGTCATACGAGGGCTTACATTTTGTGATTTCTACTAGTGGGTGCTTAACTCCAGCCCCATTTCATTTTATTTTTGTGGGGAAGGCAAAAGTATTTTATTTTGTTTTAGTGGCAATTAAAATAAATAACAGAGCATAATATTGAAAATCTTGTATCTTTTGATCGGTAACTCAGTTTTGAGTTCTGTTTTTTTTAAAAGTGCTTATTTTTTCATGATATTTCTATTGGAAATATTTATTTTGAGAATTGAACTATAATTATAAAGTTTCATATTGTAACACACACTCATTATAAAGTGCCAAATATGGAGGAGTGTTGTAATCAATTGTGGACACAATTTCGATTGAGCCTGACGTCCTAAACTTTTGGGAGTTGCATTATTTTATCTATCATGGATTCTAAGAATGATATGATTTTATATGAAGTGTGTGGACTTCAAGAGGATATTGTAAAATTTTTGGAAGAAAATAAATCTCTCAAGAAGTGAAATTCTCTTCTACAATCACTCATTCACGATAAGGATACACTAATACACTCCCTGTAGCAAAAAATTGCTAGCCTATAACATCACCATCATATTGTGGACAGCCATATCCATGCTCCTAGTCCACTTGTAGTTGTTGCTCTTATACCCACTGACATTGATATGTCATTATTTGAGCTTGTTCCTGCTCTTGATGCTCCTAAGCCTATGAGGCTTATTATTGCATGTTCTTCCACATCTATGCCTATTACAGTAACACATGTTGTGTATCCTACTTCTACTCATATGCATGGCTCTTTTGAGAAGCATACCACTGCATTTAGTTCTCGCATGCTCCATTATATGGGTTTCACTAGTGGAGGTATTGGTAGACATTCACAGGGTATTATTTCCCCTATTCCACATGTTAAGTGGAATTCTCGCCATGACATTGGTTTTCAAGATACTTCATTGGGATCACACATTAACAGAGATCCTATTTTTGTTCACTCACCTCTTTTTGAGGATCATGAGCAACACATGACTTCTTCACCTTCACTCAAGATTGAGAAAATTGAGATTTAAGCAGTCAAACATGATCAACCTAACACACATTTTAATTTTCTTTTGCATATACCATACATACCCAAAATTGTAGAGTCTTTGCACTTGGAACAATGTTACACGTGCCCCAATGATGATACAGTCTCCTTATAAGGTGTTTGAAATCCAAAAATCTCTCCAAGCATGTGCTAACATCCCACATGCCTCGCTTAGCCCATGTGTGCTTTGTTTTGTCTTCTCCCCTCCTTTTCTTTGTGTTTTGGTGTTCAAGGTGACAAAACCGCCGCCATGCCCTGGCAACGGTCTCATGACCGCCACCCACCAAGGCAGCGGTCCTATAACTGCCACCCTACTCAGGGTGGCGGTCCTTCACGCATCTTCTAGAAGCTCTTTTAACGTGACTCATGTAATTTTACAACATTTACCAGCTTTTTTCACCGCCTTTGCTTGTATTTATGATTATGGTTCCCTGGAATAGTGTTTTGGCATTGTTTATGGTTTAAGAGATCAATTTGGTTTTCACCTTTGGGTAAATGAGATTCTATAAATAGCTGGCTTGTGCTCAAGAAAATGGCCCCTCAAATTTTCCTCTCAATTTCTCATTTCAATAGCTTAGCCTTTCAATTTTGCTTAGGATTCATAGTTTCATTTGTTGTATACATGGTTAGTGTTGTTTAGCTATTAGAAAGCCACATATTCTCCTTGTGCAAGTACTGTTATTATTTCATCCAATCAATTGGAGT
This sequence comes from Taxus wallichiana var. yunnanensis, assembly GCA_018340775.1. Classification (NCBI taxonomy): domain Eukaryota; kingdom Viridiplantae; phylum Streptophyta; class Pinopsida; order Cupressales; family Taxaceae; genus Taxus; species Taxus wallichiana. The sequence goes on from CM031235.1 coordinate 820,123,851, forward strand.
AGGATAGTTTTATTTTTAGTAGGAAGCCATTAAAGTTGTAGGTTCTACTTGTCAAATAGGATAGTTTAAAGTTCTAGATGTTTTATGTGGCATGACTCGCAATAAATCCCGCTTAGGAATTGCATAAAGCAAGCTTTGTTCTTCTTGCACTATCCCTCTCCTACTTGCATTGTATTTAGTCCGCATCCTAAGCTACCATTATTCCAATATCTACTTCGCTAATGCTAGCATTACACACTTTTCTAGATCCATGTGAACACGAAAGAATGAGGATATCACACCGAGGGACAAGGCCACACACCATCGATCCGCCACCGTTATGCAAAATCCAGTTCAACGCTTTCAAAGTTCTAGTTAAAGCATATCAAATAGAGTAGTCAATCATTTCATTTCAGTTAATTTTACTTTCAATATTGCCAGGGAAGCTGTGGGGATTGATAGTTTCTAAGAATCTATGATTCACTCCTCACTTCTGAGGTAGGATCGAGAGTCTTTCAAATACAGAGATCAGTTATCTCGTTATTTAGAGTAGATCTACAAACCGCATGAGAAAAGTAGCTATACTCGGCTGCTTTGTCTGCTTTAATTAATTGCGTTATTAGTTTAGTTGTCAATTGCTAGATATATTAGATAATTTCTCTTTTAAATTATGTTTAGTAGCTTATCAATAAAATCAGATTTAGGAACATACATAGATATATCTTGCGTAGTTAATTTATTCTATCATTAGTTAGATTTATATCATTTCCTTCTTGCATGACAATCACGGGACCTAGAGAGCCCAGAGAATATGTATTCGAGCCAATCGTGCCTCAACCCAATCTTATTATGGCAATAACTGATATAGATCGAACCTTAGAATCCAAGTCTTCCAAACAACAACAGACTTACAAAAATTAGCTCACAGTTAAGAGGGTTAAACATAGAAGACGACAAAGCGTATACATTTTGGTCAAACCATCCAAACTACAGATTACCCTAGATAAATATCCGCATGACTGTAGAAGGGCTTGAAAGAGAGAAAACATTCAGTTGTGATCCTTTGGTCCCACAGCCAGACACGGGAGACACTCTCATGGACATAGATACTAGTTTAAGAATTCAGGTTGCAAGAACGTCTGTAAGATACTCTAAAAGATTACACAACTGTTAATTCTGAACATAGAAGCCGAAAAGGCATATGACTATTGGATACTAGGGATTAGGGACTAATTCCGCACATGACCATAGTAGGTCCACAACAACCACGAATCTACGGTTGTGATTCACAAATCCCACAACCCAACGAGTCCACAGGTCAATCCGACATTGACGCTGGCTTACGCACATTAGTATTCAGATCCAATCCACTTCGCCTCATCATCACACAATTATCCTATTTATATGTAGAAAATAACGAATCTAAGGATTTCTTGACTAGACCAGAATCAACCATAGATTCCACTATACCCATCATCCATTTTGATGACCATGTCTGGAGACATACACGAAACAATCCCAGGTCATTTTCCACATATCCCACAACCCATAGATCGAATCACGCCAGAGCTCGATATTGATTGGAGCTTTCGAGAAGTCATCCTTGCTGATCGATCTATCACACTAGTTTAGGTTAGGAGGTCCTTCTTCACCTTAGATTCACAGATTCCACTAGTGCGTGTCGAAGACATAAGATTACCTAACTAAATTGTCTGCATCCCACGCATAGTCCAGCCCCACTGGCTGTCTCGACATGACCTCGAGAGGTCGAGTGTGAGGAAGAGTTACTTGTAGATTCCCACACTCGCTTGTCACTTTTCCATCGTACAAAATTGGTGAACCCGACATGAAATTTCTACTTTCCGGTTCGGAGTCATATTGCTACATGTTCTTCCCATTAGTATATTGTTTGTCTTTTCCACATCATTTTCCTTCACATCAACTTCGCTAACAAAATTGGTGAACCCGACGTGAAAAACACAGTTTCCCCTTTTCTTTATTACCTCTTTCTTCCACCTTCGCTCTTTCCCATTATTCTACTGGTATTCATAAACCCCGAATATGTCGATTAGATGCATATGGAAAACCTCTCCTAGGTCTTGAAGCATACTATGCTCAACCGAATAGACAATCATCACACTCGCTTTCGGTATGGGGTGACAAATATTCAAACAACCAATTATGAACACAAACTCCACCTCTAAGGACTAGATATAGTTCATCTTTCCAAATAGAGGATTCGAATCAACTCACACAAACGCAACAAATAGAGCCCTCGGCTTGAACAATATGACGTTCATAGGTGAATCTAGTTCATCTCCTCAGTCTTTGTTTAGACCACAAATTAGTAGACAATCGAGATCCATACCTGGTTTTAGATGATGAACATTCAAAAAGGTCGTTGCCCCAGGAATGAAAAAAGCTATGGAAGTATGTACCCACCTATAGGAAGTTTACAAACACAACTCCGAGGTCTCTTTTCAAGAAAACACCTCAATGCCACTACCTATAGGAAACTCCCTCAAAGAAACTTGGCAGGGCAATGATCAATTCATAGCAGGGTATCACATACCTATACAACCTCGAATATACAACAAACGCTACTAAGGAAAAATACGCGTGACTTCACCAAATGAGGTCATTTCGACTTTAGTAGAAAGAGTTAGAGGGTTAGAACTAGTTCAAGCAAGTCAAACATTGCAATTCATGCAGGTAGGAAATTCCAATCCTCCACATCATCCTAGCCAAGTATACCTCCTCACAGAATAGGCACGTTGGGCATGCCTCCTCAATATTCACAACAAACACCATCTAGGACCGTTGTTTCTAACAGAATGTTTAGGTGGAGAATATGATACCTCCCGGTCTTGTACAACATAATCCACTCTTGGAGAATACTCCTTCATACTTAAACATGTACTCAAAGATGCCACAAGGAGATATGTTCTCCTCTCCTGGCATGCTTGCTCAACCACAAGGGTTTCCTTATGCCCCTGCAAACGCATACGCTACGCCATATCAACAACCCATTCCACCTCCCCCTCAACAGGCACCATCAATGGTCGAAACCTACGCGATAGGGACTTATTCAGAGTATTTGAAAGAGACCTTAGACTTCACCATACGAAGCATCATGCTTTTGAGACCACTTCCTAATCTACCCAAGTACAAAGGGGAGGGAGACCCAAATGCACACATTAAGGCCTATGCCATAACCATTCGAGAGCTACTCCCTTGGGATGGGGTTGTTGCCAAAATATTCCCCAAAACCTTGGAGGGTATCGCCCTCGATTGGTATTATAGAATACCTAAAGCCTCCATCCATTCCTTTAAACAACTCGTTTTAGAGTTCATCAAGGCGTTCGACATGAACAAACTGTTGAGAACAGGAATCAGAGAATTCTTGCACGTTAAATAAAAGCACAATGAATCTATCACTCATTTCATCCAGAGATGGCTTACAGTCCTTTATTCTTCAGCCAGTGCTCCAAACATGGACCAAATGGAACTATGTGATTTATTCCTTCATTCTCTTAGCAGAGAGGTGAAGGAAGCAGTCCAGAAGTTCCCACTAAGGACTTACAATGAAGTACTTGAGAGCGCTCTCTGAATAGATCTAGCGGTAATAGATAGCGGTCACACGATGTATGGAGAAAACGGGAGGTTAATCACCCCGACTAGAATCCTACGACTTATCCCATCATTTTGCCACAAATGTAAATCAAGGACCTAAAATCCTTAACAAAATCATGGCGAAACAACTAATGGAGTAATCCCGACCAAGTTAAAAAGGCCAATGTTCTAAATACTCCACCGTTGGTTAACAATCAACGAAACAAAATTTTTACCCCAACAATCAATACGGTGGATTTTAATCATCCACAACAACAACAACAATGGCAGATCTAGACACAGGGTCCATGCCAAAACTCAACTAGATATCAAAACCAGAACCAAAACCAAAAACAACACATACAAAACCTTAATCCTAATAGGCAACAGTTTGATCAGAGTTTTGAACCACAATATATGCCAAACTAAAGCAACCTAGAAATTATAATCCTCACTCGTATTGTGGTTTCCACAAGATTCGAGGCCATGACACCCGAACGTGACATGACTACAATAAATTCATGTAACATTTGCTAGAGGAGCAAAGACAACTTTTCATAGATATGTTCTTGGCGAGATCCTGCGTCATAGGCACCAAATATTTTTACAGGGGCAGTTTCCCCTCAAGATCTTTAACGATCCACTCCCAAATCACAATAACAATAGGTTAAATCCAAATGGGATGAACAAGGGTGTAATGGTAGAAAATAATGATCATGAAGCCTCGACTTCACTAAATCCACCTGTTGCACCACAATTAGGAAGTCAACCATGACCCAAGACATCAATTTAGTAGAATTAGACACCGAACTACCTGTGTGTTATCCTGCAAAATTGTCAAGGGCAATTTGCAGGTAACCATACCCAAAAATTTTGTTTTGGCCCCAAGGAAGTTTGACAACGTTCGAAAGAAGCCCAAAATTCTCTTCCGAAAATCAAGTTTTAAGGACTTAGCCATTTTTCAGTCTTTTCAGAAAGGGCGCTGATAAGTTCCTGTTGACATGCTGAAGAGTGCGCCAAAGGGCGCAAGGAAGTTCATGTTGACATGCGACAAATGGTGCGCCAAAGGGCGCATGGAAGTTCATGTTAACACAACAAAAGGTGCGCCAAAGGGCGCTGATAAGTTCCTGTTGACATGCTTAAGAGTGCGCCAAAGGGCGCCGATAAGTTCCCATGAAAAGTCGACATCTTCATGAAGAAATGCGCGCCAAGGGCGCATGGAAGTTCATGTTAACACAAAAGGTGCAAAAGGTGCGCCAAACGGTGCGCCAAAGGGCGCTGATAAGTTCCTGTTGACATGCTGAAGAGTGCGCCAAAGGGCGCTGATAAGTTCCTGTCGACATGCTGAAGAATGCGCCAAAGGGCGCAAGGAAGTTCATGTTGACATGCCAAACGGTGCGCCAAAGGGCGCATGGAAGTTCATGTTAACACAACAAAAGGTGCGCCAAAGGGCGCTGATAAGTTCCTGTTGACATGCTGAAGAGTGCGCCAAAGGGCGCTGATAAGTTCCTGTCGACATGCTGATAAGTGCGCCCATTTCCAAAGGCGCTGACAATGTGGTGTCGACATGCTGATAGGTGCGCCAAGGCGCTGATAAGTTCCTGCTGACACGATGAAAAGTGCGCCCTTTTACACTAAAGAGTGGTTTCTTCTTGGGATCCATTGATCATTTTTGTAAGATATTTAAAAAGCATGTTGGCATACACGATGACTTCATCCATGTTGCACCATGGGATGTTGCCATCCAAAAACTTGCCCAAGTCAATTGTTGACTTTTTAAATATCTTTGTAAATATTTGTTGGCTCCTTTTTGCCTTCTTTCCTTCTCCTCTCTTCTATAAATATTGGAATACTTGTTGTATTCGGGTGAACATTTTTCAGATAGAAATAGAAGTGAGGAGAGAAAGACTTTGAGCTTTCTTGTAACAGAAAAGGACAGTAATACAATTATTCAGACTTTGTGCTCAATAGCTGTGTTATACGTTAGATCTTTCTTACGTTAGATCTGTATGTGTTTAATCTGTTGGATTCATATCTACTTTTCCGTCATTTGTTTATCAGTATTGCTTTGTTTATTTATGCAAGTAGGTTTGGCTCTGTTTACTACCAAACTAAAAACATAAATCTTCTGACCTTTCTGCTTTGGAATTCATTTCTTTTCTCCCTTCGGATCTGTTCTTTCTCTTCTCCCTCTTTCATTCCTTTCTTTTCGCAGCCTGGAACACTCTACTGGGATGAGATCCCAACCCCGAAGGCGAGAATCATGAGACTTGCATAGGTTCTGCTAGTAGAAATAGCAATAAACCAGTTTCGCTTTGCTGTCTCAAAGAGGGGCTAAGCCCTGCAACACTGTTGGCTCGTCTATCCATAGATCTGTCCACGCGACAGATTTTCGGACCAACAGTTTTTTGGCGACTCCGCTGGGGATCGGATAGATCTGTCAGATCTATGGTGGTGGTATAATATAAAATCAGAAAAATATAAGAAAATCGCTGCCAGTTTGCAAATCTGAACTTTTGTTGAAAATCCAAAAAATTTGCAAAAGTGCCCGAAATTGAAAATTTTCTTCTGAAATCCATAGATCGGGCCTAGTTACAGATCTTTAGTTCGCTGAGTTTTTATCAAAGTTAACATTTTTCCGTAGATCTGAGTTTTTGACTGTTTTCTAAAAAGTTTGAAACCCTCTGAAAAGTAAAGATCAGATCTGAAAATCAGCCTGCTATTCTTCCCTGCCATCTTATCCTCGCTACTATTTGTCATTAACAATCGGTTTTTCGAGGAGGATAGTTTTTAAATATTCGAGAAAAGTGCATGCTTTGCTGGTTTTGTCAAAAAAAAAAAAACAGAAAATCAGCAAGTACACCCAAAAAAAAAAAAAAAGTTTTAGATCTGCGCCATAATATCACGAGATCTGGAAGGTACACTGGCAAGTGAACCTTTTACGCGCAGCAGGAGAGCCCGTGGAGAAGTTGATCCTACTTTCGATCTGCTTCAAAGGCACAATTTCAGCGTGACACCGGCACGTTTTTCAGCGCTAAGCTCGGCTAGCCGGTCATCCAGGAGTGTCTCACCTCCACGAAGAAAAAGTCTTTACAAGGAACATCTACATCCCTTTGTAGTGCCTTGCTGCTCAGTGGAACCACCCTCCCAGCTCGTGTGCTTTTTCCAGCCTTTCAAATGGCGGTACCATGGGGAAATGCTATGGGTCCTCTCGCATTACCACATCCAGTTCACGCGCTCCCTCACGGAAACAGAAAGAATTTTCCCAAATTCGACGGGAGTGGAAATCAAAGCACGGATTCCCACATATCTGCTTTCATTATGTCATGCAGTATTTTGGACGTGACTCACGAAGATGTGTCGGTTCGCCTTTTTCTGGAAACCCTACAAGGGCCCGCAGCTGAATGGTTTCAGCATTTGCCGGCCGCATCTATCACCAGTTGGGCAACCTTGCGGGAAGCTTTTGAAGACAGATACAAGCCTTCAGAAGATGCATTTGCGTTGTTATCACGGATCACGCACCTGAAGAAGGAAGCCAATGAGACCATGCGCGATTTTGTCACCCGGTTCAATGCATTAATCAACCGTGTCCCTACTGCCATGCTTCCAACACCGGAGAATCAGAAGTGTTTCTTCGTGAACGCCATGAGCTCAAAAGTTAGCTTCTTGCTCCTTCAAGAGCGAGTAGCTACTCTACCTCTCGCTCAGGCTGCCGCCATCCGGATAGAAGACAATTTGATAATATCTGGCGAGTTGAAAAAGGAATCATCAAGGTCCAAATCTTCAGATCCCTCGCCTACTACTTCGTCTGATCCAGCATTCCAAAAGATGGCGAACGATCTGCTCGCATTAAAAAAACAGTTGGCCCAGGCCTCTCCTAGTTCCTCGTACCGGGATGTCCCGCGGAGGAATTTTGTTCCTAACAATGCTTCACAAAGGCCGCGCTTACCTGCAACCGCTCCACGGTTGGCGCTTGAAGCTCCTCCGGTCAATGCTTTGGCCGAAATTGAAGAGGAAGAGCAGTACTATGAAGAATCTTCGCCTCAAGACGAAGATGATCAAGATGTCGGTGAGCCGACTGGCGACTCCACTATTGGATACATGGAATTTGATGAGGATGAATCTGATGAAGAAGAGAGTACTCAGGGCTATGCAAGCGGACAATCCTATGCTGTTTTTACCCGCTCGCAAGGAAAGGAAGCGGAAGTTGCTGCCCATGTGCAGAAGGAGAAGGTCGTGTCAAACGTGCCTCCAACCATTGTTAGAAGAGGTAATCCTCTTCCTACTCAATTCCCTGTTAAGTCTTTTGCAAAGAAGTCTTTTCCGCCCATCTCTCCTCCGAATCAGCCCCCTCATATTCCTATCAAGATCAGTAACCCTGTTCCACCATCGCGAAGTGAAGGACTCATTCCCTCACCAACGCAACCCTTGGCCGCATTCGATATAATAGATCATGCAAAAAGACCAAGATCCAAATGTCAAGTGAGTACCTTGATCAAATCCCGAACAGACTTGTAAGATTAACTAAATATATTCGAGTCAAGTCATTATATCTAAACGAGTTTCCCCAAAAGGAATCCTTTCCACTCCCCCTGAATCCCACATAAATGTTGCTTCAACATCTGCATCAGGCAAGATAGAACCTTTCTATCTCTCTCTCCTAATCAACGGCCATAAGTTGAGCAACTGTATAATTGATTCCGGAGCTTCTGACAACGTTATGCCGGCGAAAGTCGCCCATGCTTTGGGCCTCACTCTTACCAAACCTTTCGGCAGATGTTACTCATTGGAGACCAAGCAAGTGCCGTTGATTGGCCAAATCAAAGACGCGCAATTTGCGTTTGCAGCCTTCCCGGATAAAAGAGTAAAATGACCGTCCTTGTCGCTGACATTCCGGCAGCCTATGGAATTCTGCTAGGAAGGAGCTTTTGCAGCGAAGTTGGTGGAGAAATTCACATGGACTGGTCTAAAGCTAGAATTCCGGTCAAAGGCGTAATGCAAACTTTAGAACCGGAATCCCAAAAGAAGTACTTGGTCACTAGCTCCGAAGATCCCAAAGCCCAAATCCTTTTTGAATCATCAGGGATGGGGAACTACTTCTTATCCACCAAGGCGGATACAAAGGACGTTTTCGTTCAAGAAAAGGATCTCAATAAGATCTGGACCTTGCAATTTGATGGCAGTTGCGCAACTAGTGGATGTGGCGCTGGGGTTGTGCTGATATCTCCTGAGGAAGAAGTCATTCCTCTTTCTTTCAAATTGCAGTTTTTCAACACTAACAATACTGCTGAGTATGAATCTCTCTTGCTCGGTATGCAAGCCGCAAAGGAAAGAGGAATTAAAAATCTAAAAGTCCAAGGTGATGCTGAGCTAGTTGTAAATCAGGTCAAAAGGATTTACCAAGTGAAAAATGAAAGGCTCAGGCACTACCGTAATGCAGTATGGGACAGCATTGAGGAATTTGATGCCTTTTCGATAGGGGCAATTCCAAGAGCTCAAAATGACATGGCCGATTCATTGGCTGTTTCAGCATCTCTCATGCTCCCGCACCCGGGTTTGAAAACGAACAAATACACCATTGAAGTGGTTTTCCGCCCGAGCGTGCCAGACAACTCTCAGCATTGGCAGGTATTCAACGATGATAATCACCTCATTGCCTTTCTAGAAAAATCAGAAAATTTTGATGAGTTGTATTTTGAAGGATCCACCTCGACATGCCGCGAATCAATCAACGGTCAAAACCATGAATCAGAGGAGAAAGACGGCATATGTCAGCTCAAAGGAAATAAAATTCCGAAGGGCCTGGTTTCTCTGGAGCGCTTGTTTGACAGGCATGACCGTTTTGTGAGAAAGAAGAAGCGGGACGATCCTTGCTCATCCCCAGAGACAGAACCAGTCAATATAGGTTCTGAGGCACATCCGCAATTTGTGAACATCGGGAAATGTTGCACGCCAGAAGAAAAGCGGAAATTTGTCAAGTTGCTGAAAAGATATATGGATGTATTGGCATGGTCCTACGCCGATTTAAAGTCCTTCAAGCCAAAGGACGTTCAGCACGATATTCCCTTGAAAGACGATGTCAAAGCCTTCCGTCAGAAGCAGAGGCACTATAATCCCAAGATTTCGGGCACCATTCAGGCCGAAATTCAGAAGATGCTGGATGCAAGAATCATCTTCCCTATTCATCACAGCACTTGGGTGGCGAACATTGTGCGTCGCAAGAAAAGCGGTGAGATACGCATATGCGTAGACTTCCAAACTTGAATCAAGCTTCACACCGAAAGATAACTACCCTCTTCCGATAATGGATCAAGTTCTGCAAGCAGTAACTGGATCAGAAATGCTGTCTATGCTTGATGGTTTTTCAGGCTACAATCAGATTGAAGTCTCGCCTGAAGATCAATTCAAAACAGCATTCACTACTCCATGGGGTACATTTGCCTATAACAGGATGCCTTTCGGCCTAACTAACGCTGGTGCCACTTTTCAGCGGGCCATGGATTTCGCATTTAAAGGCATGATGGGAAAAGTCATTGTAGTTTATCTAGATGACTTAACCGTGTTCTCTAAACAACGAAGTGATCATTGTGGTCACTTGGAGCAAGTACTGGCCAGGTGCCGAGAACATGGGATTTCCCTTAACCCAAAAAAGTCTGTTTTTGGGGTTACGGAAGGGAAATTGCTAGGCCATGTGGTTAGCAAAGAAGGAACGAAGATTGATGCCGAAAGAGTTAAGGCTATCCAAAGCCTTACTCTGCCTACAAGCAAGAATGGTGTTCATTCTTTCTTCGGAAAGGTGAACTTTCTTAGGCGTTTTGTCCCTGATTTTGCTGAGAAGACCCGCCACATACTGAACATGATGAAAGGGTCACCCACTTTCAGATGGAGTGAAGAGGGGAAAAGGTCGTTTGAGGAGATAAAAACTTCTGTTGCTCATGCACCGGTCCTGGTATGTCCGGATTTCTCCAAGAACTTCATTATGTATAGTTACGCCTCCGAACATACTGTGTCTGCAATCCTAATGCAAAAGAACTCGGAGGATATTGAATCTCCAATCGCGTTCATGAGTTCTCCTCTCAAGCCTCACGAACTGAAAATGACTCAATTGGAAAAGCATGCCTTTGCCGTTGTCAAAGCGGTGAAGAATTTCAGGTATTACATTCTGAACTCGCATACGGTGGTGCTGGTTCCCGACACCGCAGTGAAATCAATTCTAACTCAGCAGGAGTTAGGAAGCTTGAGAGGGAATTGGATCGCAAAGGTCCAGGAATATGACCTGGATATTAAGCCCACAAAGCTGGTGAGGGGTAAGGGCCTGTGTCAGTTAATGGCTGAAAATGAAAATTTAGAAGATCCTAAAGGAAAAAAGGATTGTATCGACAAAGAGCAAAGCCCTCAGGAGGAACCTGATTCTCTGCCTCTGGTTTTATTTATTGCAACTAGCGACGAGTGGTACTCCGACATTGCTTTCTTCCTTACCTACGGCGAATGCCCAATGCACCTAACTGCGAAGGAAAAGCGTACTATAAAGCTCAGAGCGGCCAGATATGTCATCTGGGATGATGGTTTATATAAGCGCGGGATAGACGGTGTCTTTCTGCGATGTGTTGACAAGCCCCAGCAAGTAAAACTGCTGGAAAGTTTTCACAATTCAGCCTGTGGAGGTCATTTTTCTTCTTCCGTGACAGCACACAAGATCATCCGAGCCAGGTACTATTGGCCAACGCTTTTTCAAGATGCGGCTACCTGGGTGGCAAAGTGTGAACCATCGCCGCAATTCGTCGGCAAGCCCAAGTTGGCTGCCCTTCCCCTTAGGCCGGTCATCATCAATGAACCATTCAGGCAATGGGGAATCGATTTTATTGGCGCACTCAATCCTCAATCGAGTGCCGGACATAGCTATGTCCTTACAGCAACGGATTACTTCACCAAGTGGGTGGAAGCCATACCTGTCAAGCACGCCACTTCTGAGGCGGTGTGCAGTTTTATCAAAGAAAATATCATTGTCAGGTTCGGCGTTCCAAACAAAATCGTTGCTGATAATGCTTCTAACTTCTCCTCCCGAGAAGTTATTAGTTTTTGCTATGAATATGGAATAACTTTAGCACACGCCTCGGATTATTACCCTCAGGGAAATGGTCAGGCTGAATCTAGTAATAAGAACTTGGTGACCATCATACGGAAATTAGTAGATGAGAATCGGGATGTGGCACAAGTCTTTGTCACGACGCTTTGTGGGCGGACCGCATTACTCCCAAGAGATCTCTCGGCATGTCACCTTTTCAAGTGTTATATGGCACTGATGCCGAACTTCCCATTTCTACTGAACTTCCTGCTCTACGCTTGGCACGAGCCATAGAAGATGAAACTTTCCAGAATTCTCTAGAAAAGAGAATTATGTATTTGCGAACTTGAAGAAAAGAGAGTAAAGGTGGTCGACAGGATCACTGAACATCAGAATCAAGTAAAGAGGCTTTTTGACAAGAAGGCCAAGCAGAGAAATTTTCAAGTGGGAGATCTCGTCCTCTTGTGGGACAAGCGAAGAGAGCCAAAGGGCATGCACGGAAAATTTGATTCCCTATGGAGAGGGCCCTTCAAAATCAAGCAACTCAATGGAGAGAATAGTTTCTATCTCTCGTATCTGGATGGAGCTGAACTCCCGCTTCCCTATAGCGGGCAACATCTCAAGATCTTCAGGAAGTAGAGCTTGCTCTCTTCTTTGTACAGTTTGCTTTTTGTTGTGTGTTTGTTTCCGTCGTGTGTTTGCTTTTGGTTTGTTGTGTGTTTTCTTTCTTTCCCCCTCCGGTCACCCTTGTTTTTGACTCTGTTACCCAATGGATAGGCACATGAAAATCTGGGATTCTCTACCCTTAAGTTTCACTCAAAGATAGTCCCCAGAAAGAGCCAGCTGTTATCCTGCAAAATTGTCAAGGGCAATTTGCAGGTAACCATACCCAAAAATTTTGTTTTGGCCCCAAGGAAGTTTGACAACGTTCGAAAGAAGCCCAAAATTCTCTTCCGAAAATCAAGTTTTAAGGACTTAGCCATTTTTCAGTCTTTTCGAAAAAGGCGCTGATAAGTTCTGTTGACATGTTGAAAAGTGCGCCAAAGGGCGATAAGTTCTGAATTTCATGTTAACATGACAAATGGTGCGCGACAAAGGGCGCATGGAAGTTCATGTTAACACAACAAAAGAGTGCGCCAAAGGGCGAAGTTCCTGTTGACATGCCAAGAGTGCGCCAAAGGGCGTCATGTTACATGCTGAAGAATGCGCCAAAGGGCGCATGGAAGTTCATGTTAACACAACAAAGGTGCGCCAAAGGGCGCTGATAAGTTCCTGTTGACATGTTTGAAGAGTGCGCCAAAGGGCGCGATAAGTTCTGTCGACATGTTTGAAGAATGCGCCAAAAAGGGCGCGGAAGTTCATGTTGACATGCCAAACGGTGCGCCAAAGGCGCATGGAAGTTCATGTTGACACAACAAAAGGTGCGCCAAAGGGCGCTGATAAGTTCTTGTTGACATGTTGAAGAGTGCGCCAAAGGGCGCTGATAAGTTCCTGTCGACATGCTGATAAGTGCGCCCATTTCCAAAGGCGCTGACAATGTGGTGTCGACATGCTGAAAAGTGCGCCCTTTTACACTAAAGAGTGGTTTCTTCTTGGGATCCATTGATCATTTTTGTAAGATATTTAAAAAGCATGTTGGCATACACGATGACTTCATCCATGTTGCACCATGGGATGTTGCCATCCAAAAACTTGCCCAAGTCAATTGTTGACTTTTTAAATATCTTTGTAAATATTTGTTGGCTCCTTTTTGCCTTCTTTCCTTCTCCTCTCTTCTATAAATATTGGAATACTTGTTGTATTCAGGGTGAACATTTTTCAGATAGAAATAGAAGTGAGGAGAGAAAGACTTTGAGCTTTCTTGTAACAGAAAAGGACAGTAATACAATTATTCAGACTTTGTGCTCAATAGCTGTGTTATACGTTAGATCTTTCTTACGTTAGATCTGTATGTGTTTAATCTGTTGGATTCATATCTACTTTTCCGTCATTTGTTTATCAGTATTGCTTTGTTTATTTATGTAAGTAGGTTTGGCTCTGTTTACTACCGAACTAAAAACATAAATCTTCTGACCTTTCTGCTTTGGAATTCATTTCTTTTCTCCCTTCGGATCTGTTCTTTCTCTTCTCCCTCTTTCATTCCTTTCTTTTCGCAGCATGGAACACTCTACTGGGATGAGATCCCAACCCCGAAGGCGTAATCATGAGACTTGCATAGGTTCCCTAGTAGAAATAGCAATAAACCGCCGCTTTCTTTGTCTCAAAGAGGGGCTAAGCGCGATGCATTTTCGGACCAACACCGTGGAAGCCATAACAAAGACACGAGAGTATTCCTCTTAGCCAAGTCCAAGTTACCCGCTAGAGGTAGATAATATCCAAAGTAAATATTAGTAAAACCCGTGGGTGCCTATGATCTAATTAATGACCTAACAAAAACCTTCTCCCACATCTCCTTTTTGGATTTGCTGAGGAACTCTCCTGCTCACAGGGCTACTCTTTTAGAGGCATTAGGATTAGGTCATTTAATTAACATCACTCCACCTCCCGAAACACAGGTAAACCATATAGACTTTGATATCCACCCTCCGGGGTAGCCGGATAGGGATACCGAGTTTATATTTGAAATAAATAAAATGCCAACGCACAACGAGATTGTACACGAGGTGATCCACCTTACATTTGCAAGAATGGGTCTATAACAATTACGTTAAACACGCAATAGATGACGATGGGGCAGCAGTTAACATAGTCCCCTTATCTTTCCTTCAAAAGCTAGGGTATGGAGAAATAAATTATTCCATGACTCGGAATACACTAAGAGACTATGATAGCCTTAAGGCCACTTCAATTGGAACTATAATACTACTAGTTACCTTAGGACCCAAAACAATCATGACTGATTTTATATTATAGATCGGGAACTCAATTATAATATGATCCTCGACCTACCATGGATAAACCGTATGAAGGCAATCCCTTCTACGTTATTTCAAGAAGCAAGGTTCTTGCACCTAGGAAGATATTCATAGCCAAAGGTGATCCAAAACCATTCGATATACACCTAGTTGACTTAAAAAAAAAAGACCGGGTGTTCACTCTGAGTTTGAACTCCCAACAAACCAACTTAATAAACCGGGGCGACGTGAAACCGGAAGAAAGTTGGTACCTACAATAGATCTTGAGACTATGAGCCTAATCAAGACTATCCCACCCTCAAGGATGAGACTAACATTGTAGAAACAATATCATTAGGAACTACTGCAAAGATTGTCGACTTACTAGAATAGGATCTACCAATTTTCCTACCATTTGATTATGCAGGTATGGGATATACCCTAGGTGTTGATACTCTTCCAGCAGAAGATCTCTACATGGTGGAAGTAACCAAAGCAGAAGAAATTGATGTAGCAAATGTCCCAACGTCCATCTTCCCAACCAAATATTGGACTCTCCATTTTGATGGAGCAAGATGTCGTTATGGGGTTGGGGCAGGTGTGATCTTTACTTCTCCCGAGGGAAAGATCCTACCATTCACCTTTAAACTAAATTTTGAATGTACAAACAATGGCGAAGAGTATGAAGACCTCATCCTTGGCCTCATCATAGCTAAATGGATCGGTGTTAATGACATCCAGGTGTTAGGAGACTCTCAATTAGTAGCAAACCAAGTCTCTCGGTGTATGAGACCGAGCCGAACACTTACACTTCTACAAAATAGTTGTATTAGACTTAAGCAAAGAGTTTGACTTTATATCAAATAAAACAATCCCACGAGAACAAAATATTCTCACAGATTCGATAGTAACCTCAACATCATGCTTCACTCCAAACGGTGAGTTGGAGGATACCCGTTTCATGGTATCTCTTCGTACTGAACCATTGGTGAAGAAAATTCCAAACCCTCTTTTAACGAACATAGCTGAGAACAAATCCACTATCTTAGAACACGTTGATAGTGATAGGGCCACTCTTGACTACTTGAACGCCTATGCAGCGTTACATCTCACCCATCACGTGGTAGACTTGTCTTTAATCCCACATTCATCTTCCTACTTCGGGAATCCCATGATAGAGCTTCCCCCACAAAAAGAATTCGATACATATGCGGTAGAGCATAGAGACGATCTGGGATTACCTCCAGCCCCGCCTGAGTTTGAATAAGGTAATGCTTCTTTAATCGAAGAAACAATTGATATTAACATTGGAACGGAGGAAGAACCAAAGATCTTGAAATTAGGATCCTCATTAACTCCAAACGAAATAGAAATACACACTCAAATCCTCAAAGAACATCAGAAGGCTATTGCATTTAATTATAAAGAAATGACAAGGGTTGTACCTCACATCACGGTGCACAATCTCATCACCAAATTAGATGCAAATCCAGGTTAAACAAAAACCAAGGCCAATGAAACCCAAGGTGGCTCTCATGGTGAAGGAAGAAGTAATGAAACTCCTCCAAGTAGGATCAATCAAGCCGGTCAATTACTCTCAGTGGGTATCTAATATCGTTCCCGTTCTCAAAAAGAATGGGTAGATACACATCTATATAGACTTCCGAGACATTAACAAAGCATGCCCTAAGGATGACTTCCCGTTACCATCCATAGATGTCATCGTTGACGTAACAGCCGGATTCGAGCTGTTGTCTCTCATGGATGGATTCTCAGGATACAATCAAATCAGAATATCCGAACAAGACCAAGCCAAAACCACATTTATAACTCCTTGGGGAACCTATTGCTACGTTGTTATGCCATTCGGTCTCAAGAACGCTGGCGCTACATACCAGTGGGAAATGACATACATATTTCACGATCTTATTCACAAGATCATGGAATCCTATGTAGATGACTTGTTGGCCAAGGCCAGGAAGCGTTGCGATCACCCGGAAGTACTCTGCATCATTCTTTCACATCTAATAGAATATAGAGTCACACTAAACCCAAAAAAATGTGTTTTTGGTGTGACAGGAGAGAAGCTCCTTGGTTACATTATATCGTCACAAGGTATTGATGTAGACCTAGCCAAAATCTGGGTTGTTCTTGAAATGATCCCACCATTGGATGAATCTGGAATCAGATCGTTTCTTGGGAAAATCGGTGCAATCCAAAGATTCATCCCAGATTTAAGATTTGCCATTCATCCAATCAACAATCTACTCAAGAAAGATTATAGTATCGATTGGACTAACGACTGCAACGATGCTTTTGAAGTAGTTAAGTGTTTCCTATTGTCACCACCCACGCTAATGCCACCTAAACCAGACCGCCCTTTAATCTTATATTCACGAGCTACCAATGTCTTGCTAGCCTATATGCTGGCTCAAGAAGACGATGACAAGAGAGAACATGTGATCTATTTTATAAGCTGCATGTTACTTGATTATGAAACACGCTATACACAAGTAGAACAAGAGTGCCTTGCCATAGTCTTCGCAACCAAACACTTAAGACATTACATGCTAAATCAAGAAACGAGGGTCATTGTAAAAACAAACCATTTACAAACCTTCCTCACGTAAGGGTCCTTGTCTAAGAAGGTCAATTTGGGTATTTTATAACCTTAGTGGGTGAATTTGAATTAACTTTTGTAAATCAAAATTCTACTAAGGGATAAATCATAACAGATTAGTTAGCTGAAAACCCATTAGATGGAGGTGATCTAGTCGATTTGGACTTCCCGATGAATGCATATATTATGTCAAAACTAGACCTCCCATCTCTGAATGTCCTTGGTATACTGATATTGTTAATTATATCATGAACCATACGTATCCAGAAGGTGCTATGCCACAACAAAGAAGGCGGTTATGCATTATCGTAGCTAAATACGTTATTGTAGAACAAGTGATCTATCATAAGGCTTTTGATGGAATGCTTCTAAGGTGTGTTGACACAGAAGAATCCAAGAAGATCATCCATGAATCTCATAGTGGAATATGTGGAGGCCACTTCAGTGGTCATGTCACCGCTCGCAAAATACATCGGATGGGCTATTTTTGGCTCACTCTAGAACACGATGCAGTAGAGTTTGTACGCAGGTGTCATAAATGCCAAGAATTCTCCCACGAGATTCACATGCCGACACAAGCTCTACACCAAATTGCTACTCCATGGCCCTTTCCTATATGGGGCCTATATTTTATAGGGAAATTCTCTCCCTCATCTACAGACGGTCATAACTTCATAATCACGGCCACTGAGTATTTTACCAAATGGGTAGAGGCTATGCCTCTCACCACTGTACCAGGTTCCGTGATTGCCAAGTTCATTTTGAACTAGATCATTTGTAGGTATGGTGTCCCACAAATCATTATCACATATAATGGGACTTCTTTTAAGAATGACGAGGTTTGTGAATTACGCAATAAATTTAAAATATGTCATCATACAAACCTACCTCAGATACCCTCAAGCCAACTGACAGTGAAGCAACAAACAAAATGTTGAAATCCATTCTCCTTAAAACGGTGAAATAAAACAAAAAGATTGGAATTTAAAGTTATACCCAGCCTTGTGGGCCCACCGAAACTCAATAAGAACACCAATAGGAGAAACTCCTTTCTCATTGGTATTTGGAGTGGAAGTAGTTCTCCCTCTTGAGATTGAAATACCCAGTCTTTGCATCTCATTACAAGGGATTCTGGATGAAGACGCTTATAGAGAAGCACATCTCTCCCAACTAGAAAGCCTAGATGAAGCCAAGTTAGATGTTGAACAATGGCATAGAGTCTATGCTGACCGGATGTGCCGGCAGTATAACAAGAAGGTCTATGAATGAGACATATATGAAGGTGATCTAGTTCTAAGACTAGACAGCCGGATCGATAAAAATACTGGCGAAGGGAGGAAATTCCGGCCCAAATGGTTGGGCCCATACCGAGTCATGAAGGACTATGGAAATGGTGCATATCTCTTATGCACACTAGAAGGTGAGGAATTTGGTGAAACTATCAATTCCCTACACCTTAAATGATTCTATGCATAAGTGACCAGCACTATCTATATAATTATATCTACATTGCATCTTCATGTAGTTAGGTTCATTTTTTCCACTTGTTTCATACAATTTTGTGATCAAGGAACTTATTCTCCAAGAAATTCATTACAAACTTCTGATGGTATTGACATTAGCTTTCAAATCATACTTCTTCACTTTCATAGTCATATCACCTGCTTCGAGAATCATTTCATCAGATAAAGCTAGATATGACAAAGTCTTAATAGTAACCATACCAAGGTCTGCATGCTTTTTCTCACTTTTAGTCTCTTCCTAGGATAGGTATCTTGCCTATGGTCTATTCTAGAAGCTTCATCGTGTCACATCTATCCTATATGCATATCTCTTTGGAAGTAAGAACATACTGACATTTTGCTCAAATAAACAAGTCAAATATAGATCAAACAGAAAATTTTATTTTTACACATTTCCTTGCCCTACCAACCTTCGGTGATGAGCTTGTGTCTCTTACTAGTGACGTAGGGTTGAGAAAGGATGGGAATGCCCTTACTCACATGTACCTTGTCCATGGTGATAAGCCCACGCTTCTGACTAGTAGCATGGGGCAGGGTATGGGGGGTCCTCTTGACAATAAATGTTAAAGGTTGTCAGCAAACAATTCAAATGAACCTTTGAAATCTTGAGTCAAAAATAAATGAATCAGATGTCCAAAATTCCAAGAGAGTTCAAAACCCCGAAAACCAGATTTTGTCTACCATGTGGCCATCTACGGATCTAAGTCTAGATAAACCGCAAAGCAAGTAGCATTCTAAACTATGAAGTCACTTGGGTAGAGTAGGTTTGTAGCATCCTAATTTGGTTCCACCAAATCTTTTTCTATCTCTCATCTCTATCATTCAACAAATTTCATAACTTGTGCCCTTTCTAGCTCTCGGTGATGAGCCCTTACATCTTACTAGTTGCGTGGAGATAGGAATGGGGCAAGTTCATCTACTCATCATACCGGTTTATCATCACATTTTTTCAAAAACCAATATGAAGTACCAAAAATTGCTTATAGAAACTAAAGTTCAAAATCACATTGTGTCTACATTATCATACATCAGCATCACGAAATATAAAAAGAAAGAAAAAATTTGTATCATTTGTTCTCCATTGCATACATTCTGAAAAGCATATGAAAACAACATTATAATTTACATATGAAAGGAAATCACAAGAACATTGATACCAAGAGTCTGATCCAAAAATATATATATATATATATATATATATAATCAAGTTTTCTGTACAATGCCATCATGCGTTGAGCATGGTCAAAATGCTCAAAGAGCTCGGAAAATACAAATACATCATACAAACAGTCTAAGAGAGCCAAGTGGCCTCTCAACCCCTATGAGATCCCTCTAATGGTGCACGCCCACATCTAGGACTCCAGCTACGCCGGCACTCTGAGTGCACGGAGGGCTCACGGTCCCGAGGAGCAGCTGCAGCCTCGCCATGAGAGTGACTCCTCATCAGGTGCTCTGTTGTCCCCACCCTACCAGCTCGGTATGGAGGAGGTCACCATCCTGGCCACATGCCAAACAGGGGCAAAAATGTTTATATGCCTATCGGTTCTTCAAGGCTCCCCGCATCCACGGACACTCCCACGCAGGTCTTCTCCATAGGGATCATCGTGGTATCGGTGCATACCCAACAAATCAGTCTCGCCACTCATCGGCGGCTTTGCAAGCAAAGGGAAAACCCAAATTAGAGATAATCAAGAGATAGAAAAAAATGTAAACAAAAGGAGAGATAGCAACTAAGGCAATCCTAACTAGAAACAAGCATTAAAAGGAAGGATGATAACTCACTCGAGATCTTCGGGCCTCCAAGATGGATCTCTAGGGTCAAGACCTACCACGATGATGCCACCACCGGTGGTGCACTCCTATGACTGGGGCCACATAACATCTTACTATGGAATCATCCTCTCCACCCAAGCCCTAAGAGATTGCTCCTCTAAAACCGTGAGTCACCCTCTCCGCACTCTACTCTACCCTCTCCACCTGTAAGATATCCTGAGTGTCATGCCACTCAGGATTGCTGTCCTCTCCACCCGACTCACTGACCTCAGCCTCGGTCTCCTCCTCTGTCTCCCCCTTGTGAACTCCTCAGACTCAGAGTCTATATCAATGGGGTCGTCGCTGTTGTGGGCGGGACCATCGACAATCTGAAGTAAGGGTGCCTGAGGAGCACCGGCTCTCACTCGAGCTCGTACTACTCGCCTAGCTATAATGGGGACACCAGGAGTAACAACTATCCAACCTCAGCCTCTAGGACCTCCCCTAGCCTCTCAAACTGATCTATATACCGGTACCACTGGGGGAAGCATACCCATGTAAGGCAGGCCAAACTGCTGAGGCACTTGACCAAAAGGATGTATCTCCACCCTCCCCATCCTATCAACAAGTTATCCTCTGGTGGAGCAAGAAATTAAAGTAAGAGCCTCCTTGCCCCATAAGCCTACCATGGCCTGATAGGGTGTGGCCTCCATGTCATCAGTGGTCAGGGAGGTGACTGGATGATGAGGTGCTCGAGCACCAACATGTTTTTCCATCTCGCCACCCTCATAGCTCTCCGAGATCTGCCACCTCTACATCTCCCCATAGGGGATGAAATGCGCGTAGACCCATCTCATAACTAGGGTTGGATGGCTCAATGACTTCCCCAGTAAATGAACCGCCTGGTATAAATCATGATAGGTGGTCCCAAGAATGTTATCTCCCTAAGCATAAATCCGGCCATGCCCCTCAATCTGCAATGATGGGGGACCAGCAGAATATAAGAAAGTGTCTCCTCCCTTGTCCCTGATCAATCTCGAGGCAAGGATCCCCATAATGGCTTGACGAATCAAGGGGAAAGGTAGGCTAAGAATAGATCGACCCTCACCCCCTTCTTCGAACCAAAGGAGATAATCGCATCTCCCATATATGAGGTCCACTATGTTGTGCGAGCCCATGACCTGCTTGTCTCAAGAGTGAGCCATCTCCCAATAATCGGGACCCCAAGATATCGTAAAAAATCCTCCAAAGTAATGTTCCACTCACCCTGGACCCTTGGTAATCGGAAAGTGTTCCGATCTACATCCCAATATGAGAATAAGTCACAAAGTATGTGACTAAATGGTGTAACATGTGGGACCCGTGATATGCGCGGATATCTTGGCCCGTTGAAGAGTGTCCTACTCATCCTGAGAAAGGGCATCTAATACTGCTGGAGCCAATCACACTCCCTCTCCCAGATCCATCGAATATACTCCTCCTTTGCCTGCATACACCCAAAACACACAAAATAGAGTAAGTTAGTATCCAGATGACACTAGAAAAATCATGAAAGTAGGTAAGGATGCTAAAAATGCAAAAACAAATTCAAATAAGTGTTATTTGTACATTCCATGGAAGACCACCACCCCGAGTAGGGTAGCGGTTCTGTAATCTCCACCTTAAGGCGGCGGTCTTGTAACCGCCGCCCTGATCAGGGCAGCAAGAAGATCTCATAACTACCGCCCTACTCAGGGTGGCGGTCGTGTCTCGAAAACCCACGTGGGTCATATGCCCTAAAAATGGCTACAAAAGCAAAATAAAGACTATTTTTATTCAAACAAATCCTACCCAGTAGGTGCCCCCCCTAGGTGACCCTATTAAAACTAACATTTTCAAAAATAACCCCCAATGACAAAGATTTCACCATTTTAATATTTTGGGGACAAAAATGGTAAATCAAGAAAAACTAACCTATGATCTCGCGGGTTGGTGTTCTGCTCGTGGAGGCATGATCACAATCTTTTCGTGAACATTTTGAATATACTCTCATGAAAAACCATCACCGTGGGTCCCAGAGCTCAAAATCAACCAAATCAACACGCGCAAATGAATAGAAAAATGGGCCCACTTTTACATATATAGCAACTTGACTTGTTTTGAATGCCCTTTTCACAGGTTTGGAGCACCGATGGAGGTAAGTTCTTATCCCCGCACAAATGGTATGTCCTCATTTCATATTATTTTAGTATTTATTTTCTGATCTATTTTGTCTATCTGCACTTGAGTCCTCTTTTCATTTTGCAGGTGGCGGGAATTTTGGATGGCGTCATTCCGACACATGGACGTATCAGGTATAACTTCTAACTTCCCATTTCGGGACCGCCATACTTGGACCCACCATTTTACGCCTCTTCATGGCTAAAACACTTCTCCGAGGGGGCAATATGTACGTACCCAAAATTGTAGGGTACTGCACCACCGGAACAACGTTACACATGCCCCAATGATGATACAGGTCTCCTCGTAAGGTGTTCAGAATCTAGAAAATATCTCCAAGCATGCGTTAACATCCCGCATGCCCCACTTAGCCCCTGCGTGCTTTGTTTTCTCTTCTCCCCTCCTTTTCTTTGTGTTTTGGTCTTCAGTGACGAAACCGCCACCTGCACTGGCGGATCTCGTGACCACCGCCCAATTAGGGCGGCGGTCCTGTAACCGCCACCCTACTCAGGGTGGCAATCCTTCACGTGTCTTCCAGAATGCTCTTTTTAACATGACTTGTGTAAATTTTCAATGTTTACTAGCTTTTTTCATTGCCTTTGCTTTTATTTATGATTCGATTCCTTGGAATAGTGTTTTGGCATTGTTTATGGTTTAAGAGATCAATTTGGTTTTCACCTTTGGGTAAATGAGATTCTATAAATAGGCGGGCTTGTGCTCAAGCAATGGCCCCTCAAATTTGCCTCTAAATTTCTCATTTCAATAGCTTAGCCTTTAAATTTTGCTTAGGATTCATAGTTTCATTTGTTATATGCATGGTTAGTGTTGTTTAGGTTGTTAGAAAGCCACATATTCTCCTTGTGCAGGTGATCTTGTTATTATTTCATCCAATCAATTAGAGTAGGATAGTTTTATTTTAAGTAGGAAGCCATTAAAGTTGCGAGGTTACTGCTTTCGTCAAATAGGATAGTTTCAAGTTCTAGGCGTTTTATGTTGCATGACTCGCATAAATCCTGTTAGGAATTACAGGCCAAGCTCTATTCTCTTGCGTTATCCCTCTCCCACTCACATTGTATTCGATCCGCATCCTAAACTGCCATTGTCCCAATATCTACTTCATTGATGTTAGCATTACACGCTTTTCTAGATCCATGTGAACATGAAATAACAAGGAGATCACACTTTGAGGGGACAAGGCCACACACCATCGGATTCGCCACTGTTATGCAAAATCCAGGTTCAAGCTTTCAAAGTTCTAGTTAAAGCATATCAAATAGAGTAGTCAATCATTTCATTTCAGTTAATTTTACTTTCGATATTGTCAAGGAAGCTATGGGGATTGATAGTTTCTAAGAAAATATGATTCACTCCTCACTTCTGAGGTAGGATCGAGAGTCTTTCAAATACAGTAGATCAGTTATCTGTTTATTTAGAGTAGATATACAAACTACACGAGATAAGTAGTTACACTCGGTTGCTTTTTCTGTTTTAATTGTTTTATTAGTTTAGTTGTCAATTTCGGATATATTAGATAATTGCTCTTTTAAATTATGTTCGTGAGCTTATCAATAAAATCAGATTTAGGAACATACATAGATATATCTTGCGTAGTTAATTTATTCTATCATTAGTTAGATTTATATCATTTCCTTCTTGCATGACAATCACGGGACCTAGAGAGCCCGTGAGAATACGTATTCAAGCCAATCATGCGTCAACCCAATCTTATTATGGAAATAACTCGATATTGATCGAACCTTAGAATCCAAGTCTTCCAAACAACAGTAGACTTACAATAATTCAGCTCACAGTTAAGATGGTTAAACGTAGAAGACGACAAAGCATATGCGTTTTGGTCAAACCAGCCAAACTACAGATTACCCTAGACAAATATCTGCATGACTATAGAAGGGATTGAAAGAGGGAAAAGGTTCGGTTGTGATCCTTTGGTCCCACATCCAGATGTGGGAGACACTCTCATGGACATATATACTAGTTTAAGAATTCAGGTTGCAAGAATGTCTATAAGATACTCTGAAAAGATTGCACAACTATTAATTCTGAACATAGAAGCCAAAAAGGCATATGACTATTGGATACTAGGGATTAGGGACTGATTCCACACATGACCATAGCAGGTCCACAACAACCACAAATCTACGGTTGTGATTCACAAATCCCACAACCCAACGAGTCCACAAGTCAATCTGATGTTGACGCTGGCTTACGCACATTAGTATTCAGATCCACTCCACTTCCACCTATCATCATCACATATTTATCCTTGTTAGACATAGCAGCTAACGAATCTAAAGATTTCTGGACTAGACCAGAGAATCGACCGTAGAGTCCACTATACCCATCATCCATTTTCATGACCCTATCTGGAGACATACACAAAACAATCCCAGGTCATTTTCCACGTATCCCACAACCCATAGATCGAATCACGCCAGAGCTTGATATTGATTGGAGCCTTCGAGCAGTCATCCTTACCGATCGATCTATCACACCAGTTCAGGTTAGGAGGGCCTTCTTCACCTTAGATTCGCAGATTCCACTAGTGCGCGTCGAAGACATAAGATTGCCTAACTAAATTGTCTACATCCCACGCATAGTCCATCCCCACTGGCTGTCTCGGCATGACCTCAGGAGGTCGGGTGTGAGGAAGAGTTACTTGTAGATTCCCATGCTTGCTTGTCACTTTTACATTGTACAAGTACCCATTGTGAATTTTACAACAAGTCATATGCAATCATCTTCTTCATCCATCTTTGTTGATTTGGGTTGATATCTCGATCACTCATAGCAAAGTGACATATGGATTCCTTGAGAGGACTCTATAGGAATAGATCCTCCACCATTCGGCCTCTTGCTCCACTTTCTATACCTTCTACATTGTAATGTTGTTTGTTTTGAGCATTTTTCTTTGGCAGTGTAGTGTATCTCTCTTATTTGTCGAGAGATTTTGTATCTCGTATTTTTGACACTTTTGACATGTTGACAATATCTCTTATGGGGATCTATTCTAGTGAAGTTCGGTGTTATTTTGTCGGTGTTTGAGTAGCTGATTTTGGGAAATTCATACAGATCTTTGGCATCACTCTACCCATTTAGCAAGATATAGGAGGGTGTGTTGTTGATATTACTTCTTCGATTTTGTTTACTTTCCTTGTTACCTTGGATTTTCTTGGATCATCGCACTCATATTTATTTAGATCTTGTGTCCTTTCCTTATTGCCTTGGCTATTCTTGGATCATGGTACACCTATTTGCAATAATTGATCAAATTATGTTTGGTTTTTTTTTTTCACTTTCGGCATCACTCCGTTGACACTCTCCCTATATGGATCTATTCTAGTGAAGCCCAGTGTCAATTATTTTTTAGTTTTGTGATCGAGAAGTGGATTTAGACCATAGTGAACACCAAACATCTTTAGCATTGTATGAGTTTTTTGAGTTGAGCTTCTTGGAATGCCTTGCAACGGGTTTTTACTCTCTTTACTTTGTTGTTCTTGGTTTTGGGTACCTTACATTTTCCCTTTTTCCCAATTATTACACATGAGTACCTCATCGTGCCTAGTTGTTAGGACTCATACTATGGACATGCCACTTTTATTTTGGCCCCTAGCTTCACTTGAGGGGGGGTGTTAGAGTAGGTATTTACCTTAGCTCATGTTCACCTAAGTACTTTATTTACCTTTGTTGTATTTATCCTCACCCACTTATGTGTGTGGATATTTCTTTTATCTTATTTAGATATTAGGAGATATTATCTAGTTTTTAGGTATAATTCTTTCCTTGATCTATGGTATTGAATAGATCCTTGATGTCTAGTTTTCTCCTAAATCTATGGTATTCACTAGTTCTTTGATGACTAATTATTTCCTTGATTTATGGCTTGATCTACGACCTTGACTGGTTCTTATATTTTTATTCCTTTCCTATATAAGAAATGCCTATTCTCATTGTATTTCATTGAGTTCCATAATAATATATGATATTTATGCTCATTTGTTTGCAAAGGTCTATGTAAATTTATTATAGCAAATTACTTTCATCTCATTGATCGTGGTGTTTGATTAACGTCTTTGTTCTTGGCTTGGTATAATTTGGTTATCATTCCTTTTAACAAGATGTACAAAACCTAAATAAGAGACAATATTAACTCGTGTCTTATGATGATATGAAATAAATAGATGACAATTACAAATATTTGATTTTACAATGGGAATATATATCAATGGATTGAAAAGTTTAAGATTTTTATTAGATGAGTCAAGTGAAAGGAATGTAGAGGAAGCCTCTCTATATATTAAAAATACATGTGGATAGGTGGTTCTTAGGAATAGAAAATATTTAGGTGGATATTTTTCATGGGTTCATCAAGTGTTTGGCTAGTCGATGTGGCAAAAGTTAATGCTCTATACCCAAATTTAGCAGTGAGCCCAAACCAATTTTCTCTTGATATTCTCCTATTGTTTCAGGTTGTTTGACCTCATTTTCTTCATCTAAACTATCTTGGTCAAGTGGGTTGACTTTGTGAAAATGATAATAGAGATTATGGATTTTTTTGCATGTGACCACCATTTTTCTAAAGGTAAAAAATGAAATTAAAAGGTGTTTTATGATTGGATACATTTAGTAAGTTTAATACCAAAGGATGATATTGAATTTTTTTCTTGTAATTGACTTGTAAACTTGTTTAGTGAAACCATATTTGATTTAATCAAAATTTAAGATTGTGTTTCAAATTGGATAGATTGATATTCCGATTTTGATTCAGTTTGATTGTTTGGAATGATCTAGATTATGATTGGATTGGTTTGGATTGTCCTATATTTGGATGTAAATATCCATAATATAAGACTTTAATTTATTGGATTTTCTTAAAAATGGATGTATGTATCCAAAGTATAATACTTTTGATTGGATTTGAATCAATTTTCTTAGACTTGGATTTGAATATAATAAAATTTGAATTTTTGTATCCAAATGATAAGGATTTTATTTAATTTGAATTGGATTGGTTTGATTTTAGAGTTTAGTTCGGCTTATTTGGATTTGATATTCAAAGGATGGGATTTGATAGGTTGTATTGGATTTGGTGTTTTTGGTATTGGATATCTAAAGGATGAGATTTTGAATTAGATTTGATAGGTTGGATTGGATTTGGTGTTTTTGGGATTGGATATCTAAAGGATGATATTTTGACTTAGATTTGATAGATTGGATTGGTTTTGGATTTAGATTTTTAAAAAATTCTTATTTGATTTGATAGAACACAAGTTCTAAGTTGATTGGATAGAATGCAAGTTTTTATTCAATTGGGATAGGGTTGATTTAGATTAGAATTTGGATTTTTGTAGATTCAAATTTTTTGATCTTAATTGTATTAGTAGAACACAAGTTTTTGATTGTTATTGGATTGGATTTTTGTTGTGGAACACAATTTATAATTTCAACTTTATGTGGATTGTGTTTGTATAAGACAAGTTTTTTATCTAGTGATTTGACGTAAATTTTATTGTTACAAAAAAACCAATAAGTATGATATGATTTTGGATCATTTTGGATTTAAAATAATGAAATTCCATCTAGAAATACAATGTTTCATGAAAATGCTATAGAATAATGGATGTAAGGATCTTATCACTCCAAATAGATGTGTCTTTTGATATATCTCAGTCCTGATATACCAAATATGTCGTGGGAACAGAAGTGGTATGTGGAACCCTTGGAATACTGAAAGAGACTCACCTAATCAATAATG
Organism: Taxus wallichiana var. yunnanensis; assembly: GCA_018340775.1. Classification (NCBI taxonomy): domain Eukaryota; kingdom Viridiplantae; phylum Streptophyta; class Pinopsida; order Cupressales; family Taxaceae; genus Taxus; species Taxus wallichiana. The sequence goes on from CM031235.1 coordinate 820,152,268, forward strand.
GCCCTCTTAAAGGAGTGAATCACCACTCCAATGATGGTTTTTATTGAATAGGTGGTAGGGTAATGAGGGAATGAATGTGTGTATGGTGTCCTTATTTCTCCTTGAATAATTTACATGGATGATGCCACAAAATTCATTATTACAACTATTTTAGGAATATGCTCATAGTAACCCCTCATGACAACATTACTTGTAGCGGGGAAAAAAGTGAGGAAATTAGGAAACGATGTTTTTATACTAAGTCTCAAGTGCAATGCAATGCAAAATGAATTGGTGTGTGGTGGTGAAATCCACGTCACTAGTGTAGCTAAGTGGTGATGAAATCCACGTCACTAGTGTAGCTAAGTGGTGATGAAATCCATGATGCTACATGCAAAAAAATGTATGAATGGTTATATGTAAGTTCTTTCCAAATTTGATGGAAAGAAATGTGAAAATGAAAAAGAAAATCAAATGTTGTATGTGACCATTTTTTTAGCAATTTTTTATTTTTCTTGTTGACAAAGGAAAACTTGCATGTAAACACATTTGTAGTTTTTTTTCTTGATTTTTACTTATCTTTTGTAATTTCTACAAACCCCAAAACCAAGTTAGCCAAATATAAGAAAAAGAACTTGATCGTTTCGATTCTCAAGTTCACCTAAAGGGTGGGAGAGAAGAGCATACATAGTTTGATTGTAAAAATATAGTTATGAGATGGATTAGATTATGACATATGAAGTAAATCAAAATCAATTTTAATTCTTAAGATCACCCAAAGGGTGAGAGAAGATCATACGTGATGTTGATTACAAAAGTAGAATGTAGAAAATGAAAGGGTAAACAATTTAAATGACATATACTAGTTAGAAAGAATGATTTAAATATGTTTTAGATTGTAGATTATGAATAAAACTTGCAGAAAATAATAAAAAATAGTATAGAAATGGAAAGCAAAGAGTTATTAAATGTTTTAAAATAAACAGAAATTGAAATTCGACACAAAATGCAAACATATGTAAAATGAAAATAACATTAGACAACATAAATTATAACTCACTTGAAATGATATGTAGACACACACCGATTGTAACATAGACACACTTACTAGAATGCAGATGCACCGATTGCAATGCTTAGAACATATCTGTTCATGTTAACACAAAATCCTTGAACACATAAACACACAAGGTTAATTATACTAACATAGCTATAACAACACTAACACATGGATTAAAATACAAATGAAAGCCTACTAATTTTAATAAAATAAAGAAGAAACATAATTAAGAGTTGTAGAAACACATATAGAATCACAAAGTAGCACGTCTATCACAATGGTAGCACAAAGATTGCAATGGTAGTGCGAGATCTACAAAAATTAAATAAACTGAATCACTCTAGCTCAAAATATAGGCTAAATTAATGCACATAAGACTACGGAAAAACATATCACATGTACTTGCATAAAAAATGTTTAAAATATGACCAAAACATTTGGTTTTTCTCAAAATACTCTCAAACTAACTCACTAAATGACCCGCAAATGGTTAGTGACCTGTTATCACCAAGTCATAACACCCTTCTTTGGTTTATACAAGTGCATATACTTGAACTCACGGTGTGATTGGATAACAGGGGTACTATCTCCAAGTTGTGGGACTTGCTACTTGAGATAGACCTCTAGAGAAAGCCGGTTCTTGCTCCTAAACTACTCCGCCACAATCTACTCTAATGCAGGAAAACTAACTATTCTAATCTAAATTTCCAAGGGACCAGTGAGAGGGAATACATAAAATGAAATCCTACACTAAATCGGTGATACACCAGAAAAGGAGGGTGTGAGAGTAGTCTCCAAATGCATGAAATACAGAAGCAAAGTGCACACTAGAAGAGGTGATGATAGTTCTCCATAATCTAGCAAAATGCATTCACAACAATATTTCAAACATACACAATGATAATGGATCCCTGCATGAACATAATAATAGACACAATATTCTTGTAAAGAAGAGGTTGAAGGGGTAAGAAGAATGCAAGAAAACACAACAGGGGAAGATACATCCACAAACTTATATTTTATTGCTTCATAATATGCACAGTTCAATCTATTACAAGATAAGGGCCTGGATCACCATGCAAGGAGTCCACAACAAGGGCCTGCAACACATTGGCTTCAAAAAGCAATTTTGATAGAGCTTTGCTACAAAAACTACCCCCTTACAATGAGCCCAACACTCCAATTTATAGAAAAATGAGAAGAGAGAGAGAAGGGAAAATGGAAATCCCGAAATCTGTCCTTCAACCACTTGTAAGAGGCATTAAATGGAGTAAAATGATTATATATTACTTGAAAAAGGCTCCCCATACTGTTCCCAGTGCTGCAGCAGAGAAAGAATGATGACCATGCCTCTTAATTGCACTCCCAACCACCAAATAAAACACTGTTATGAACCCAGCCACGTTTTCTTAAAAATATTGATCAATCTCTCATCAAATCCATAATTTCTTGATTTTTGTGCGTCGGGCTCGAGCCACAATTCCAACGGTACCAATTTTGTGTGATTTCGTTGAGAAATGCAAAAGTTATGGCCTTCTGAGTGCGGGAAGCTATTTTGGGTCTGGCAGGCGTTTTCTGTCATTTGACGGGAATGAGCATTAACTGACTGGAGCCGAATATGTTTCTTTTAATTAAATATATCTACCCTCATTAAAAATAAAAATCCAGTTTTTGTGGCATAGAGGATGTTGTGCTCGTTCCAGAAAGTCCAATTTTGTGAAAATCGGAGCTCGAGTCAAAAGTTATGGCCATTTGAAGTTTCACGGGTCAAACGTTGACTTTTCTTCTTTGCCTTGGCCGATTTAGCTTTTCGCGTCCCTCGTGTCCTGTGCATACCTTTGTCCTAGCTGTCCCGGACAAAAATCTCCTGCTTCGGCTGATTCGGGCTTCCTTGTTCCTGTTTGCGGTGAAGACACGTGGCGAGATTCCATTCGCTCTCGGCTCTTTCGGCTTTTCGCGTCCCACGCGTACTTTTGGCCCGATGTCCCAAACTGTCTCGGATGAAAGTCTCCTATTTCGGCTGAATCAGCCGGTTCGTGTCCTCCGCGTACTTTTGTCCCAACTGTCTCGCGGAATGCCCGGATAAATATCTCGAACCACCCAAAATGGGTATGCTGTCAGAGCGAAACGGCTGGTTCACATCCCACGCATACTTTTGGCCCAGCTTGTCCCGAACCACGCGAAACAAAAGACTTAGGCAATTTTTTCCATCTTTCGGCCGATTCAGCTTTTCATGTCCCACACGTCCCGCCGTCCCAACTGTCCCAAGACCACCTGGACTAGGACTTAGCCGATTTTCATGCCTTTTCGGCCCCAAGCTTGGTACGACGAACCTCAGTTCAACCTGAACTAGTACGACCCGAGCCCTTCAGACCCGAAATGCCTCAAAACAGTCCTGAAACCTTATTTTTTGCATTTTTTCCATTTTCTCAACCTGTTGGGATTTCTTCTTGGATGGGAGAGTTAGAGAGAAGCCGAGGGTCCCCCCAAAAACACGATTTCGAGCCTTTAATCAATCTACTTGCTCAGGACTGAATAATTTGATGCATGTTATCAAAATTACCTTGAGGGTGAATTTTGGATAACATGACCTTTAAACACTACATGAAACATGAAAATGATATCGAAATGAAAAAATGAATAAGAAACTATGGGGTCCCACCGTGTGCAAAACATGTATAAGAGAAATTACATAAATGGAAAAGAACAATCAATAACAATGAATGAAAACCTTTTTCAACAAGCTCCTTGTCACCTTAGATTGCACCAACTAAAAAAATCTTTCGAGGTCATTGATGAAGTTAAAAATGATTCTTTTTATGTGGATGATCCAAATGAAATTACTTCAAGATACGAGAAGTGGATGAATGGATGATTGATCAATTGGGAAACATAAGGGTTTGCACAAGTGATTTGTAATGAGATTTTGGTAGAGTAACACTACAAATTCTCCAATATTCCAATGATGAATTGAAGGGAATGGAGATTCTTATTTATAGATGCATAAGACGAAATGGATTGAGGAAGAAGGAATTAACCGAGTTGCAAGGCATCAATTTCAATTTCCTTATTTAGCATTGGATTTATTCTGTGAAGTTATATCTTTAAATAAAGAATTAAGAGGATTTATTTCAAATTGGTTGGATCTTGATTTTGTTGGTTGTATGTGAATATTTTCTTCCATGTTTGTAGAATTCTATAGCTTGAGTGGAGTGCTAAGTTCAACTTGAGTGAGTTGATAGTGGAATGGAGATGAGTGGATGGTGAGTAGCTAATTGCATATTTATTTATTTAAATTGCTAATTAAAATAACCAAAGTGGTATATAATGTATAGAATTAATTAAATAATTCTAGAAGTGGAATATGAGTGAATAATGAACCAAATATTATTGTTGGACATTGTGATGTGTAATGGGTATTTTTGGGGTGTCTATAGTAAATACTTTAAATGACCTAGAGGTGCTTCATATTTTGAACTATAGCTGCAAAGTAGGTTAGTATGGAATCATACAACTTGTCCTAGACCATAATATGGTCTATGTGAACCTTGTTGCATTAGCTGGTGTTGTCATTAATGTCACATGAAATTGATGAAAAAGGAGTGAAATGTCATTCAAATAGGTGTTTGATAGTGATGTGCAGTGGTCTATGAGCTTTCATGATGGTTCTAGATTGGTTTCAGAATTCTACAGGCTCAAATAGTTAGGTTGACGTCCATTGTGGGTATGGAAAAGGTTATATGCATGGCTCAAAATCTCTATAGGTTTGAAATGCTTATTATAAAATGTGTAAGAGTTTTTGGAGGTCGTGGAGGTATGTATCTTTAAGAACTTAGTGAGATATTTCTAATGAGTCTAAATTTGTGCATTTTGAAGCTCTCTCGGAGGAAGATATGGTCATTTAAAGTTTTGCGTATGTCGTGGTGAATGAAAACAAGAAGACACAGTCAAAATCAAGGATAGGTGACCAAAGATGGATAAGACATGCGGAAAAAATCAAATATAGAAAATAAACACTTGTTGGCTTTTCAAAAAGATCCTAAGTAGATGCGCTTGAAGGACATGAGGTTCGTAGAATTAACCAAATGCTATATATTTTCGGGTTCAGGGAAAGGTTAAAAAGTGAATAGGATAGGTCACGAAAACTCAACATGAAGGAAGGTGCTACATGTCAAGTATTCCGTAAGAGGAAGGAAATTGGGTTCTTGCAGACTTAGACCTTCTAATCAACCATAGTTAAATAAAAATTTTGGTATGCCTAGTAGTTGCGAAGAAAAGACACATGGAACCTTCTGATTGGCACACTTTTCATGCTTTGAAAAAGAGTTGGAAAATGTAAATATTGAAATTGAAAAATCTATGAAGGAACATGGAGATTCCTTATTGGATCATGTGTCACATTGGTCAGATATAGATTATCAAAATTCTGATAGTACGAAGGCATAGAGCCTTCCTATTGGTTTAAGCCTCACACTCTAACAAAGATAACACCATAAAGGTACGTGGAGTTGTTTGATTGGTTTGTGATTTTCATACGAGAAAAAGATTGACACCAAAAAGGCACATGGATCTATTTTATTGGGTTAAGCTTCATATTCTCGACAAGATAGAAGTGTGTCTCAATTAGACAATTCTATGAAGAAGATCAAAAGTCATGGAACATGAAACATCATTATTCAAAGTGAAGGAGCTCATGAAGAAGCTCAAAATTTAGTTGCATGGAGTAGCTGAAGAAGTGTCATTTTTCAACCTACAAACATGAATTTTTGTGAAGGAAGAATGGTCATGTGAAGAGTCATAAAACATGAAAAGTCAAGAGTTGTGTATGGAGTATTTCTTGTTTATTTAAGCTCAATTTTACAACATGAATATTTTTTTATTACTACAATGAGAACTATGTGTAAATTCTGAGAAATAAAATGTATTGTGAACCATGGAAAATAATAGAGAGGAGGAGAAGAAGAGTGAGCTAATTTAGCAGTCACCATCAGTTTTGAGAGATAAAAAATAATGTGTGACAAAAATCCAATAAATTCTAAGCTTTATCTTAACATGTGCGAAGTTGTAGTTTCCTGTAAGTTGAAGATTACTAAAGGTTAGTTGTTGTTGTACCAAATTTTGGGATTTGAAGCTTCCAAAAGATTTGTATCTTGTAGAAGACCAAGTGGTTTCTTAGTTAAATTTTGGTGTTGTAGCTCCAGTTGATTTGAAGCTCAACCATGAAATCATGTAACATTTGCAGGACATTTCTGTCCTAAGCCTAGTTCTTGGTTTTAGTGGTTTTTATCCCTTACAGGTTTCCCACATTAAATTTGGTCTCCTTGTGTACATACATGTGTGTTTATTGTTCTTTCTCCTTTATGATTGGATGCTCATGTTCTTAATAGTTAACATATCCAGATTGGTTAATTGAATTAGTATAAATGACACAATTTTTTTTTAATAAGCACTAATTCGAGACCCCTCTCATTAGCTAGATTTCTAACAATTGGTATCAGAGTAAGGCCCTGGTATGGTGAGTTTAACAACTCAAGAGAGATACAAACAATTCAGTCATGGCAAGTAATCAACCACAAAGTGGTTTTTCCACCTCCAAAGCTCCTTTATTTAATGGATCAAATTATGCCTTATAGAGTGTCAGAATGAAGACTTACCTAATGTCACTTGGGTTTGACATATGGAAATCAATTGACAATGGCTACACTATTCCAGCTACACCTCCTACTAATGCAACAGGAAAGAGAGAAAGTGAAAACAATTCTAAAGCCATGAATGCAATTCTCTGTGGGTTGGATGAGGCTAAGTTCATAAAGGTCATGCAGTGTACCACAACTAAGGAAATGTGGGAAAAATTGAATACTATATATGAAGGAGACAACAATGTAAAATTGGCCAAGTTACAAACTTATCATGCTCAGTTTGAAAGCATGAAAATGAAGGAAGGTGAAAATGTTGCATCATACTTGTAAATAATGGATGAAGTTATAAATTTAATCAAAGGCTTAGGAGAGAAAATAGAAGAGAGTGTGGTTGTTTAAAAAGTGTTGAGATCTCTATCCTCAAAATTTGATTCCAAAGTGTCAGTAGTAGAGGAAGCCAAGGATTTAACCACCTTGAAAATGGATGATCTTTATGGAATCTTAACTGCATATGAGATGAGAATCAGTGACTCAAAGTCAGTCAAGAAAGAGGTAGCCTTCAAGGTTGATAAGGAATCATAGGTCAAGAAGAATAAAGTTGAGTTTGACATGGAGATAGATGATGAGAAGGTGGAAGCCATGTTTGTGAGGAAGCTAAAAGAGGATCAGGTAAGTACAAGGAAAACTTCCATTTAAATGTTTCAATTGTGGCCAAGTTGGTCATTTTTCTACAAAATTTCCCAACAAACATAAGGGGGATCAAGATGATGAATAATATTCTCAAAGGAAAAGAATAAGTTCAAGAAGCAAGGGGAAAAAGAAATACTTCAAAAACAAGAAGAACTTCTACACACAAGAAGGTTCAAGTTCCTCTCAGTCAAGTGACTCCAGCTAGCTCTAAGAGTGATGATGAAGGGACTCAAGATGAAACATTGTTCATGGATATGGAAGTATTTGCTGCAAGAAATTCAACTGAATATGACAGTTTAGATGAGGAAGAGGTGGAAATGAACCTTGAGGCTGAATTAATTAGTGCTTTAGAAGAGTTGAAACATCAAAGAAAGAAGAATTAAAAATTGAAATTGATGGTGAAAGAGTATGAAGGAAAAATTAGTCTTCTTGAAGGAAAAATTAGTCTTCTTAAAGAAAAAAAACAAAGAATCTCAAGAACATGAAGATATGGTCAAGGAATTTGAGGCACAAATCAAGCTGATTGAAGAATATTTTAAAATCAAAGAAGAAGAGCATCTAAAGCTCAAATATGAACTGGAGTGATGCACCCAATTAGATCATACTGATACCAAATTGAAGTTGTATCAAAATTTTGAGAAGAGTGCAAATAGACTAGGTGACCGATAGAAAATCAAAGATATGTTAATGAAAAATCTGATCTACTATTTCATAAGGAGGATGAAAAATCAACAAGAAAGAAGATAACCAAGATAACTCAAGAACCTCCTAAAGCTAAGAGAGTTGATTTTAGAAAGAGATATCATGCAAGAAAACAAAATCATGTTATGAGGTATGCTCATTCATTTTATGGATATTATTTTTCATGTAATGAATTTGGTCATAAAGCCTCAAAATGTAGAAATCATGCTAAAGGTCATGGTAGACATTTTGATTTTTATCATTTGAGAAGTAAGGATGAGTTGATTTGTTACAATTGCCAAAAGTATGGACACATAGCCAATTTTTGTTACCAAAGACCTCTAAAGAAGAGTAAGAAGGTTTACATGGTTAAATCATATCCTACAAATGCAAAGGAACAAGGATTGATAGCCCAAACTGCCTTTCATTCTCAGAGTGAAGACGTGGAGTGGTTTATTGAAAGTGAGTGTTCTAGCCACATGATAGGAAACAAGAGTAATTTTATATATCTAGAAGAAAATGCTTCTGGTATAATGATATTTAGAGACAATACCTTAGCTAATATTGTGGGAAAAGGTAAGCTAAGTCTTGACAATGGAAAAAATATCAATGAAAATGTGTTATATGTTGAGGATATAAACATAATCTATGAGTTTCAATCAAATGTGTAAACAATAATATAAAATATTTTTTTCATGACAAGGGATGTTGATGAGTGGCATCAATCCTCTTCATTAATAGTGTCAATCCAGGGCTAGTGTCTAATGGTTGTATTCAATAGGAGAAAGAGATCTTTGGAAAACAACTCCTTTAAACACAATCCAAACTTGCATAAATTGAAAATCACACTTGTGGAAATGGAAAAACACACTTGCAGAAATAAAAATCATACTTGCATAAAATAAATCACACTTGTAGAAATGAAATCATGCTTACATAAAGGAAATTTCTGAATTGGAAATAAAGATAATAAAATAAAACACCTACAAGTTCACAATAAACTGAATGATAATGAATATTACAATACAAGGAGAAAAACAATATAACAAAATGATAATCAAAGAAAAAGAAATAAACATAAACATAAATTATTACAAGACAAAAAAATACATATATCCATCTTCCTTGGAATGAGTGGCTAACTCATTCCTTGGAAGAGGATTTAAATCATGCTTCTAAGATCTTAATTCAAAACTTCAGAATATTGGAGAGAAAAGAAAAAAATTCATTGATTGGTAAAAAGATTACATACAAGAGTGTGGAAGGTTGCATTTATAGTTCATGCATCCAACCAACTCCTTAGTCCACTCACCAAGAAATAACTACCTATTCTTGGGAGGATTTATTCAAAGTAATAAATCCTAAACAAACTTGACTACAACAATCCACTTATCATGGAGAATATTTCTACAACTCATCCCTTTAATCTAGGAACACAAAATGGGAGAGTACATATTTAACATTCCTAATAATATTGCACTATTTTCTCATCCTTGAAACATGGAGAGAAAATGGAGGAGTGTTAAGTCCATGAATTTTAATTCTTCGTAGAATGCCACACGCATACATTAATTTAGATTTCCACATGTTTGGATTTTTATTCTTAGTTGATGACGCGGAAGAAAAGAGTGGGTTGAATAGTTCAGTGTTCCTTTACATTAATTTGGAACAAACGAAAAGAATTTCACTAGTTATGCCTTTTAGTAGCTACGTGAAGACTTTTGATAGTGGGAGTTTCATTTGATGTGTGAAGACTTTCGGTAGCTAGGCATTTTAGTAGCTACGTGAAGACTTTTGGTAGCTACAATATATGAACTTGGAGTAGAGTTGTTTATGACATGTTTTCTACACACTATTGCATTCTAACTTTAGAAGAAATATCAGAAATAACAACAATTTGATTGCAAATAAATTTCTAAAGAGATGATAGGATAAATCCTATATTCTACCTTGAATATGTTATTTGTTAATAAAACTACATCTAAATTCACTTGAAAGCTTGATTTTAGAGAGAGAATAAGAGTGCCATTTGGTGATATAATGAGACATATTTTGGTGATATAATGAAACATGGGAGCTTGTACCTAGGCCAAAGGACAAGAATATTATTGGAACCAAGTGGGTGTTCAAAAACAAATTGAATGAAAAAGGTGAAGTTACTAGAAATAAGGCAAGGCTAGTTTGTAAAGGATATGCTCAAGTGGAAGGAGTAGATTTTGATGAAAAATTTTCTCTTGTGGCTAGGATGGAAGCCATTAGGATTTTCTTAGCATATGCAACACACAAAGGCTTCAAATTATATCAAATGGATGTGAAATCAACATTTCTCAATGGGCACTTGAATGAGGAGGTTTACATTAAACAACTAGATGTTTTTTCTCTTATTGAGGATGTGTGCAGATTGAAAAAGGCACTTTATGGGCTTAAACAAGCACCTAAGACCTGGTATAGTAGGTTAGACAAGTACTTGATTGAGAAAGGATTCAAAAAAGGTGTAGCTAATAACAATTTGTACATAAAATAAGAAGAACACCTGTTGATTGTTGTTGTCTATGTAGATGATATCATATTTGGGAGAAATAATGAGAGCATGTCACATGATTTTTTAGAGGTAATGAAAAAGGAGTTTGAAATGTCAATGTTAGGTGAACTCTCATTCTTCTTAGGGCTATAAATTATTCAAGGAAAAGAAGGAATCTTTATCTCACAAGCAAATTACATCAAAGAAATTCTCAAAAGATTTCAAATGCAAGATTGTAAGCTAGTAAGCACTCCTATGAGTGTAGGATGTAAACTCAGCAAGGAAGATAGCTCACCAAAGGTAAATTAGACCCTATATAGATCCATGATAGGTAGTCTTTTGTATTCAACAAAATATAGACTTGATATCATGCAGGAAGTTGGGTTAGTTGGGAGATTTCAAGAAGAACCAAGGGAAGTGCATCTCCAAGCAGTCAAAAGAATATTTCGCTATCTCATGGGGATATTAGACTATGGTCTTTAGTATCTAAAATGCAATGAATTTCAAATCAAATCTTTCATAGATGCAGATTGGGTAGGAAACATTGATGATAGGAAAAACACAACTGGTGGAGCTTTCTTTGTAGGTAAGTTCCTTGTTTCATGGTTGAGTAAAAAGTAATCTCTTGTAGCTCTTTCTACTTGTGAGGCTGAGTATGTTGCAACAACCATTTATTGTACACAAGTGATGTGGATGAAGAAAACTCTTGAAGACTACAAAATTGAGAGTGAAGGTCCTATTCCTCTATACTATGATAACACAAGTGTTATAAGTGTTTCAAAGAATCCAGTGTTGCATTCTAAGACAAAACACATACCCATCAAATATCATTTTTGAGGGAACAAGTCAATGAGAAAATAATAAAGCTTGAACATGTGTCTACAAAGGAAGAAGTAGCTGATATAATGACTAAACCTCTACCAAGAGAAACTTTTGAATAGTTAAGGCATAAATTGGGGTAATATCAGCCCCTAACAATCACTAAATATCTCATAATGATAGGGGAGAAACTCAAGTGCCAAGGTTTCTCCAAGAAGGCTCAAGTTGAGTCTAGATAGGGGGAGTTAGTTCTCTAACCCAAGGCACAAGTCAAAAAGAACATGGGGAGTATTGCAGGTGTTTAATGAAGAAATACTTTATAACTGATTGAGTTTTATCAAGCAAAAGAGCAACATCTTTCCAGGGGAAAAATCTAGAGGTAAGAACATGCTTTATCATGTTTTTTCTTTCATGTTACTCATGTTGTTATGTGTGTGCACCTTTGTCATAGATTTTAAAGGGGAGAGAGTGTGAAAAAAATAAAATTAATTGGAATTAATTAGATTGCATATCGAAGGTGTTGGTGTATTAGATTGCCATGAAATTTTTGAGCTTGTTGCCATCAATGACAAAGGGGGAGATTGTTACACCATGTTGCATTAGCTAGCATTTTCATTGATTTCACATGGAATTGATAGAAAGGAGGAGTAGAAGCGTCATGTATGTAGGTATCGATAGTGATGTGCAATGGTCTATGATCTTTCAGATGGTTCCATACTTGTTTCAAAATTCTACAGAGCTTGAACAGTGGGATTGACATCCACTTTGAAGGTATGGAGAAGGTTGTATGTGTGGCTCATATGCTCTACAATTTTGAAATTATTATAGTAATTTCAAGATTTATTGGAGGTCGTGGAGGTATGTACCTTTGAGAACTCAATGAGATCTTTCCAACGAGTCTAACTTTGTGCATTTTAAAGCTCTCGAAGGAAGATATGGCTATTCAAAGTTTTACTGTCATGACGAATGACAACAAGAAAACGAAATTGAAATTAGGGACACACGATTGAATATGGATAAGACATGCGTCAAAAATCAAAGATAACAAATAAACATGTGTCATATTTCTAAAAATCTCCTAAGCAAATGTGCACGGTGGATGTGAGGTTCGTGGAATTAACCAAATGTTATAACTTTTCATGTCCATGCAATGTTGAAAAGTCAATATGACAGGTGGAGAAATATAAATGGTGAAGGAAGATGTTACATGTCATATTTCTGAGTAAGATGAAGGAAATAGGGGTCCGAGAGACTTAGACCTTTGAAATCAGCCATAATTAAATAAAATTTTAGGTCCACCCAACATTCCGAAGAAAAGACGCATGGAGCCTTCCGATTGGCTCATTTTTGATGCTCGACAAAGAGTTGGAAAATGTAAAGACTGACATTGAAAAATCTATAAAGGAATATGGAGCTTCTCTATTGGATCATGTGTCGCATTGGTCGAGAGAAAAATTATCAAAATTCTGATAATACAAAGTTGTAGAGCCTTCTTATTGGTTTAAGACTGCACTTTGACAAAGATAACACCATAAAGGTATGTGGAGTTTTTCATTGGTTTGTGTTTTGCATTCGAAAAGAATGACACCAAAAAGGCACGTGGAGATATTTTATTGGTTAAAGCTTCACATTATGACACGAATGATACCGTAAAGGTAATTTATTTAAGGAGATCGGAAAGGTGTTACAAAATAAATCACGTTGATTTATCTTGAAATGAAGGAGAAATTCATGATTGAAGTGTGTCTCAGTCGGAAGTCTGTGAAGAAGCTCAAAAATCATGGAACATGAAACATAAATATTTGAAGTGAAGAAGCTCATGGAGAATATAAAAATTCAATTGCATGGAGTAGCTAAATAAGTGTCATTTTCCAGCCTACAAACATGAAGTTTTGTGAAGGAAGAATGGTCATGTGAAGAGTCATAAAACACAAAAATTCAAGAATCGTGTCTGAGTTTCGCTTGTTTATTTAAGCTCAATTTTTGAGCATCAATATCTTGTTATTGCTACAAAGAGAGCTATGTGTTATGAGAAATAAAATGTATTGAAAACCATGACAAATTAATAGAGAAGAGGAGAAGAAGAGTGAGCTAATTTAGCAGTCACCATCAGTTGTGAGAGATAAAAAATTTTGTGTGACAAAAATCTAATAAATTCTAAGTTGTAACTTAGCATGTGGGGAGTTGTAGCTTCCACTGTAAGTTGAAGCTTACTAAATTTTATTTATTTTTGTAACAAATTTGGGGAGTTGAAGCTTCCAGACAAGTTGTAGCTTGTCAAATACTGAGTGGTTTCTCAGTTAAATTTTGGAGTTGTAGCTCTAGGTTGAGTTGAAGCTCAACCATGAAATCATGTAACATTTGCAGACATTTCTATCCTAAGCCTAGTTCTTGGTTTCAATGGATTTTTTCCCTTATGGGTTTCCCACATTAAATTTGGTCTCCTCATGTGTACATATGTGTTTGTTTCTCTTTCTCCTTTATGATTGGATGCTCATGTTCTTCATGGTTAACATAGTCAAGGTTGGTTAATTGAATCAAGATAAATGACATTTTTAAAAAAGCAATGATTCATCCCCTCTCTCAATGCTTAGATTTCTAACGTCTATTCATGTGTTTTAAAGTTTCAAATAGTGATGTGTTGGTGCTCAGTAGTGGTTGTGACACTTGTCGCGCCCGCCTCGGGACACGAGAAAACCATACCAAATGCAACTAAAATTTTTGGTAATTTTTTTAAAGGTATACTGGTTACTACTAATGTTTGTTTACTTTGTTTCCCACCAATAATTAATTTTATTATAAATTTGATTTCCCAAAATTTAAATGAACTATCCCATACTTGACTTCATTATTTATTCTTCCTAAATTAACTAGAGTCATGAAATAATAGCCTACAACCCCCATATAATAGTTAATTTGTCTCCCCTTTTATTTATTTTCCCACACATAAAACCTTATCTCCCATTTATATTTAAAATTACCCATGGTTTAAAAGTGCACAGGTTATTTGTGAGCCCTTGGATCAAATCTGATCTTGACCCTTGGTTTTGAAAAAGAACCCTAAAGTTGCCCTAATCCTCTCTTTGTTATTTTCTTCTCTTTCTTTTCATTCTATTTCTCATTTTGTTTTGTTTTATCATTTCCATGTGCAGGTTTGTGTTGGAGGAGCCATGGAGTTATACCAAACTAGCATTGTATTAGTTTTAGAATTTTATACAAAACAATAATGTTTTCTTTTTTTTGAATGCACATATTTACTATTTCTTTTTTTTTCTTTTGAAGGGGAGGGGTGGTGGATTTGAAAGGGCAGTAGAATTTTCAGAAACCCCAATCATCTCTATACTCAATCTCCAACTTGAGATCCAACTTTAAGTGCCTTCAAGGAATCCAAACAAGGAGAAGAAGCTTGTTTTTCCACCCAACCATAGGCATCATTACATGCCTTTCCCAAGGTTGGGATGCATGCTAGCCTCCCCCAAGCCCATGGGAAAGAGGATGACTATCCACAAGTTTTCACAAGAGTGAGGGTGAACACACAAAAATAAGACAAGTATCCAAAACAAGACTCCAAATTTGAAAAGGTAAAAAGGAGGAGAACCCAAGTTCTACCTCTAAAACAAATGGGGAAGAGAGGAGAGAAGTTCTACAAAATTGTAACAAAAAATAGTCATATTAAAACAAGATCTCCGTGCCCTCCTTATTTCTCCTAATTCATTCAAGCCCTCCTTATTCCTCCTCCCTTTCACCAAATCCTTCTTGGAAGGATTTTCAAACCCCAAAGGGGTTTCCTTACCAAGAATGGGGAAGGAGGTTCAAGCCAAATGAACCAACTTCCCCACCTCAAACCAATTGAGGGGAATACTAAATCCTACAAGGCTTTCCCATCAAGCCTATGAGGATTGAGAGGGAAAATTCCCTCTCTCTTCCCCCACAACTCCAAAACTCCATCATGCCATATGATGGAGGGAGCAAAAACAAGTAACAATAAATAAAAATCCACATGCAACAACCACATTTCCAAGTAAACAAATCTAACAACTAGCATGAATACAACACATACAAAAAGGCTTAAAAGACCTACCTCAAAGAAATCTCTCCAAAAGCTTTCCAACTTCAATATTTTCCACTTCTTGACTCAATAAAACTCTAGCTCCCAATCCACAAGCATCCAAGAAAAATCTCTAAAAAATGTTCTCTTCTTTTCCCATGTGGGAGAATTTGAAGAGGAGCAAGCAAAAATCCTCATAAATTAGGGGTTGACATGTGTCACCCCTCTCCTCCTTCAAGGTCAAATATGCCAAAACAAAATAGAGAAAGGGTAAAATGCCTTTTAGCCCTCTTCTCCCAAATTACCTAAATTGATAACAAAGCAAATGTTGTGCAACTTTTAACAAGCACACTAAACCATACCCCTTACGTGAATGTGACCAAACAAGAGGTAAAAAGGGAGGGAAAACTCCCTCTAGCCTTGGAAATAAGCCCCCTACCTATTAGGTAGGGTCCAAGGGCTCATTTTTATGATAAGGGAACCCCCAAACTAAAAAGAGGTCCCTAAAAATGCCCAAAATAACCCAATTTCGGGTTTGGCAAAATTGACACAATGGTAGAGGGTGTGGGGACCACCCAAGGGTTCACATGTGACCCTAAACCCTCTAGATTAAGTACATCATTAATCTAATTCAAAACTTAATGCAAGTGGGGTCATTATTTCCCCCAAAACTAGTTTACAACACAAACTAAACACCCTAAGCAAAATTAATAATTACAAGACATGTTACATTACAAATGAGGGTCACCCATGGTGCCCAAAACAATAATTCTAACACTAAGGCCTCAAGCAATAAACATGGCTAGGACTTAGCCCGTGGGCTGCTTGTGCAAAGTTGCGTAGCTGGCCTGAGTCCCATGTTCTCCTATGACCTGTCACCTACACACTCATTGCACACATTAAACGCACCTGTCCGATAAAATATAAATCAACTACTAAATAAGATATCAATGAATTCTAGACTAACATTTCATCTTTCTGGAATCAAAAGTGTGACAACGTGCACAACCATACATAATTCACCATAAGTTAGTCACAATGATAAAATGACATGTATCCATAGAATCCCAACATGCAACAAACTGAGTATCCATCAATATAACTACGTTCCAAAACAACATCATATCAATTAGTATCCATGACATCATAAGATAATGCAAACAACATAGTAATCAAGCTAAATCGGTGCTATACGCCTAAATGTCCATACATGCCTAATCAGATCAAATCTCCTAATGTAATGTTCAAAACATATCAAGTCTCTATCAAAACATGTCTATGAGTAAATGAGCAACAAGTAACTGAGCTATAAAAATGTGGGCACTACAACACTTTGTGATGAGTTTATAATGAACCATTAAATATATGATGTGAAATACAATGGGTAGGACACCCTACAAAATGGTTAGTTTGGGTTGAAGTGCTTATGTACCACCTACTTGGAACTAATCCAAATAGGAATCAAACTACACTTGGTTATCCATGTATCAAGTGATATCAATATGGATGCAACTACTTTAGAAAATCGATCACTTGATAATGAGAAACAATGGCTTGACATGTTTAAGCTTAGCTTGGATTATATTTGAAGGTATCTAGAATGGGAAGTTTTATTCTTAAACGTATTTGGGAGTGCTTTTTTTTTCCTATGCAAGGGTTACTCCTAGGTTATGTTCCTACTTTTAGGGAATTTTGAAGATCTTGTAATACTTTAGGAATGTACTTTTTGGTGAGTGAGCTTGAAAGTGCTACATGATGGCTAGTGAGGTAAATAGGTGAGTTAAACTTTCTATTATAGAAATTTGTAGGTTTAAATATTGTATTAATGAAAACATATGAGTTATGAAACAACCCATTAAAATATATCATATTAGAAAAGTGTTTATTATGTGGCGGGAGAAAGGACCATATGGTTCCGGACATGGTATAGTTTGGTCGCATCCAAATGGTCTTGAACAATAATTTCAAGGGAATTGGAAAGATTATAGGAGATATACATGTAGATAGTATACTACTTTATGAATTATTGCAAGTACTTTTGTGAACTATTACAATTAGTTATATAAATGACTAAGTAATGTGAATAGATAATAAATCCATGAAAGAGAGATATTAAAGATAAGTTACCTTGGCTTGGAATGTGTACATAAGATATGTTTTAGGTGTAAATAAAATATTATCATTTCCAATTTTTGTGTCTACATTTCTCCCCCACCATTTCCACCTTAAGTATGAAATTAAAATTACATTCTTACAAAAAGGATAATTTATTTTGTACACACATTATCATTCATTAGATTTGTTGATTCCACTTGTGTGTTGGAATACTCCATGATGAAACCTATGAAATAAAGTGTATTAAATGTCCATAAAATAATTGAAATTTAAATTAGATTTGAAAAAATATTAGTAATTTAAAACTTTTATTTATAAATTTAGTAAAGTAAAGAGATAAACTCATAGAAGAAATGCACCTATTTGATTTTCCAAAGTCAAGCTCTAAAATTTGTTGTACTTGAGTGTTAGACTTGAATTGAATTGTTGAAGGATTAAGGGTGATAAATCCATATTTTTTTTAAGAATATGTCATAGGCATGTTGGATTTGAATTTTACTCAACCCATCACCAACAATTTCTATTATCAATTTTGCACCCCTTGAAAATTTGGCTAACTTGCAAAAATTGGACTTGGGAAATTTCATGGGATCTTGGTGTAGAATCTAAAAAATTAGGTATTTTTCATGTTTTAGGCACTTGGGATTATTTTTATGTTTTCCCTCTTTCTCTTTGAGCTCAAAAATTCCAAACAGTTAGATTTTTTTAGAAAAATTGGAAAAATTGACTCTGTAGTATATTGTGGGTCTAGGAGGTGTGAATGGAGCTGGTTCCGAGAACCAAGGTTCCTCACGGTGGCTTTGGATCTGCGGGACAAATGGAGGAGGTGTTGTGTGGAGATGCAAATAAATGGAGGAATGACAAAACATGTTTCGTCGGGTCGTGAATTCCTGTAATGTCGATTGGGCAGAAACCAAAGGCACAAACCAAAGGATTCGAGGCGAGTGTAGTGTAATGTGGATAAAAGGGGATATGGAGGAATTGAGAGCGGTGTGGAATGAGTTCCCTAATAACTAAGGTTCTCCAACATGGTTTGGTCTAAAAATATAAGGATAGAGTGTAATGCGAAGAAACCAATGACTATGAGAATCATGGGTCGGGGTGGAGCAGTTCCCAAGTTCCATCCCAAAGGTGATTAACTGATCAAACAATAGCTTGAGACCATTGCGGAAATTGTGGGTTACACGAGAACAGAAGACTGGTTCCAAAGTTCCCTTAGTGCTCCAAAAACTTGAAATATCTGCACCGAAGGAGAAAAAGGAGGAAAATTATATTTTAATACAGTTGTGAATTAAATAGGGAACTAATGTTCCTTCCCGAACCCCAGGATCTGCATGGCCATATCTTCCTTCCATATTGTTCAAATTGGATATGTTATATATCATTCTAAATGTCTTTTCATCCTCTACACCATGGAACCCGAAAAATATGATTTTGGTGGGGGTAGGTGGGTAAAAAAGGGGAAATATAGTCCAACATTAATGAACACAATTCCAGATAGCTGAATAATCGAGATACCATAATATATGGTGCCCTTTTCTTCTACTACAAGCAAAGGAACACTAGGAAATGGTATTATAAGGATACCCATACCTCTTTTAAGATAATTAATGCAGGTTGTTAGTGGGTGGAAGTATAAATTTGAGTTCTCTTTGTTTTCCCTCTTCTCTCTCTTTCCCATTCTCTATAAAATGTAAAAAGATGTTCATTTATAATGTTAGAAACTCTTGGGTTGGACCCTCTTGTAATGTTATTACAACCTTCTACAAGTGTGGACTTTGAGTTACAGCCTCATATTTGGACATCTTGCATGGTGATCCTTGCCTTTCTCCCTCAATGTAATGGATTGTGCATATTTGAAGCAATAAAATTACTTGTTTTGTGGCTTTCTTCTGCCCTAGTTGTGTTATATTGCATTTTCTTGTCTTTCATTACATCTGTAGGTATATTGTGCATTTTTTCTCCTTGCAGGTTTTGAATCTATTATGCTCCATGGAAATGGTGGTTTAAATGTTGTTTTAGATTTGTGTCTCTCATGTATGCCCTCTCCTTTATCATTTTCATTCCATTTTCACTCATCTGAGAGTGTCTCACCCCCTTTTCTTGGTAATATCACCTCTTTAGATTAGGTTTTCCCTTTTATTCATCTCCTTTTCACCTTGTTCTCTTGGGATAATATGGTAGGATTAGATAGATGCATTTCCTTCCTTAGGAGTAGTTTATCATTAGGATTAGGTAGAGGAACCAACGTTATCTCGGAGGTCTGTCTCGAGTACAAGTCCCACAACTTGGAGACATTCCCATGTTGCCTCAAAATATTGGGTTGTCTATGACTCAAGTCAGTGGTGCAATTTTGAGCTCCAATAGTTTTGGCATGCCCGTGGGGACAAAAAATTGAAGCACTCTATGACTTCATACCAACAGATTGATGTGTTCTTGGTGGTATTTACCCTTTAGAGGTATGTTTTCAACATGTCTGGAGACTCCACTGATTCAAGTAACCCATTATCTTAGTTGCAGACCTTTCCCTTGGCCCTTCCATTCATATAAATGTTTCCACCTCGTTCATGGATCTCTATAGAGATATTTCATTCCATCATTTTAATGCAATCCCCTCCATTTGCAGCAAGTGGGATGAAATTCCCAAATCAACCCCTGAAAAACCTACCTCTTTTCCATGGGAATGAAGATCAATCTCCGATTGATCATATTCAAGATATAACAAACCATTTTTCCATTCACAATATCATAGAAGAGAACATTTGCCTCAAACTTCTTGTTTTATCATTTAGAGGTAAAGAAAGAGATTGGTATAGTAGTTTGGATTCACAATCCATTTCCACATGGAATCAACTGGGAGAGAAACTACATAATTGATTCAAGGAGGATACAAATGTCATTTTCCTCATGGAACATCTCAAAAAAATACAACGGGCTCCAATGGAATTTATCTCTAATTTCAACATCAGATTTACAAGGACTTAGCATAGAATTCCTCAAGAATATAGACCCTCACAAGGTATGGCATTCTTGTATTATTTGAGATCCTTTTATGTTGATTTAGCTATGTTGATTCAATCCTTAGGAGGAAATAATCTTCCTCAAGCTTTTTTCATTGCATCACAAGCTAAGAAGATACTTATTCAAGATGGAAAAATAAAACCCATCTCTATTGTTACAATTATTCCCTCACCATCTCAAATGCTTCCCTCCCCTTGTGCTAAAAATGAAAAATCCATTGTTTCCTTTCAAAATTAGAAGATTATTTTCTTCATTTTCCTTAATTTGATGCTCCACAAGTTTATCATGCCCAAATCATTCCCCAAACTTTACAAAATTTCCTCCCATCTCCAC
The DNA here is from genome assembly GCA_018340775.1 of Taxus wallichiana var. yunnanensis. Taxonomy (NCBI): domain Eukaryota; kingdom Viridiplantae; phylum Streptophyta; class Pinopsida; order Cupressales; family Taxaceae; genus Taxus; species Taxus wallichiana. The sequence goes on from CM031235.1 coordinate 820,173,174, forward strand.
CCAGGGCACTACCCAACTTCACTAAACCTTGCATTAATGTTTCAGAGTTGTGGTATTTCAAATGTTGTCCCTAGTTTCTACCCAACCCTTACTAGACCGAGTTATCCTATAAGGTTGGTAGAACAGGAGGTTTGTTATGCTTTTGGAGAGGAGCATCCCATGCAACACTCCAAACAACAAGGCTTCAGGAAAAATCATGCATTTGTTTTGAGAAATCAGGTCAACAAAGTAGGGAGTATGTTTTGGAGGATCATTTGGCTTCTCCAATTGGTCAAATCAGGTATTTTAAGCATCAAACATCTCAGCCAAACATGCAACAAATAAGCAGCCCCTTTTTTATGTTCCTTCTCCAAACCAATTCTACCAAGGATGAAAATTGTATATCAGTGGATGATTGGTATGATTCAAATTGGGAGGATGAAAATGTGAAAACTATGCAAAAAGAGGAGTTGAATATCAAAACAAAGCAGGAAGATGTGAAGGAAAATCAGGTTGGAATTGGGGAGGAAGAGAAAGTGTTTTTGAACACTAGTGCTACCCAAGGCCTTGAGGAAGAATGTATTGAAAGTGAGAAAGGTGCTTTAATGGAATGCAATAATCCTCATTGCTCTGTATGTTTGGAACTTGTTGCATTTTTAATGGAATATCAGAGTGGGACAGAGGATGAAGATAAAGAAAATCAGCATCCAAAGATGGAAATAGAGTTGTTTGTGGAAGCGGAACAAGGATTACATCATCTTATAAGCAGTCACCTTCAAAAGGAAAGTCTACAAGATGCCCCTACTCATGGGATTGAGCTTCAAGGAAATGGGAAAAGCACAAGAATTAGGCCTTACCCAATCAGGTATTTAGCTAGTATAGAACTAAATAAGGAATTGAAACCCGCCATGTTCACTTCAAAACATGAGGAAAAGATACAATACACCAAATATCAGCTATAATACCTCTCAAATTCAGATATAAAGCAACTAAAATAGGTATTTGTTATTTTTTTCAGTGATACTTTGTGGAATGAGGTGGGAAATAAGTTATAGAACCATTTTTACTCTCATTAATGACCATGTTCATTGTAAAATCAGTCACATGGTATAAATTTGTAAGAAAGGTAAGTTATTTCACCCTTCTTGTTGTAGGATTTTTTGAGTTCCCTTTTCCTCTAGTTAGAGTAGGGAAATGTAGGTTTTATTTCAGTAAAAGTACTTGTGCACACTCTACATGTTTCCACTTGGAACATGTATGATTTTCCATTTTGTATATAGTTTGTGTGCTCTCATTGTTGTTACACAATCCATTTGAGGAAAAAGTGTTCATGGGAAAGAAGAATGTTTGGGATAGTTACAAATGCATCCATATAATCAGCATGTGATTTAGAGATTTGTAATGCTTTATACCTTTCCAGGAATCAGGTTTAGTTCTTTAAACTTGGAAAAAATTAGATTTAGGATAGTTTCGGATGATTATTCTTTATCACAACATATTAATTCTAGAGGAAACATGTGGAATTTCAGATTCGAACAATTTTCCAAGTTCTCATAAAAGTCAATTCAAAATATTTTTATAATGAGATGGTCAATTCAAGCAATGAAAGATCAAATTCAAGCCTAGGAAGTGCTTCAAGTAGATTTAGGGGTGTGTTTTTCAAGTTTGAATCAATTTTAGATTACAGAATGAATCCATGCCCATGGATGCTTCCACGCCACCGTTATTTTTAATCTAACAGGGAATATTAACATGTGAGTCACCACACTTTGTTATCTAATTTTCTTCCCCAAAAAATTGGCTAACTTGAAAATTTTGGACTTGGGAAATTTCATGGGATCTTGGTGTAGAAATGGAAAATCAGGCATTTTACATGTTTTGGGCACTTAGGATTATTTTGATGCATTTCCCTCTTTCTCTCCAAGCTCAAAATTCCAAAAATTTAGAAAAATTTGAGAAAAAATGGAAAAATGAGCTCTATAGTGTATTGCGGGTTTGGGAGGTGCGAATGGAATTGGTTCCCGTAGTGGCTTTGGATCTATAGGAAAAAGGGAGGAGGTATTATGTGGAGATGTATATAAATAGAGGAACAACAAAACATGGTCCTTTAGGTTGTGAGTTCCTTGAAATGTCGATCACGCCACAAACCAACGGCAAAAGCGAAGGATTCAAGGATAGAGTGTAGTGTAATGTAGATGAAAGGGGATGTAGTGGAATTGAGTGTGGGTGGAATGATTTCCCCAAGAACTAAGGTTCCCAGTAGAGTGGTTTGGCCCAAAAAGTTATGGATCGATTGTAATGTTGAGAAGCTAGTGACTGTGGGCATCAAGGGATGGGGTGGATTAGTTCCTAAGTTCCACCCCAAATCTAATTAACCGATCAAACAAGAGCTCAAGACCATTATATCAATTATGGGTTCCGCACGAATAGAAGGCACAGTTCGAGAGATCCCTTAGTTCTCCAAAAAACCTGAAATATCCACACCTAAGGAGAAAAAGGATGAAAAGGAAATTTTAATGCGGAGTGTGAATTAAACAAATTTTAATGCGGAGTGTGAATTAAACAAGGAACTTGAGTTCCTCCCGATCCCCTAGATCCACATGGCCATATCTTCCTCCAAAATTGTCCAAATTGGATAATTTATAAATATTTGGAAACATATTTTCATCCTCAACATCATGGAACCCACAAAACCTTATTTTGGAGGGAATATATGGGTGAGAAATAGGAAATACAAAAATGTCCAACATTAATGAACACGGTTCCAAATAGTTGAATAATCAGAGTTGGTAAGATATGGTGCCCTTTTCTTCTCTTTGTAAGCAAAGGAACATTGTGGAATGGTATTTTAAGGCTTCTCATACCTATTTTAAGAGAATTAATGCAGGTTGTTTGTGGGTGGAAGAATAAATTAGAGTTCCCTTTGTTTTCCATCTTCTCTCTTTCCCATTCTCTATAAAATGTACAAAGATGTTTATTTTTAATGTTAGATACTCTTGGGTTAGACCCTCTTGTAATGTTGTTACAACCTTCTACAAGTGTGGAATTTGAGTTACAGGCCTCAAATTTGGACATATTACATGGTGATCCTTTCCTTTCTCCCTCAATGTAATGGATTGTGCATATTTGAAGCAATAAAATTACTTGTTTTGTGGCTTTCTTCTTCCCTAGCTGTGCTCTATTGAATTTTCTTTCCTTTCATTGCATCTGCAGGTATATTGTGCATCTTTTGTTCTCCTTATATGGTTTGAATTTGTTGTGCTCCATGGAAGTGGTGGTTTGAATGATGTTTTGGACTGTGGCTCTCATGTCTTCCCTCTCCATCATCATTTTTATTCCATTTCCACTCATCTGAGAGTGTCTCACCCCTTTTCTTGGTGTTATCACCTCTTTATATTATGTTTTCCCTTTATGCATCTCATTCTCACCCTAATCCCTTGTAATGATAGAGTAGGACAAGATAGTTGTATTTCCTTACTTAGGAGTAGTTTAGCATTATGATTAGGTAGAGGAACCAACCTTCTTTAGAGGTCTATCTCACAATGCAAATACCATAACTTGGAGACAATCCCATGTTGCCTCAAAAACTTAGGTTGTCTCTTACTCAAGGTAGGGTGTAATTTTGAGATCCAACATGTGTCATTATAGTTTTTCCCTGAGAAACTCAAAGTAAGGAAGGTCATCAAAAGGTTTTCTATTCACCCTAACATCTTCCTAAAAAGTGAGAAGAAGTTTTTAAAAAGGGTTTATATTCACCTTGATATTATTATAATAATAAAAACCACACCATTACAAATTGATTTAGGTCCATTACAAATTCAATAGGGAATGATTGATCTCATGCCCATATTGTGTGATATCCATATGAGTATCAATTATGTAATAAATATATAAAAAATGAGGAGAAGGCACATTCCCACATACCTCATATTAAAATTATGCTCGAGTTATGCAATTCCAAAAAAGGAATGAAGTAATCAAAAACCGACATTTTTATACCAAAATGTAATATACCTTACTCTAAACTATGCAATATTGGTTTGAACTAGTATCATAATCATGTAGCTATATGTGAGAGTATGAAAAAATAGTAATCTAATGAGAATCTACCCATAGGATGAAAGCATTCATCTTGGACCATAACATCTTGTTAAGATGATCATTTTAACGTATAAATCCCAACATTGTTTCCATACCCTCCATTTTCATGGTTGTGATGACTCAATTTGGAGATAAAAACATGAAGGAAGACATTTCTGATATGCGATCTTGATTCACTAATTTAGTATAGATGATACACTACTTCAATGCACAAAATGTATCACTCTCCAATAAAATCAACAACGAGAAACACTATGAGGGTAGTTTATATCCAATAGCATCCCTCATGGCCTAAAATTGGACTTCACTAGATTAGATGACATAGATCCTACCAATTGGAATAATAGGGAAGAATAATATTTTAGTCTCCATAATACTTGTGTTGTGAACAAGGCACTATTTCCTCTTTCCACATGGAAAATTATGTTATCCAAAGGTATCAATTATATTTGAAATATAATGATGAACCCACTTAGGATATTTTTTTAGATTGTTACTAGTTCACTTTAGTCTTAGTGTGTATGATTATTTCACTATATAACTTTGAAAAACAAGAAAAATTTAGAATATCAAATAGAATTTGAAAAAATGGCTACTCAAACTCAAGAGTTATCTCATGACTTTTTCAAGAGTTGCTTCATAAGTTGTCTTAAAATTAAAATTCATGTGGAGGTAAAAATTAGCAAGCCTAATGACATGATGGAAGATTTGGAATTACCCAAGTTAGAAGAAGGAAATCTCACAAGTTGATGCACCATTTTAAATTTTGTTCCGTTCATAACTCCCCGACCTAATGCAATATCCCTACCCCACATCGAGAAAATGAACCTATTAAAATCATAACAAAGGATTAAATGAACATTTTTAAGAAAAGAAATTATGTTATTGTCAATAAAAGGTTCCCTAGCCCATTTTCATTAACATATGCCCTCAAATCTTCTCTCATCCATAATTTCCTCATTTTAATATGTTGCCTTATATCTCCTCTATTTTTGTGGTCTTAATTTCTCTACATAATTCTACGAAAGGTAATGACATTCACAACAATTATAGACCTGATTCCATATTATTTTGTTATGTGCCCTCATCCCCGGGTTGAATATCGATAGTATTTCATAAGAAAGGATGTACCCACCATTACATAAGAAGAAAATTTTAGATCTTAACACTTGGCGGGATCTTGAATAAAGAGATAGGGCATGTAGATAGAGATGGAAGATGGCAAGAGAAACTTCAAGTCCCTTAATGTAGCATGTTTTTCCTTATAAAATTCCACATGTCCCTTGAATTTAATTTTAGGAAGATGACACCCAAAAATTTAGAGGCTATTATAGAGATTCATTTTATCTTATTTTCAAGCTAATTTGAAACTCCTAAAGAGATAGTTTGATTGGGGATAGTATTGAATTGATTGGGTATTTGTTGGGTAAGAAATATAATGGTAAAGAATTAGGGTAGTTTTCCCCTCTACCGTTTATTTAAATTATTCTCAACAATTTAATGACCCACTTTTAATAAATCATTCTCTTTTAACACTTACAATGTACCTCAAATGCATAATGAAGACTTCGAGTAGCTTTATATGGTTGTCATTGAGTAATAAATTTGTTCTTTATTGATTTTTAGCATCAATCAATCTCTTATGAAAACTAACTAAATTTAATTATCTTTCTCTCTTCTCTTATCATATTTTTAAGATCCTTATTCTAAATGTATAAATAAAGAGAGAGAGAAAGAGTATCTATTCTTAGTGGTTGGATTAACATGCTTCCTTATACCCTCTTGGGCCACATTATATTCCATGTGTTTTCCATCCTTTCTATATGATGTAGGAACATCCAACGTCAAAAGAAATCATGTATAATATTAACTAAGTGTGGGTGCATGCGAGGATGGGTAACACATGGAGTGAAGAGAGGAATCACAAAAGAGTAAAAATATGATTATATGGAAGTGCATGAGAAATTTTTACAATAAATAGTAGTAAGGAGTGAAGTACACAAAGTAGAAGAGGGTACGTAATAGTGTATAGAAGTTTTGGAAACCAAAAATTTGTGTGGGCACATGAGATTTTAATAAGGAAATAAAGAATTGAGGGGTGCAAGAATAATGTATAGTGGTATGTGTTATCCATTTTTCCCTCCCAGGAAAAAATGGGCAACGGGTTGTGACTAGACCCAGACATCGAGAAGGGCACCTAAGGCTAAAATTACATTACAGATGATTTCTGAGGCTTCGAGAGCTCATCCAAGGAGCTCAACAATCAAAATCACATTTGAGGAATTTTTTCCTCTTCTAGGTTTTTACCCTTGAAATCAACTTGAAAAATGAGGGAATGCGGACCTACAAACCCACACTTGGCCGAAATAGAAAAAATGACTAAATTTACAAAAATCAGTTTCCAGGCATTTCAATAGACCTCCATAGTCTTTGAAACTAGGAAAATTCAAAATGAGCCCCATGAAATGCAAAACAAAATATAGAATTACCCAAATTGGGCCATTTAGGGGTCAAGCTAATTTTTAGCTTGCTAAGAAGCTCGACAAGCTCGTAGCTTTGCAAAATTGGTGGGTGGAGATCCAATTTCCCCAAGCTTGGAGAATTGAGGAGATCATAAGTGGAAAGCTAGGTGAAAAATAGGAGTAAATCACTTTGGAAAGTTTGGATGGAAACGACGGAAGTGAAATGAGCATAGAGCCAACTTGGGTGGGAAAAGCAAGGTGAGCACTCACCGCAGTGAGTTGGAGGATGACTTGGCGTACATGGGAAAGATTCGATCCGGTGAGTTAGGACCATGCTCCCTAAGCTTGTCCGGTTAGGATCATTGGTGGGTGATGTAGAAAAACACAAGACCTAGCCATGTGGTAAATAAGAATGTAAAGATCATGGGGGAAGATCGATCTAAGTTGGCTCGATGCAGAACAGATGGAAGCTCACCCAAGGAGCCATGTAAACAAACTAGCTCAATTCTAAAAGAGTGAGCTCGATTATTAGATACACAGGGAAGCAAGCTCAGGAGGGTTGAGATTTGGCCGAGATGAACTCACAAAGAAGGACTCATGATTGAACTTGGAGCTGGAAAAAGAGATTATGATGAGTTCATCGGGGTAAATGCAGCCATGCATAGAAAGAGACAGAGGCTTAAATAGAATTGTGAGAGGCTCGAGAGGAAAACATGTGAGGGAGAACATTGGTGCCACTAGTAAACATAGTTGGGAAGTGATCTCATTTCTAAGCTTGGTGAAGAATTCAAGGGGCACTAAGGAAATACCCAAGGGAAAAAAAGATATATTTGGGTGTTCGAGCTTAGACTTTAGGGCCCAAGAAAAGCCAAATCAATTTGGTAATACAACAAAATGATGGGAAATGTTTACATCCCTAAGGCCATAGTATGAATCAAATGGGAAACTTGGAATCCCAGAGAGCCTCGCCTTTGCAGAAATATAGGTAAGTGGAGCTCGTAGGAAGAACCGGGGTCGTGACTTGGTCATCAAGTTTTGGCATCACAAAGAGTTGAACGATGTTAAGGAAATACAACTAAAAATTCTACAGAGGAAGGTCAATCCCAAACTCAAATTCAACACAAGATTAAAGGGGCTCAAGCCATAGCCAATCGATTCAAATATACAAATTTTTGGCCAAATAGAGTGATTCGAGAGGTGAGTGAGCTGCGAGAATGGAAATACAACTCGGTTGGGCATGTGTTGAGATGATCGATAGTGAAGAAGTGTCGAGCTCCCTAAGCTCGGTGTTCAAAGATATCGCATGGACAAGCTAGGATAAAATATAGTGACCTTTTGCATGGATGCGCAATTAAGCCATGAGTTGTTGAACCAGGGGTGAGCTAGGGACAAGCTCATTGCTGAGATTGGCATGGAGATTAATTCAGTTTGGGGAATGCATGGATTCGTATAGTGGATGGATAGCCCCTTACTTCAAAGTAGAGGGTGGTTTATTTAGTGAAAAACAAGAAAATAAACATAGATTCACCGTAAGGCAAAGAGCTATAGAAAATTTGTGCCATTTTGACGCATAAAGGAGATAAAACAGAGAGTTGTGGTGATCTATGAGGCTATTGCTAAAGTATTAAGGGGCCTCGAGTTTAACACAAGGTAAGAAAAGCTGACCAAATTTGATGGAAAGAAGAAAAATGGTGAGCCAAAGAATGTGATTTGTGGTGAATTTTGGGGTGTTTGCTAAAATAGTAAATGGTAAAAAATTCAATGCAATTAAATTAAAGGGGTTAGCATTCACTGCAAAGTGAGTTAAAACAAGTAAAACAAGGTTAGTTTGACACTTTTGAAGTACTACGGGTGCTTTCAACATAAAATGAATGGGCTCTAACTTGACCACCAAGAGTATATCATTTTGACACGTGAGTATAGTAAAGCGTAACCGATCAAATGCTGAGCTACAAACTGAGCTACCCAGAGTTGGAAAATGAGTTGGTCCATACCCCATAAAGGCATTCATGTACTTTCAATTCACTAAAATTAACTAGAGAAAGAATCAAATGGATTTATCAGTGAAAATGAGTTTCTTTACTTCAAAAAAATGGTAAAGTAAAGTAACTAAAAGGCAGCGATGTAAAAGGTAGTAGTGCATGGAAAAATCAACATAATGAGTACATGAAACAATAGTAATGGCCCATGGCTCCCCTAATTGGTATGTGATCTTAAAAATGCCATAAATTTCTCCCCATAGCTCCATTTCACACAAAACTGGACTTTCTAGAAAGGTCTCAGAGTCCTCTACTTGCTAGAAAATTCAAATTTTGGTTTTGGCAAGTAGAAAAGGGTCAAAAATGAAATTTATCTTCTAGAACTCTAGGGTGTTGTATAGCCATCTACCACCATTAATAGGGCATGGGGAACAATTTCTTGTCCCATAAGCTATAGTACAATAGTGAAGGGCTGCACAAGGTGCCTCATGATGTTTTAATTAAAAATTGCACTTGGTTGGTGAGACATACATACGATAAGCTTGACTTTCTCTCCAACTTCTTCTATAAATTGTAAGCTCTTTCATTTGAAGGGGCGATTCTTTGCTTACCAAAACTCTGCCAAAATTTTTCTAGGAAGAAAATGTGTTACAGGCCTTCATTTTGGACATCTTGCATGATGATCCTAGACTTTCTCTGTAATTAATTGAATTGTGTAAATCAATGAAGCTGTGGATTTAAGTATTGTGGATGTGTTCTTCCCTTTTCTTGTGTCTATTGTCTTTACTTATATTTTCAATTCATTTGTAGTTGTATTGTGTCAATCCAATTTTTTAAGATTCCATTGTTGTTGTGCTTTCATGGAGGAACTAGTTGGATGTTGTCATTGACTTTGGTGGTTGTTATACCCTCTCTATACCTCATTGTCTATAACTTCCACACATTCACGAGATTCCCTATGTTCCCTTTTGGTGTATCACCTCCTGTAGTTTTAGTTTTCTTTCATTTATGATATTACTCGCTCCTTGGTTCCTTAGAAGTCATAGGTCATTTTTAGTTGTTATATTTCTTTCAATTAGAGGTAGTTGTTGCATTAGTTTATGAAGAAGATCTAAATTTCTTTGGATAATTTCTTCAACTGCAAGGTCCCACACCTTGAAGCAATTCTATATTATCCAGTCACTCTGTTTGCATTAACACACTCACATGTTGAGCATTTAGAGGGTGCAGTGATTTGGTGATAACAATATGCATATGAATTTTGGTAGCACAATATGATTTTAGTCCAACCTAGGAGATTGGAGGAGAACAAATATTTTTAAGGAGTTATGCACAATAGTAGAGGGTACACATAAGCAACATGATACTAAATGAATGGATTGTGAAATAGAATAAATTATGAATGAGGTATACAAATGTTTTGGAAAATACCTTTCTACCTAGATTCATTTTTTTGGATAGAAGGTGAAGGTGTATCTCAAACATAAGAGTGTGCTCCAAAGTATATAAGAGTCGTGTAAAATTATTGCAAGATAAAGGGAGTATACGATATAGTTGATAGTTGGAAAACAAGTTAGGAGAAGTGTCGGAAGGTGTCGATAAGGAGGATAACATGGAATCAATAGTTAGTTGACTCTAATTACCATATCGATGTGGAAAAATTAGGTAATGTGTAGATGGATTTAGCTCAAATCCTTTAATGATCTCAACTCAAATTTGAATCTAAGAAGGAATATTAGGAAGAATCTAAAATATACCACCTACCTAAAGGAAATTCAAATGAGGAAAGAGAAGAAAGAATACACGGCTATAAATAGAGGGTAAGTTTAGTAGTTTGAGGTTATGAGGGGATTTAATATTTATCTAGGATATGAGTTATAATTTTTTGGGATGTGTTGTCCTATGTTTTTACAAGGGAAAAATTCAACTTGAAAACAGGACAACTATACCTTAGTGTCAATAATTTTCATTGCAAACCTTCCCGGACATCCCTCCCGATCAGTCCATCCCTTGTGTTAGGCATATCCCCTTCTATTCAGTATCCATTTCCATGGTCCCACCCACACCCATGTGTTTAAAAGAGGAAAACAAGTTTAGAGGATTTTTTCAAGATAATGTCTTTCAAGGTGGATCTTTCGACAGGCTTAGGAATGGTTATTTTTAACCTTTCTAAAGCTGTGCATACTCATCGAAGCTAAGTTCAAGTCCTAAATTTACAAATAAAATGTATTCATAATCAAATATCATTTTTCAAGTGAGTTATGAATATTTACGACACATTTGGAGATTTAAGAGCAAGTTCAACAAAAGCATCTTTTTGAGGTTAAAGGAGCTTGCAATCCATAATAGCACTTGGGCTTCGCGAAGTGATTTTGGGAGCTCTGTAATGAATTTTAGGTCAAAAAATATATAAATGGAAATTTATTTCATTTATCTAAGTGATTGTGGTTTCATATTTTTCTCAAGACATAAACATTTCTTCCCACAATCTGTTTTCATCATGCACAACCTATAATCCTGAGAAAAATGCTATTTTAAAGGGGGTTTCAAAATTAATTAGTGCATGATACCCATCCCATTATTATAAAAGTTATCTTTCCATTTAAAATTATATAAATAAGTTCCTAAAAAGACCTTCGTATGCTCAAGATATGTCTCCATCAAGCTTCTCTCTAATGTATGCATTGGGACTTAGTCATTTTTCTAGGTAAACACATGTCACTCCCAAATTGAAGTGAAATTTACTACACCAAATTTCCCATCCCATTAGGAAAAAAGGGATGAAAAACTTCACTCAGCTATATTTACTCCCTCTCAACCATCATATGACCTAGTGAAGCTCAAACATGAATGTTTAGCCTCTTTGCACTCATTTTTAGCCCTCATCGTCGTCAAACCACAATGTGCCACTTGTCATCACCGGGTAAGGGATAATTTTATTAAACCAATTGTCCCATCCCCTTGGGATAGTTGGGACAAAAATTCCTTTCAAATTTTTCCCTTGATCCCTCATGTGACCCCAAAAGGTGCTTCACATTCCATTCTTTAGCCCCTCTCCTCTCCACCTCCACAAACCAACAAGTGACACTTGTAAACACCAAGTTGATGTGAATTTTCTTGCACCTTGTGTCTTATCCCCATGGGACATATGGGACATAAAAATTCACCCAATCCTAGCCCTATTCTATTAGAGTAGGTATTTACCTTAACTCATGTTCACTGGATACTTTATTTACCTTTATTGTATTTATCCTCACCCACTTATGTGTGTGGATATTTATTTTATCTTATTTAGATATTAGGAGATATTATCTAGTTATTAGGTATAGTTCTTTCCTTGATCTATGGTATTGACTAGATCCTTGATGTCTAGTTCTCTCCTAAATCTATGGTCTTGACTAGTTCTTTGATGACTAGTTATTTCCTTGATTTATGGCTTGATCTACGACCTTGACTGGTTCTTAGATTGTTATTCCTTGCCTATTTAAGAAAGGCCCATTCTTAATGTATTGCATTGAGTTCCATAATAATATATGATATTGTTGCTCATTTGTTTGCAAAGGTTTTATGTAAAGTTATTCTGGCAAATTACTTTCATCTTATAGATCATGGTGTTTGATTAGCATCTGTGTTCTTGGCTAAGTACAATCTGGTTATCATTCCTTTCATTGTATCAGAGGGAGATTTCTGTTGACATCCGTTTGTAAGTTTTATTTTGCAAATAAAATCTTTGTATATTCATATATTTGGGATTTGGTCATATTTTGTTGTTGCATGTAGTTTTATGCAAAACAGAGGCTTCCATTGGATCCAGAAGGTGTGAAAACCCTAAGATCAACTGTAAACTCAGCCATTTCTATAGGTAGTCATTTTTTTGTTTTTTTATTACAAAGAAGCACACTAGTCCGCCTCGGGTTTCGTGCCCACTAGAAAATAAAATGCAAGATTTTTTTGGAGTCTCATTGGGTTTCTTGGGATCTACACGAGGTAGTTTTCTTTTGTGGAATAGCCATTTTGGTTTGTGCACATGACGGTTTATGGATATTTCTTTTTTTTGGCGAGGGCCCACAAATGTTGTGCATGTTTTTTACTATTTCGGGAAAATCCGTAGGTTTCTATTTTCGGCAAACAAAGGTCACTGTCTACATAGCCCAAAAATAGTATTTTTACTAGAGTAGTAAGTTGTTCAAACACCCAGCCCTTGGTCATATGGTATGGTCATATGAGGGCTTAAAGCTTGTGATTCCTATTAGTATGTGCTTAACTTCAACCCCCTTTAATTTTATTTATGTGGTAAAGGCAACAACAATTTGTTTTGTTTTAGTGGCAACTAAAATAAATAACAGAGTAAAATATTAAAAAGCTTGTAACTTTTGATCGATAACTCGGTATTGAGTGCCGTTTTTGCAAAAGTGCTTGATTTTTCGTGTTCTTTCCATTAGAAATATTTATTTTGAGACTTGAACTATAATTATAAAGTGCCAAATATGGAGGAGTGTTGTAATCAATTGTGGACGCAATTTCGGTTGAGCCCGACATCCTAAACTTCTAGGAGTTACATTTTGTATCTATCATGGATTATGAAAATGATATGATTTTCTCTAAAGTGTGTGGACTTCAAGAGGATATTGTAAAATTTGTGGAAGAAAATAGATCACTCAAGAAGTGAAATTCTCTTCTACAATCACTCATTCATGATAAGGATACAATAATACACTTCCTGCAGAACAAACTTGCTAGCCTACAACATCACCATCATATTGTGGATAGCCATATCCACACTCCTAGTCCACTTGCAACTATTGCTCTTGAACCCACAAACATTGATCTGTCAATCTTGGAGTATGTCCATGCTATTGATGCTCATACACCTATGAGGCTTATTACTGCATGCTCTTCCACATATGTGCCTATTACAGTACCACATGTTGTGTATCCTACTTCTACTTAGTTGCATGGATTTTTTGAGAAGCATACCACTGCATTTAGTTCTCACATGCTCTGTTCTATGGGTCTCACTAGCAGAGTCATTGGTAGACATTCACAGGGTATTATTTCCTCTATTCCACATGTTAAGTGGAATTCTCATCATGACATTAGTTTTCGAGTAGATACTTCATTGGGATCACACATTGACAAAGCTCCTTTTTGTTTGCTTGACTCTTTTTGAGGATCATGAGAAACACATGAGTTCTGCACCTTCACTCAGGCTTGAGAAACCTGAGATTTTAGCTATCAAACATGATCAACCTGACACACATTCTGATGTTATTTTTCATGCACCCATTGTGCATTTTACACCAAGTCATATGCAAGCATCTTCTTCATCCATCTATGTTGATTTGGGGTGGATATATGATCACTCGTGGCAGCGACATAGGCATTCATTGAGAGGACTCTACAGGCATGGCTCCTCCACCATTCAGGCGTCTTTCTCAACTTTCTATACCTTATGCATTTTGATGCTTCTTGTTTTAAGCATTTTTCTTTAGTAGGTGTAGTGTGTCTCTCTTGTTTTTTGAGAGATTTTGTATTTGTATTTTCAACACTTTTGGCATGTTGACAGTATCTATTATGGGGGATCTATTCTAGTGCATTCCATTGTTAGTTTTTCGAGTGTTCAATTAGTTGTTTTGACAACTCATATAGATTTTAGCGTTACTCCACCCATTCAAAAGCGGTATGGGAGGGTGTGGTGCTTGATCCTACTTCTTTGGGTTTTTTTCCTTGCCTTGTTACCTTGGCTTTTCTTCATTGCCATGTTGCTTTGGTTGTTATTCTTGGATCGTGGCACACCTATTTGCAGCAGTTGATCGAATTATGTTTGGTGTTTTTTTACACTTTTGACATCACTTTGTTGATAGTCTCCTTGTATGGAGCTATTATGGTGAAACCCAGTGTCAGTTATTTTTGAGTTTTGTGGTCGACGGTGGATTCGACCATAGTGCACACCAAACTTCTTCACATTGTATGATTTTTTGAGATGAGATTCTTGGGATGATTTAGAGTGGGTCTTTACTCTTTTTACTTTGTTATTACTTGGTTTTGGGTACCTTGCGGTGTCCCTTTTTTCCCGATTATTGTACATGAGTACCTCATTAGGCCTAGGTGTCGAGACTCATCTTTGTGGACATGCCACTTCTATTTTGGCCCCTAACTTCACTTGAGGGGGGGTGTTAGAGTAGGTATTTACCTTATCTCATGTTCACCTAGGTACTTTGTTTACCTTTATTGTATTTATGCTCACCCACTTATGTGTGTGGATATTTCTTTTATCTTATTTAGATATTAGGAAATATTATCTAGTTGTTAGGTATAGTTATTTCCTTGATCTATGGTATTGACTAGATCCTTGATGTCTAGTTCTCTCCTAAATCTATGGTCTTGACTAGTTCTTTGATGACTAGTTATTTCCTTGTTTTATGTCTTGATGTATGACCTTAACTAGTTCTTAGATTGTTATTCCTTGCCTATTCAAGCAAGGCCCATTCTCAATGTATTGCATTGAGTTCCATAATAATATATGATATTGTTGCTCATTTGTTTGCAAAGGTTTTACGTAAAGTTATTCTAGAGAATTGATTTCATCTTATAGATCATGGTGTTTGATTAACATCTGTGTTCTTAGCTTGTTACGATTTGGTTATCATTCCTTTCATATTCATGTCCCCCATGTGACCCAGTGTCACCCTATGTGTTTATTGCTCATTCTCCCTCTCTCTCCTTCATCTTCCAATCATCATCCGTCACTTGTCAAGATAAGGTTGAGGTACATTTTTTGTGCACTATAAGTCCCATCCCCTTGGGAAAATTGGGACAAAAAATGCACCTAATCCCAAGTTGATTTTTAGAAGCAAAGATGTGTAAAAAACTAATTATCGTGTTGTTTGTCCATGTGTGTTTGAGAAAACTATTACCAAAAGAAACTTGTAAAAATCATTACCCCTCTTCATTCCTTAATTATTACTTCAAGTAAATTACTTCAAATAACACTGAAATATTGATTTTTCAATAGACACCAAGCCTATTTTCCACCATATTTCTTTCATGGCCAAAAATGTAAAAAAATCATATCTCACAATCTGGGGCACAGATCGAGGTGAGATGTTTTGCAAACTTTTTCATTTTCAAAGGAATTCAAGAAGAAAGTTTTATAATTTAAAGTGTTGCCTTGGATTTTTAATGGCAAAAAAACCCTCATTTTTTTCCATATCTTTCATTTCATTGATTTCCCATCACTCTAGCAGATGGATCAAGCTAAAAATGTGAACATAGAGTCTAGGAGAAAAATGAAATTTGGAACATTAGATCGGGATGAAAAACCGAGTCTAAAACTAATGTTCCCATCACGAATTGAGGTCATTTTTCACTTACTAAGAATATCATATTTTATTCTCCTCTACATGCTAAATATAGTAAGTTCCTTGAATTGCAAATTTGGATCATCCAGGACAGTTGGAAAAGAGGTGAAATGAAAGACATGGCAAAAATGTAATTTTTTTTTGAAATAGCAGGTTAGGAAAAAGTTACCTGCTAAAAAAAACAATGCATCATCAACCGAGGAGGATGAAGTGTGCGAAATCTTCAGAAGGTCATATTGAAGTAAAATGGGTGATATGTCCTAAAATAGAATTTCCCAGTCCTACTTGCTAAAAATAGAAAGCCTCCATTCTGGATGTAGATGGCTCTATTTTCACTCATCTTTCTAATTTTTAGACTATCGATGAAATAATAGGATGGCCTTATAGCTCAAAAATGAAATGAAAACTTCATAAGGGTCCTAGAAACATCATCTTGAGCTCGAAAGTGTCTAGAATTAAGGAAAATTTGTAATGTTGTAGCACGATGTGTAGAACAGGGATGCAGATGTCAAGAGATTTGAGCATCGTGAATGTCAATTATAGGAGAATGATCCCCACTCTCACTATGAAAATGGGAATACATCATTATGAGTGAGGTTTTATTCATCTCAAATCTCACTTTGAGAGGTCTTGGAACAATGTTTTTAAACACTCATTTGACAATCCGAGGTGTCTATATATCATGTATAAGGGGTAACTTGTGATCATCATCAACAAGGGAAAATTGTTCAAAGTGAAATTCATTAGAGCTTCACACCAGTGTAGCAGTTTTGCAGAGGTCATCAGAGGCTAATATTGTCATCTTCAACTTCTTCGAGTGGATCTTCATCAATGACAGAGGTATCTTCATCCTTTATAGCATTTCTTCTTCCCCTCCTTCCTCATTATTTCTCCTCTTCTCTACCCCCTTTCTAATTATTCGTTGTGATAAATCATGATGTTTTTCCTATTCATTTAAATGTGACTTTAGAAAACATTGTAATAATTCACCCTTCATTAATAAAATGGGACTTAATTTCACTCCTAGGAATATCAAAAGTCACATGTTAGAAGGACAAATGAAAATTCATGTGGGGGTAGGTAAAGAGTCTTCTCAAGTCTATAAATTGTAATGACACCCTCATTCTTAGGGGTTGTCAATTTTTATGCTCAAGAGAGATTACTACTTGGATTAAAGCAAAAGAGATAACAATTTTCTTCTATTTCCTCCTCTATGTTCTTCTATTTCTCACTATGTATAACTTTTCCAAAACATCAATGAAGAAGAAAGGATTTTTTTGCCTTTTTGATGAGATAATTTTTGAAACTTTGTGTTCTGAATTCTATCTTGTTTTTCTTCTAGTTACAAAGTTGTTTTCCTTCTATGTATGTGTGTTAAAGTACTCTAATTAATGGTTGTAGGAATCTGATTTTCTACCTACAATATTAATCCCCCTTCCATTTTCCCACTCCCTTTCCTACCTTCTCAAAAATTCCTCACTTAAAAAATTTGCAAGATTTTTCCACAGGTTCAATGGAGTGTTCCTATTAGATCCACGACCTCTAAGGCCACCAAAATTTCATTTCATTCAGGCATAATAAATGGAGTTGCACCATTCAATAAGAGGGGCCTAGAAACTATGAGCATTGGTGGATATCTACCAATTTTCCACCTGACATATTTTATTGCCAATAGTTTTTAGTGCCCACCATGGGGTAGACTTGGCATATTATACACTAAATATATGAACCAAAAATACAAATATAAAAAAAACAAAAAAATTGATTAAAAACCATTGCTAAAAAACCCACTTTGTTGATCCCTATGAATGACCCTTCATATTCCACAATTTCCTTTCATATTCCCATTGCAATATTTTCCAAAAGTTGGTTGAAAGGAGATATACCAAGTTGAATAGGTTGAGAGGAGTTATTGATCCCACTTTTGAGGCTTTGCAAAATCATGAGAACAAATAAGAGAAAATCGATATTTTTTCTCTTAAGCCTCATCTCCATATGATTCCTCAAGTGGTACCCATGAAAATCCTATTCAAACCCCTTGTGACACTCCTCTTACAAATCCCATTAGTTCTCCCATATTCCACCCACCATTGAACATTGAATTCCCTAGTGAAGGAGAATAAGAATCAAAAGAAGAATTGGGAGAATAATTTGTAGAAGCGAAGTAGAAGAAATAATGGCAGAAGAAGAAAGAAAAACACCCCAACCCATTATTCCATGGGGAAGGATTATAGGTCCACTCTCTTTTGTACCTCCTCTTCATGGTCTACTGGAAAGTTCCCACGTGAACTTCCAAAAATTCAAAGGTGACGACACACAACTTCCCAAAGAACACATCTCTTCCTTGATCACATTATGAAAAATTCTTGGAATCAAACATGAGGATGTTTTTGTGAGATTATTCATAGAATCACTTCAAGAAAAGGTATCTAAGTGGTTTTATCTCTTTCCCTCCCTCTCCATCACATGTTGGGAAGACATTCAATCTAGTTTCAAAGAAATATTAAAATCTATCGAATACTGTCAAGACCTCCTAGTCCAGCTGGCTCAAATGAAGAAGGAATCTTATGAGACTATGAGGGACTTCGTAGCTTGTTAAAATATGTTTCTCAAAAGGATACCTCTTGAATTTTTTCCCTTCGATGAAAATGTGAAAAGGTTATTCATTAGTGCTCAATTTATGGAGGTAGAATTCATCCTTCAAATATGTTTTCTCGAGGAATCTCACACAAGCTCAAAGGATTTTAATCAAAGTAGAAGATGAACTCATCATATCTAGAAATATGAAGAACCCTTTAAATGGTAAGGAAAAACATCCCAAAGATAAGAAAACAAATTCGTTATTACAGAAACTGGTAAATGAAGTGAAAATGTTGAAGAGGGAAGTTTCCCAACGAGTATCTGATAAAATCCCTAATTGAAATAAGATTTTAGGGGTACCCTAAAGTATTTCCTTATAGGATCAACCTATCAATGGAATTTTCAAGACTCAAGAATGCAAAGAAGTATTTGAATAAAAAATGAAGAAAATGATTTCCTAGAGATTGAAGAAGTAGAGAATAATGCAAAAATCAGATTCTATGAATATTTTGGAGGTGATGAAGATGATGAAAAAGATGCACCTAGTTTCTCATGTGCGGTGTTCACCTTCCCTTGGTATAAAAATGCATTTTATTTCTTTGACATTCTTGTTGCGAAGAATATTGAAGATCCTTCTGTGATGTATTTACCAAAGAAAATAATCAGTTGAGGATCCCCATTTCCACCTTCCATGAAGTATGCATTGGAGAAACCTGATCCCGAGACAAGCAAGAGGTCACCCACTATTCCGAGTAAGTCTTCCAATACCCCTTCTCAATCTATCTCTACTCCTACAAAATCTATTCATATGAGAGCCTCACGCCGTATCTTCAAAATCAGCATCCTTCTCCCAAATGTCTACCCCCTCTTCCAATACTATCTTAACTTCAAAATTTGTGTCCTCATCCCTCCCGACTACATATTCTCCTTTCATATAATATAACATACGTATAAAACCAAAATTCATATTTCCAAAGCTGAATATTTTTAAACACGCCTAAGTAATTCGATAGGTTCATCAATTTTATCAAGGGTAGTAGCTCAAATCCCAACACGGTGAGTCTTAGTTCTAAAGTACTACTACCAACCCCACCTACACCTCCATCGTAGAGCATGCTTTCCATGAGTGCATCAAAGATTGATAAGATTGATCCTTTTATGTCTACCTTCTTATTAGAGGACATTGATTGAATAATCGTATAATATATTCAAGTGCCTCTGACAATGTGTATACCCATCAAGGTTGCCAATGGTCTCAAACTCACCTTGACTCGGGCTATGGCTCTTGTTACTCCATGGATTCAAGTGAAGTCCCACTTGTAGGGAAGGTAAATGATGCACATGTGGCTATATCCAAATTTCTAGATAAGAAGGTGTCAATGATTATCTTGGTAGTAGCCATGTTGACTTCATTTGGAATGTTGTTGAGTAGAAGCTTCTTCTAATAGTTAATCCAGATGACTAGGTCTTTTGTAACCATTCTGGTACTAGGAGATAGGTAAAAGTTTCTTCTAGAGAAGAAGATGAGATACAGGGTACAAAATTCAAGAAATCCAAGAACTAACATTCTATACTAATATAGTTTGAATATGAATCATTTCATAACATCGAGGAGGTGGATAATATTCGTTCTTGATATGACCGAGAATTCCTTTCTTGAGGGGTATTGATCTTTAAGAAGTATTGAAAAATATTGAATTGCAAGAGCCTAGCCCCAAGTTTATGGATGATGCAATCCATGAGGAAGATGGGATGATTTTTGATGAATTTCAAGAGGAGAAATTGGCTAACACGTTTCCCCATGATTAGGAGGTTTTTTCATTCTAGTTTAAAAATGAAGATTATCTTGATCATGTCATCCATGAAGAATACAAGTCAGATCATGATGATCCTTTGAAAGGTTTGAAGGAAGAATATTTGGAGGAAATGATAAGAATGGAAGAAGAAACAAAAGATCCTCATCTTAGTCTTGAATTCCTAATGCAAGCCATGGATTTACAAGACAAATGTGAAGCTGATTCGAATTCTCAACCAATTTAGATTTTGGTCATGATGAAATAAAATAGGGTGAAAAATGTAATGAACCTCTTGTAACAATGACTGATGGATGTGATGATGAAATTGAAGTTTTCTCTTTTCCATTCAAAGAGGAGGATTCTCTCCATGATCAAAAATTTGAAATAAAGAATTTTGAGGTCCTCAAGGTTGAGAATCCCTAGAAAAGAAACATTGGAATGCAATGAGCTTCAGGATGGTGAATTAATGCTTCTCAAATGGTTTCCTTGAATTCCAAAATGAAGGTTCTTCAAATGAATATAAATATGAGATTTTAATAGTTCTAAAGAAGGACTATGTGCAAGAAATTGAAAGCAATAGAAGGCATGAAATATCTCGAGATAAGTCTTGACCTTTTAGCTCATTTTATAGCCATACAAAATAAGTATGAAGTTATTTTTCATTCTTCATTTGATGTCCAAACACCTCATACCCTAATGGAATAACATAGTGAATTTAAGAACTCTAGTCAAAAATTTGTCAGTAAACATAGATGAGAGAAAGAAGAAAACCCAAGATATCAAATCTAATTAAACAAAAATCAGCCCTTAGAAAATGATGAGATGTAAAATGTGAAATCAAAAATGTGGGGGAATATGGGAGAAAATTTACAATTTGGAATTGGTTCCCAAGAAAATGATAAAAATGGAATTTCTGAGTGAAGATCTAAGCATCGAAGGGATCATGTAGCCTCACACCTCCCAAGTTTACAGGTAATGAAAAAATAACCTAGCTTTCATAATAAATTGAGGAAGGGAGGCTACTTTCTTGAACCATTCAATAGCTTTGTAGAACATCATCATTTAGTGTTACCTATTCCTTCTAAAAAGAAAAGTGTTTCAATAAGAGGGGTTGTCCCTTACATTGTACCATAGGTGATGTAGGTGTGTGTTTCACTTTCCATGTCATGTGTGGCTTTTATTTTCAACTTGTGTGTTTTATTTTGTTGTGTGTGTGTGTGTACACTCCTTTCCATCTATCTCTTGTTGTTCAAAGTGACTCTATAGCCCAATGGATAAGGAACTTGTCTAAATTGTAGACTAAATTCTGGATTTACTTCTCATCCTTTCCTCACTTTTTTGATCCATAATGATTCCCCAACTGATAGCCAACTGTTGCATGTGTTTTTCAAGGGTAAAATTCAACTTGAAAATAGGACAACTATACCCTAGTGTCCAAATTTTTCATTATAAACCTTCCCAGACACCCCTTTAGGTCATTCCATCCCATGTGCTAGTCCTATCCCCATCCATTTAGTGTCCATTTATATGGTCCCACCCTCATCCATGTGTTGAAAAGAGGAAAAACGGTTCATAGGATTCTTTCAATACTTTGTGTTTTTCAAGGCGGATCTTTTGACAGGCTTAGGAATGGCTATTTTTAGCCTTTCTAGGGCTAGTGCATACTCTCTAGAGATGAGTTAAAGTCCTAAATTCACCAAGAAACTGTATTCATGATACAAGATCATTGTACAAGTGATTTAGGAATATTTAGGTAATATTTGGAGATTTAGGAACAAGTTTAGAGAAAGTGAGTTTATGAGGTCAAAGGAGCTTACAACCCAAAATAGGACCTTGGCTTTGAGAAGTGATTATAGGAGCTCCATAATTAATTTTAGGTCAAAAAAATATTAATGGAAATGTATTTTAGTTTAATCGATGGTGGTATCATATTTTTCTCAAGACAATCATTTCTTCCCACAACTGCTTTCTACACGCACAACCTGTAATACCGAGAAAAATGGATTTTTAAGGAGTTTCAGGAAGAATAAGAGAATGAAACCCATCCCATTATTCAAAAAATGATATTTCTAGTAAAAATCATATAAATAAGTTCTTTAAAATACCTCCAGATGCTCAATATATGTCTTCGTCAACCTTCTCTCCAAAGTATGCATTGTGACTTAGTCATTTTCCTAGGTGGACACATGTCACTCCCAGGTTGAAGAGAAATTTCTTGCACCAAATTTCCCATCCCCTTGGGACACAAGGGATGAAAAATTTATTTCATCTCCATTAAATATCTCTGGACCATTATATGACCCCGGTGAAGCTCAAACATGAAAGTTTAGCCCCTTTGCACTCATTTTTAGCCCTCGCCATCGTCAACCCACAAGGTTCCACTTTTCATCACCAAGTGAGGGTGAATTTTCTTACACCAATTTTCTCATCCCCTTGGGATAGTTGGGACACAAAATTCCTTTCCATTCCCAACTTGGCCCTTGATTCCTCATGTGACCCCAGAAGGTGCTCTGTAGGCCATTTTTCAGCCCCCTCTCCTCTCCACCTCCACAAACCAACAAGTGACACTTGTCAACACTAGGATGAGGAAAAGTTTCTTACACCTTACATATCATCCCCATGGGATAGATAAGACACAAAAAATTTCCCAAGCCTAGCCCCGGTTTTGGTCCCCCATGTAACCTAGTGTTAGCCCCAAGGTGTTTATTGCTCACTCTCTCTCTCTCTCTCTCTCTCTCTCTCTCTCTCTCTCTCTCTCTCTCTCTCCTCCGTCAACCAATCCTCATCTACCACTTTTCAAGATGAGGTTGAGGAAAATTTTTGGGAACCATATATCCCAACCCCTTGGGATATTTAAGACATAAAATTTTCCTAAGCCCAGAGAGGATTTATAAAATCCAAAATGTGTAAAAAAGTAATTGTCATGTTGTTTCTCCATGTGTGTTCAAGAATACTATTTACAAAAGAAACTTGCAAAAAATCATTTCCACTCTTAATTCCTCCATTATTCATTCATTCTTTTAGGTCCATTTCTACAAAAAAAGCCAAAATATTTCTTTTTATACGAGACACCATGCCCATTTTTCACCAGATTGCTTCCATGTCCAAAAACATAAAAAAATTCATATCTCACAACTGAGGCACGAATCGATGTGATTTTTTTGTAAACTCATTCATATTCGTGAGGCCTTCAAGAATAAAGTTACAAAATTTCAATGGATTCCTTGGATTTTTAATAGCAATGAAACCCTCATTTCATTCTTGGGAATTCGTTCCTTCTATTTCCAATCACTCTGGCGGATAGATCAAGCTAAAAGTGTGAACATAGAGTCCAAGAAAAAATTATCACGATGAAGTTGGTTTCATTGCAATATGAGGTCAAAATGAATATTTTATAAAACTCAATGAATCAATTAATGGCTTCTATGGTAGCTTTGTTTCAAACTCTCACTTTGGAAAAAAATTATTATTTTTATTTCCAAGCATTCATGTAGGCGAAAAACAATCAAATTTGGAGCACGAGATTGTGATGAAGAACTGAATCTAAAAGTAATGTTCCCATTGAAAATCGAGGTATTTTTTTCACTTACTAAAAATAGCATATTTTATGTTCCTCGACATGATAAAAATATTAAGTTCACTGAATTACAAATTTGGATCACCCAAGATAATTGGAAAAGATGCAAAATGAAAGACAAGGCAAAATGTTGATTTTCCGAAATAGTAGGTTAGGAAAAAGCAACCTTCTAAAAATAGAAATTTGCTAAAAAATAAAAATGCGTCATCAACCAAGGAGGATGAAGTGTGCCGAAGGTTTAGAAGGTCATATTGAAGAAAAAGGGGTGATATGTCCTAAAATAGTAGGTCTCGGTCTTACCTGCTAAATATAGAAAGCCTTCATTCTAGATGTAAAAAGTTGTAGATGGTTGGATTTTCACTCATCTTTCCACTTTTTGGACTCTCCATGGGATAATAGGATGACCTCATAGCTCAAAAATGAAATGATAACTTCATAAGGGTCCTGAAAACATCATCTTGAGTTTAACAGTTTCTAGAATCAAGGCAAAGTTTACAATATTGTAGCATAGTGTGCATAACAGAGATGCAAGTTTCAAGATATTTGAGCATCGTGAATTTAAATTATAGGAGAATGATCCTCACTCTCACTGCAAGATCGGTAATGCATCATCATGGGTGAGGTTGTGTTCATCTCAAAGCTCACTTTGAGAGGTCTTGGAACAGTGTTTTTAAACACTCATTCAATAGTCCAAGGTGTTTGTATATCATGTACAAGAGGTAGCTTGTGATCATCATCGAAAGGGAAAATTGTTCAAAGTGAAATTCATTGGAGCTTCACATCAGTGTAGCATTGTTTTAAAGGTCATCAGAGGCCAATATTGTCATCTTCAACTTCTTCGGGGTAGATCTTCATCAATGACGGAGGTATCTTCATCCTTTGTAGCATTTCTTATTTCCCCTCATTCCTCATTATTTCTCCTCTTCTCTACCCCCTTTCTAATTCTTTGTTGTGAAAAATCATGGCATTCATCCTATTCATTTAAATGTGACTTTAGCAAAAATTGTAATAAGTCACCCTTCATTAATAAAAGGGTAAGTGCATGGAAATGGGGGACTAAAAGGGGGTCAAAAGTGGACACATTTTTCCTGAAATCATCTAAAACTTAACTTCATCCAATAATTTGGCATGCATATGCTCAAAATTTGACAAAGTGATAAGAATGAGTATCGTAGAGCTCGGAATCTAGTTTCTAAACTACTAGTTGTTTTTAAAATGGTGGAGATTAAGAGGGTCAAATGTGGTGTGCACAAAAATTATGTCTATTTTTTGTAAAAATATAATAACCTATTGTGTGTACTCCCCCCCATTTTTTGAGTTCTATAAATTAGTTTTCAAATCTCTTTGGTAGAAAGTTAGCTAAGACCATGTGCAAGGTCCCACTTTTCATAAAAAAATTTTAATTAATTTTCAAAGTGCACATATCAAAAATGAAACAATAGTTGTGTGTGCACCCCCATAATATTGAGAAAAAAATGTCTTAGTTTTTAGTGTGTGTAGAATAGAGTTTAGAAAAAACTACTTTTAAAAAAAAATTGGATGAAAAAATCATAAATTGTGCACCAAAACATATGAGTAGGTTTTCGCAAGAAAAGAAGGAACTACTAAAAGAAATTATGGATGAAAGCCTTCGAAACTAATAAGATTTTAGAAATAATTATATCGTCACCAAGTTAAAACCAAGCTTGACATCATAGTATAATTTTTTTTTTTTTAATATTATGTTATAATGCATGAGATATCATGGTGCACACGTGAGATTTTGATGTTTTTCTATCAAACATGGATTTATTCATGGATTACATAGTCCAAACCTTAGGTTTGGATATCCAAGGAAAATCCAAGCCTATGGGTTTGGTATTTCAAACTCCAAGAAGTTGAAACTCAAACTTGTTATAATGTACTCATGTTCATATTTGTCATGTGGTATATGTGGTTGTGGGAGGGATATATTTACTAAAATAAATGGTTATACTTTAAAAAAATTATTATAATTAGAGGTAAAAAGGGTTGAGGGGACCCTACCCCAAACATCAAACACTCTCCATGAGAGTATAAAACAACATTACAATAACATCAAAAAACTATAATATAACTGTTCATAGTAATAAGAGCTCTCCGAAGCCCATAAAGCAAAACTAACAGCAGCAAAAACACAAATAAACTAACATCATAGATGAAAGTAATAGCCAGTAAGAGACAGTGAAAAAAAACAACCCAACCCAAGTCATTTGTAGGCTTTTTCAAGCCCCTCCAACACCTTATCCCATTCTTTCACCAAAGCTTCAATATTAACCACCAAGGATCCCAAGTCAAAACCATCGAGGTAGCCTTTCTCTTCCTTCCCTGACTATCCACGGCACAATAGGTATTGGCGAGCTACCCCAGAGTCTAAAGGTTTTGTAGGGTCGATTTCACCATCACAATGCTCCATTCCATATAACTATGTAGAATTGTCTTAACCTGATCCATTTCTTTGGTTATGGCACCAAAGTTGGCCTATAAAACCTCAAGCTCTCCACCTTGCCCAAAGCTGACATGCAACCTCCACCTGCTCTTTCATCTTATGCTAGTCATTGAATAAAAATTGGACCGAGATCTTAGTGAGTTGCATATCACCCTTGAGTTCCTCAATATCTTCCGCCATCCTTGCCAAGTGGTTTTTCCCTTTGATCGGACCAATGTGACCCATTACCTCAAAGTGTTGTTCTAGTTGAGCATCAATAGGGGTCAAGACATCTTGTTTGTTTGATTCACCCTTATTGTTCGACGGGAGCAAGGGGTATACTTAGATTTTAATTCCTTAAGATTCTGGGCCACAATGACCTCCACCTCTTCCTGGTCATCATTTGAGTCTCCATCCTAGGAGTCAGAATCATCACTCAATTCCTTCTCCTCCTCGAGTCCAAAATAGTGTCCTCCACATAAGCTTCCAGAGCCAACTTAAGGGAGCCAATTTTATCAATGTCCAGTGCCGCAGGGCAAGGATAAAGCCTTGATGGAGAGGGATAAAAATTCTTCTTATTTTGAAATGTGAAATATAGGCACACAGGGAATGATACAGGAAGTAGGGGAAAATAAAATCCCGCCACGCCTAAAATGATTTAGCATAGGGAGGTGGTATGTATAAATACACTTGTGATGGCCCTCGAGGGTTAAAAATTGAATGAGAGAGAGATCCAGCTCATCATACAGATTAGGTAAAGATAATCTAAGCTAACCAGCAAAATGGGAGGTGAGATTCTCATTACCTTGGAGAAAAGATTCAATTCTTCATATGCTTTCTTCTTTTGTTTGTAGACCTCCCTCCCCATTGCTGGAATGCCCATCACTTTTTCCACCAAATCCACAATAATCTCCAATCTGATCCCCTTCATTTCCACCATAGTTCCTTTTTTGGCCGCTTTGCAGCTAGAAAAATCCTTGCTCAGATTTTCAAAATGCCCTTCGAATATATTTAGAAAGGGGGTAAATCCCTTGCTATCAAATAAAGCCATAGCTTCGTGCATGACCCTTTTAAGATTAGTAGGTTCAATTCTCACAATATCACCCCCCATTTGGTAGAATAATAAAAACCTCTTCATGAACAGACCCAAAATCCAGAACACCAAAATATTACTCGCATGCCAAGAACAGAAGTTTCTACAGACATGAGGGACAAAAATATCTCTCCAATAATACGTGTGAATCCCATCCCGATCTTCTCATTATTAAGAGGTAAATGAAAAATCATTATATGACCATCGAGCTTGATGAGATTGACACCCCATGAAAGGATCTTATACATGTGCATTGGTGTCTTTTGATAAGTGTGCCCGCACCTTGGGATCAAGAATTTCCACCTCCTTCACAAGTGTCAACTCAAGCCCAACAACCCCCAAATTAGCAAAGAAGTCTTCCACAACATTTTCCTCCCTATACACATGTTTGAAAGTGATAAAAAATTAAAAGATAGAGCTATTTTCTTAATACTCTTAATAGAGTTATGATTGGAGATAGAGATGAATCCTTTCCCATTTATGCTATTAATTATGTTCAAGGAGTCCCCTTCCACTTTCAGATTGGAAAAATTGTGTTTTAGAGCTATATAAAGACCCCAAAAATCCCAAAGCAGCTTTCAAATGACATAATTTTTTTGAGCTCCCAAATTGTGATAGAACCTGTGGATAAATCGCCTTCGAATCTGAAAACCGCCCCACGCCAACACGACTGTGGTTTCCCTTAGAAGCCCCATCAAATTTTAATTTTAAACATTCCTTGCTAGGTTTCACCCAACCTTTGAGTTGAGGGTTAAGACCAGGGGGGCTAATGGCAATGGGGTCCTGACCCCACTTTAAAGAAAACCTAGATTCATTCTGAAGGAAAAAATTTTTTTGGAAGTTCAGATTAGAGAAGTTAGCCATGATAGAATTCACACAGCGGGCTCCAATTTTACTTGGGGGTTCTTTTTACCTTTAAATATTCTTCTATTTCTTTCCTTCCATATCTCCTAGGCCAAATGCATAATAGAGAAGGTCCATAAAAAAATTAAACCTTGGCTATATTTACTTTAAAATTATTTTAGTAAATACAAATTTTTCATTTATTAATCTTTATACTTTATAATTATTTTAGTAAATATAAGAAATTAGGGTCACTCGTATCTTATGGAACTAGTCTCGATAGCTCCATCAATCACGCTTTAGAAGATGGTTTTTCATATTCTAATCTAGTCGAAGACATAGGTATTCTTCAGGATTTCAACATTCAGTCTAAATCTTTTCGGGTTTAAATTCTATAATTGATGTCTATTTTGGGAAAGAATATAGTCATTGTTTAGTTTTTGGGCCTTTTATATTGTTTACTGACATTTGTAGGAGTGTTAGATGTGTCAAAACTATATTTTATAAACCTCACAACTCCCAAAAGTAGCAATAATTTCTCAAATATATGGACTCATGAAATTTATTATAATACATAATAAATAAAAAAATATATGTAAGTTTTTATTGATTCACATAATCAAGGGAATGGTCATCATGAGGTTTATAAGGATCTCAAAGATCACGAGGAAAATGGGTGCAATCATAAAAATCATGAGGTCTATGAAAGATCTGAAACATCAAGAGCTTCATCAAGATTCAAATCATGAAGGGAGTGGTCATCAAGAGCATGATAATGGAATCTCACCATAATTTATAGTGGAAATCATCTCGAGGCTAAAAAAATCCATATTTTATGAGAGTGTTTCAAAAAACTTAATCATTTTTTAGTAATGAACACACATCTTACAATTCATGGAGGTGGAATTTGTAGTGTTTTATTATAGTGTAGAGGTCAAGAACATGGATTTCATTCTCATACATTCCTCCAAGTTTCATTTAGGGATAAATCCTTCTATCAAGATGATTAAACCTATCTCTATGAGGAGCAATGTATCCACTCAGGTGACATCTTTGGTAGGGAGGAGAATTATGAGATTAAAAAGAAACCATCATGTTCAAAGGTGAAAAGTGAGGCTCAATGAGTGAGTTGATGATCATAATATCCCGACTCTGCCATTGTGTCAAAATATCTTTGAGAAAAAAATCAAAATGATCTAGTCAGGTTAGTGAGGTATCCAATACCATCATGTGTTAAGGATCAATAAGTCACCTATTCTCATGAGAGGGATATGAGAAAGAAGTGTATGAGCATCCTAAATCTAATTCCATTCAAGGATGATTTTGAATACTGGAAAGGTAAGATGATGATATTCATTTGGAGATGTTGTCATGTGTGAATTGAATAACCCAAAAATGTAAAACTTAAACCATGAAAACAAAGCCACAATGTGAAATCTTGCTCCCAAATATTCTCGAATCCCTCTCCAGGCCCACCTACTTCTTGTTTCATGATCACCTTATCTTGAAGGTATTCCTAATGAATTTTATTAACATGTATATGTTTGCAAAAAGGTTTTAAAAGGTCCATTATTCCATTCATTAAAGTATTGTAAAATACTAATTCGTTGTAAGCCTAAAAGGGCAATTATGGCCATTTCAAAGCTTCGTGTGTATCCTCCATGAGGGTTATGAAAAGGTCTTAAGTATTGAAAGGTAGTATTTGAAATCCTTTAAGGTGTTGGAAGTATTTTATGAATATTTAAGAAAGTTTTGATCATTCAGGGATAGTCTATTCAATAAAGGGATTTTAGGTGCAAGGAATGAGTAGTCAAATTGATAACATTGAATTCTTTGGCTGATTTTGGGGGCTCTGTAAGGAGTTGGGAGGAAAAAAATTAGGCACCAGAAATCTTGAATAATCCTTTACATTTTGGGAGCATCCGTTTTTATCCAAGGCTGTTAAAGGTGATGCTAGTAATTTAGGGAGTGGCTTTCACATTGCTTCAATGTAGTTGGAGTTCAAGAAGATGGATCTCACCCTCAAACATTAATTCAAATATCATTCAGGGATCAATCCTTTCATATAGAGGAGGAAACTTATTTCCATGAAGAGAAATTAAGTGAAGATGTGTTATGATACTATAAGGATCATCATATCTTGACTCTTCCATAATTTTCAAATCTCTTCAAAGAACAAGCCAAGATGAGATAGAAAAGCTACTGAGGCATTCATGACCATCATGTGTGAAGGATCAAGGTATCATCTATCTCCATGAGAGGGATTAGAGAAAAGAGGTGTATGTGTATCCTGAAGTTGATTCCATCCAAGGAGAATTATGGAGCCGGGAGAGGTAAGAAGATGATCTTCATATAGATCACCATGTATATAAGAATGAGAAATTATCTAAGTTTCACTTTATGTCACTCACTTAGTAGTTTTCTTGAACACTCATTTGAACCTTGTAGTGTGATCACACTTCAAAGGAGGAAGGACATTATAACCACCTCATTTCAGTCTTTCAGGTGGTCACATGATAAGAATATCATTCAATGATAAATCCTTCCATCTATATGGTGAATACATATTTTAGTAAGTGATAGATAATCAAAAAATGGTTTGAGCACCATGGAGTTGATTTTTGATCACTAGGGTTAATTATGGAGGTCTTGAAAAGTAAGAGAGTGAGACTTTTTTCCTTGTAGTTAGAAGACATCATCTTGTTCCCATCACAATGTAGATCTCATAACAATGTTTTAAAACACTTAAGTCATCATGTGAGGTTTTAAAAACATGATTTCAACTCATGGTAATTCATTTTTACCAATTTTTCATGTTAGAAGTTTTGCCACTCAAAAACACAACCTGGGGTGTTAGGAAGGTGTTTTCAACTCACAAAATTTGGCTCCATCCTCATGAGATCCTCACCCATGGTAAAAAATAGTATGTTTATGAAAGTACCCATTCTAAGAGGTACTTATCAACATTTACAAATATTCACCTATCACCATGTGGTGACCATCTCTCTACATCTTCCAAATTTAGGGTCATTTTTGTCCTGAACCGAAAAGGGGCAGCTATACTATTTTGAAATTCATCATGAAGCCTTCAATGTTGATGTTACAAGCATGAATAGGATTCAAATATATTTCCATTTCCTATTTTTTTCCCTCCTAACTTCTTAAGGAGCTCCCAAAATCATTTGGAGAAGTCAGATTTTAGAATATAAAAAACCATCTTCTAAACCATGACTGATGGAGCTATGAGACTAGTTCCATAAGGTACAGAGTGACCCTAATTTTTTATATTTACTAAATTAAATTTAAACTATAATAAAGTATAAAGATTAATAAATGAAAAACTTAAACTTGGTAAATATATCCCTCCCACAACCACATATACTACATACAAAATAGGAACATGAGCACGTTAAAACGCACTCACATTTTAGGCTTGGTAATTACCAATCCTAACAATTCATAATGTAATCATGCTTTCCTGAAATGCACTCACATTTCTCTTAAAATAAATGATGTGTCCACTTTTTAGTCCCCCGTCTCCATGCACTTGCCTAAAATGGGACTTAATTTCACTCCTAGGAATATCACAAGTCACATGTTAGAAGGACAAATGAAAATTCATGTGGGGGTAGGTGAAGAGTCACTCTCAAGTCTATAAATTGTAATGACACTCTCATTCTTGGGGGTTTTCAATTTTGTATGCTCAAGAGAGATTACTACTTGGAGTAAAGAAAAAGAGATAAAAAATTTATTATATTTCCTCCCTCTATGTTCTTCATTTCTCAATATGTACAACTTTTCCAAAATATCAATGAAGAAGAAAGGATTTTCTTACCTTTTTTATGAGAGAATTTCTGAATTTTTATTTCTAAATTCTATCTTGTCTTGTTGTTAGTAAAAAATTTTCCCTTCTATGTATGTGTGTTTAACTACTCTAATTAATGGTTGTAGGAATCTTATTTTCTACCTACAATATTAATCTTGTTTCCTTTTCCCCACTCCCTTTCCCACCTTATTAGCAAATTCCTCCCTTGCAAGTAATTGCAAGATTTTTTTGCAGGTTTAGTAGAGTGTTCCTATTGTATCCCCAACCTCTAAGGCCACCACATATTCCACTTTCATTCACACATAATTAATGGAGCTATATCATTCAAGAATAGGAACCTAGAGTCTTAGAGCATTAGCGGATATCCAACAATTTGTCCACCTGAAAAAATTTCTCTACCAATAGGAGGCCAACAAATGAATATCCAATGTTTTTTATTGTGAATAATAAATCACACAAATCTGTATGAGATTGGATAAGTCATTATAGGCCATTAGATCCAAGTCAAAGAAGGAAACTAGTCTATATTAGGTCCTTAGAAGAAATACTAAAGTCTATAAAATTTCCAAGACAGATTCTATAGATCCATATATGAACATGTGTATGTAGATGTCATAAATTCCATTAAGAAATATAAGAAACCATTTTGTTTCATTCTTTTTGTGAAATCCACAAATGGTGTTTGATTATTTTGTTCGTTGCATCATCAAGTGGTATTATAGATAGGTTACAATATTGCAAGTGAGGAGATAGAGGAGATGTTGGAAGAGTGATGAACATGAGGTAGCTAGAAATAAATTTTGGTTAAAGAGCATGAGATAATTGTTAAGTGCACTAATTAAAGGGGATAGGATTTTATTGCATTTGAAATCAAGATATCACCCAAAGAAAAAGAAGATGTAAATATGATGAGTATGTTGGAGTAACTAATGATGTATTTCAAGGGTGTAAGAACCATACTAGAGGAAGAATACCGTCGAAGAGGTCTTATAAATCATGACAATGGTGAGGGAGAAGAAATTTCATGCAATGAAAATGTGTAAGAAATACATAAAAGACTCAAAGTGAGGAGTAAAAAATGTGAGAATATGAGACAACATGGATTATGTACAAGATGTGTGATAGGAGAGAAGAGTTAGTGGAGATGCAAAGGTGAAATAAGAAGGATTGCATGGAGATTGTATGATAAATTCACAAGAGAAATAAGGATGAAGCATAATTCTCTTAGTGAAAATATATCAACGTGTTATATTCAATGGATATAGTTGTGTATGAGGAGAGAGGGTATTAGGTAGTCTAGTGTATTAGAGCATGGAGAGGAGATAACTGAAAAAATGAAAGAAAGTGTGTGGGGAATGTAATGAAAGATAAGAGAAGGGAATTAAAATGTGAATATTAAAATAGAAGGAAAGGATTGGAAGGTTTGCAATGTAGAGTAATGATAAGAGAAGAAAAAAATATTTGACATAAGGTACACGACAAAGGGCAAATGTTTTCTCTGCTAGTGGTCAACATTGGGAGCATTCATAACTTAATTATGGAGAAGATGGTGTAAAATTTTTGTTTGACACATAGGATGCACCCTAAACCATACATAATGACCTTGTTAGTACAAGGTCAGGGGGCATTATGCGTGAGAAATGCTAAGTAGAGATGTAGATTGGAGGTTCAATAGTAAAGTATTATATGACATGTTATTAATGGATTCTTGGCATGTGTTATTGGGGAGGCCATGAAAATACAACAAAGAGATGGTATATGATTATAAATAAAATATTTTATGGGTACACAAGGATGGGAAGAATTTTCATTTGTTTCCATTGTGAGAGGAAGGAACGGAACACCAAATCCACATGGTGGTGCATAAATGAGATGAATTTTGAGCATGAAAATGAGATAAACTAGGAATTATGTATAAATACCCATATAATTCCATCACAATATTTTAGAAAAGGGTGAAATGAGAATATGTAATCACTTAGGAGTCACTGATGTTGATAAGGAAGAGAATAACACAGAAGAGAAGTTCAAGCGAGTGTGTTTCAACTTGATAACGGTCCATGTAGATATTTTGAAGGAGAAGAAAGAGGAGAAAAATAAGGAAATGATATCTAATGATCATGAACATACCAAGGATGAAATGATTTTATGGATAAAGTAAATAGAGAGAGTTGAAACAAGTTTTTGGAGTCCAAGGAGTTGACTAGGAGAGTACATAGTTGAAGAGATAAGAGTATGTATAAGGATGCTTCCCAAAAAAAGGACTAGAGTGTGTAGTAGATTTTATCAAGGAATAATTCCTAGAAATATAAAAGAAGTGCACAACTGAGTGCACAAAGGAAGAGGCCTCAATAGAGAGAAAATATAATGCATGAGAGAAGAAAATCCAAATTAGAACATCATGTTAGAGGAAGAAGAGAAGATAAAATAAAATTTTCCCCAAAGAAAAAAAAGTAGATAATTCCATGAAGGAGACCATGAGAGTGAACGTGAAAAAAATTGAACCAAATATGGAAGAGATCCACAAATATATCAAGGATCAAATTGGAAATGAGATTTCAAGAAAATAAGATTGTATCGAAAAAAAAAATTCTTAAAGGAGAGAAAGTATCCCAAAGAAAATAAAGGATCAATCCATGAAAGAGACTCGTAGGAATTATAAATGAAATACTTGCATGAGAAGAATAAAACACAAACATTAGATGGTGTAATAACAATATAAGAGAAATTCGAGGAGTATAGGATACCTTAAATGAAATAGGAGAAGTAGATAACAATAAATATATGACAACAAAATTTTCATGTAATGACCCAAACACAAAGAGAGAATTATAGAAGGAAGAGATCCAAATAAATATTAAGGATATTGGTGGGAATAAAGTCACATTGGATAAGGTGCACGGCCAAAAGAAGTTTCCTGGGAAGAGAGTGAGGAGAATTTTCATGTATCCACAAATGGATATTGTGTGGTGAAGAATAAAAAGCACAATCAAGAGAGAAGTTAAGGATGAGAGTTCACAAAAGATAGAGTGCACCAAAATATTGAAGATTGAAAAGCAAACATGAAGAGAAGAGGAGTTTGTGAGAAAAAGATAGTGTCTTTCCAAAGTCAAAGGTCAAACAAAGTGAAGAAGAGCCAAGTTTGGCACAAGTAGATAGATCACGTCCCATAAGGGGTCCATAGATGGAGAAGTGAAGAGAAATACTTTGTAAAGGCACAATATGCATGGAGATAAAAATCATGCAACTACAGGCATGTATAGAAATATGTGTAATGTAAGATTTCTCGAGCATAGAAGGGAAAAAGTATAAGGAAATAAGAGGAGCAAGACAAAATGTGGGACCAAGCCCACAAGTTTATAGAGATATGGATGCACAAAGGAAATATTTGTAGAGGAGGACAATGCAGATAATATCACAAAGATGAGATGTAATAAGGATAACACGAAGAGGAGTGGTTGTAGAATAAAGGTGACAAGGAGACAAATAGAGAAAAGGAGAGGATACACAAGGTCAAAGGGTGTAGAGAAGACAAAATGTGAAAATAAGGAATGTGTAAAGGATGAAGTCCCAAAAATAATATGGTGGCGAGAGAAGAAAATCCCTGAAAATATTTGGTGGAGGTGGACGGATAGTGGCAAGTACATACTCACAAAAAAATATAAGATGGGAATCCTTAGGAAAATGTGGTTAGTTTGAGGTGGGTAGAGGCTCAAAAGGAATAATTTCAAGGTGAATAGAGACTCACATAAGCAAAGAATGAGAGGTGGAGATACATTCGGAGGAGGTGGGTGGTATATGGTGGGAAAATGCTCACAAGAGTGTACAATATAGTACAAATGAATCATAGAGAGGTGACAAGTGATTATAGGAGATTTCAAAATAAGAATGGAGCCTAGGAAAGTATTATTAGATGACGAATTCATGACTATCTACTCAAGTAGTCTAAAAGGTGGTTCTTCCACTCATTCAATCTACTTGAGGTATACCTTAAGTATTAAGTACCTTGGGTTGTTTATGTAGGAGCATCCAAGGTCCAGAGAAATCCTACAAATTTTTGGCTAAGTGTGGGTGCATGTAAAGATAGAGAGTGCATGGAGTGAAGAGAAGAAGTATAACAAAGTAAAAATATGATTATATAGAAGTACACAATGACTTTGTGTAATGGATAGTAATGAGGAACATAGTACATGAAGTACACAGTAAAAAGGGTACATAATAGTGAACGAGGGGTTTGAAAAAGCATGTACTAGTGAGGTAACATAATATTTTGAGAATGAAATGAGATACAAAATAATAATTTGTAGTGGTGTGCATATGAATTTTTGTGGTGTAATAGGATTTTGGCCTAGCCTAAGAGACTAGAGGCACACGGAGATTACAAAGGAGATATACACAATGTCGAGTATGTGTAGAAGAAAAAAATATTGATTAAGTATTTTGGAGAAGGTCCAAAATCCTAAAGTTAATGTGCAGTAAGAAGGTGAAAGTGTAGTTCAAACATAAGAGTGTGTGACAAAATAAAGAAGAGGCGTGGAAAATGATTTTGAGACAAAGGGACTGCGGGGTAGATTTGGTAGTTGGTAGAAAAGTCATGAAATTTTTTACAAGGCATCTAACAAGGATGGTGATGTAGACACTAAATCACATACTTGGGTACATTTATAGGTCCTAATCACATACCACTATTCATATGATTCCTAAGCAAGAAAACTAGTAATTGACATATCTCTTTGACCTTTGTTCTTTCTTTATTGCTTTCTCTATGGTCTTGCACACCTCATTTCCCCATTTAACTTTCAATGTTATATTTTTCTTGTATGTGAACACCTTCACCCAACTAAGATGTCAACACCTAGGCACCCTCGTCCCTTATGGGCACCCCGACCTCTTTGTATCTTACTCACCCCTTTTGGGCATCTTTTATCTTTTTGGCATCTTGGTTTATTGGTGTTCCTCCGTTTAGAGTTTAAATACAAAAATTAAACTAGGGAATAATATAAATACAAAGTAATGTGATCATAATAAAGAAACAAGCTCTAAGCATCTATTACTATCACCTAAGGTTGCATCCAAAGGAATTTCAAGAGCATCAAAGCATCCATCTAGCTTCATTCAAGGGACAAGGGACTACATTCTTCTACATACATTTCATAGGAGGGGAAGTTAATTTTGACATCCACACATCTACTTACATTACTACATCTAGATATTTCTCACTATTCAGTGCATCTTGCACAAGAGCCACCTAGGGCACGATTCTTCACACAAACACACAAAACTTCATGGATTTTGAGATGTAGTGCAACACTCATTTGTAAGTTCACTTTTTCGGGTGACCGTAGGGGTCAGTGTGACTCCCCATTTGCATATTTTTCTTTTTAATATTTGATGTGTTTTAGGGTTTTATAGGAGGTATTTTTTACAAGTCATAAGCGAACTTTGTGATCTTCCAATGACCTACAAGTGATCAACATCAAACATTAGTGACCATCTTGTGACACTGTTAAAATCATTTTCTAAGATTATGCGTAGTCACGACACCTAAAAACGGTCTCTCTGGTGCATAGATGGCCTTGACTGGTCCAGAACCCTAGTCCTAGCATTTCTGATAGTTCTACATTTTTCTCGGGCTTGATTGCAACATTTTATCCTCATGTTCAATTAGTTTTCTAGATTGACACATCTTTGGGATTATTATGAAATAAGCTAAGTAATTTATCCCTTCTCTTCCATCTATGTTTTCAATTTCCATTTGTTTATTTCTTAGGTCAAATGTGTACTTTATTGTACTATCATTGTGTTGTGACTTTGTAATTAGGGTTTAATATAATTTCAATATTTGTTAAATCATTCAAAGAACCCATTGTAGTAAAAAAATATTGGGTCTTCATCACTTCTTTCATCCTTTCATCATGGATATCTCTATTCATGATTTCTTGTTACCATCTTGATTGTCAAGCTAAAATCAATACTCTTTTGGCTAATACTTGAATTCCT
The DNA here is from genome assembly GCA_018340775.1 of Taxus wallichiana var. yunnanensis. Taxonomy (NCBI): domain Eukaryota; kingdom Viridiplantae; phylum Streptophyta; class Pinopsida; order Cupressales; family Taxaceae; genus Taxus; species Taxus wallichiana. The sequence goes on from CM031235.1 coordinate 820,211,217, forward strand.
TCTACTAACTCATCTTGACATAGTTTATCAAACATTTGTAGATGCATTTTCTCAAAAACTTACTTTTTCATCTACTATAGCTTACAATCTTTCTATTTATGAAAATGATCCTCCACTATATATACAAGTATTCATCAATAACTTGGGTGTTAAGCGAACTTTAGTCAATAATTTATTTGATCTCAATATTTGTCCTCCATCATTCACTCAAAATATAGGACTTTCCTTAGCTAATCGTAATCCAACATCTATTTCAATCTTGGCAATTGATTCTACTATGTGTCCATGCATAGGAACTGTTACTTTTCCTATCATGGTTATCCCAAAGACAGCTTTCCTATAGTATTCTTTGTTATTGATATTCCAGTTTCATATAATTTCTTACCCGGTGGGCCATGGCTTCACAAAATGTAAGCAACACTTTCTACAGTTCACCGATGTGTTAAATTATTACATGAGGGATTTGAATATACAGTTCCCACTGATAGTAATCCATTCCAATATTTCCACCTAGACCTAACCACCACATTACCTATTCTGTTTTCTACTATTATGCATCTCATTGCTAATCCGTGACCCACAAACTATCCAGACAACTTTCCTCCACTCGAAGGAACCATTTTTGCATTAGACGTTGTTCCATCTACTCCAGTATCACCCTCTCCTTCTACTAATGCTATGGTGCTTTATCGGGGTCTGTCCATACATTAGATGTCATACCACCTTCCTTGTCTTCTCATGAGTAACTCCGCATCTGTGATTTCTCCTTTCACACATACTCTTTTCATGAGTAATACTTATTGGCCACACATTCCATTTGATCCCACTTTCTCTGACACTATTTACACACATCATTTCTTAACTAGGCTTGGGTTTATACTCGATGATATCTTACCTCCACCTCAGCTCTATCATGGATATGTTCATATTATTGATGCCTATGGTCTTCTTGTTTTCCATTTATCCTGTCTTTATTGTACTCATTTCTCGCATTTATCCACTTACTCTTGGGAATTCTTAGCTTGACTATACTGTGCAACACTTTAGATCCTAATCATATCAAAATTTAATTCCCTATGCCCTTCAGCCACATTTTTATTTGAAATGATTCATTTATTGGCTATTCCCAAAATATTACTTGACAAAGATGCACATGGATTTCCACTACCACCTTTCACTAATGAAGAATATGTAATGGGAATTCAAAATTTATGCCCATGATGGCTCTTTACTTAATCAACCACATACTATTTCTTATTAAGTATTTGATGCATCTCCATTTGGTTTTGACCACAACAATGAAAATATCTTAGATGACATTACTTAATATTTCTTCACATCATACACTTGGGGGGCATCATGCTTACTCTTCTCCCCTTATCATTTTTAGTTGTCTCACATGTCTACTTGTCCACTCTTTTCTTACATCTAGTCTTTCAAATGCATCTTGATAAACTTGTATCATCATTTCATGATGACAAAATCTTGTGTTATGGTTCACACTTGACTATTGAGGGCATACTACATTCATGAACCTCGCATCATACACATGACACATTTCTCTAGCATCACATTCACACATGTCACACTACCCTATGATGTACTCTAGTTTCATGGTTCACACTCAACTGCTGAGGGTTTAAATATGAAATGAACCTCACCACTGTCACTCACTCTCTACAATCTATGCTTTTTTGATCATATATTTCTAGCACACAATTTAAATCATTTCCCGATGACGCACTCTTATTCTATGGTTCATTGTTGATTGCCAAGGGGTCATTTTAAAATGAACCTTATCTCATGCATTTTCATTCACATTTGCTCAGGGGGCATGCTTCTCCTATCACATTCACTTTGCATTCCATTCCATTCACACTCATAACATACTACATATCTTGGTTACACATTGTTCTTGCTTACTTATGCTCATATGTACACTTTTTCTTACTATGTTAGACATAAATTTTGTATGACATTATCTCTTCTATATGCACATGCACATTCACTTTTTTTCTATTTGTGAATGTAGACTTTATACAAATGTATTACATGTAGCATGGATGTTTGGCACTGTACCTCTTACCAATCCCACAATGGCTCCTAGGGGCATCTACTTTCTTACATACTACAGGTGTTATTGTTTCATTTTATACTACTTCCTATTCTTACTAGCACACAACTTTAAATTGGACCATACATGATTTTATATACTCTTTATATTTATAACATGCTAATGGGTGCTTCATGTGCAACATTTTTTTTGTAGGAACTATTTTCTACCATGGTTATCTAATACTTTTCTTACTATTATTTGTCATTGTTTTCCATTCTATGTTATTTCTCGTGGGCTTTTCCCTTTGTCTTATGTGCACATTGTATGGTTTTGGCCACTTCATCCTTGATTGTCTTGCAACATTGTGAGTGATGTCACATGCTTGAAACCTACTTTTTGAAGTTTACATTGTCTACATGCATTCTATATTACATATTGTATTCTATATGCATATTTATCCAAGATGAGAACACAGGATGCCCCAACTAGAGATCTGGAGTGAATCTGATTATTGATGACGCATGAAAACAATAAAAAAGGCAGCAACCTAAGGACCTCACCTTGGTAGGGTAGACTAGATGGTCTTCATATGAGATGACGTTAGTACCTACAGACCCATGAGTGGAAGGAGGGCTGCAAGATAGTAGCAACTAAAGAGTGACACATTGGTAGGGACAACCAGATGGTCTGCGAATCAGACGACGTTAGTGCCTACCCACTATCTTTGAGCTGCCACAAATGCAAGTGACCCATGTGTAGGGAACAAACTCGAAATGGGTGATAATATCAAAAATATGTGCCAAAAGGCAACACCCAGGTGATAATAATGATCAGATAAACAAGCCAAGCATCAACACTTTGGCAAAAAAGATGAGGAGACCTTCCCGTTGGAAGAATGTGATGTGAGAAGGCAATAATGTAACCAATCGGTGATGATTGGCCTCAATCGATGTCAACCAAGAAAAATCTATGTTGACTAAACCAATCGGTGCCAAATACAAAAATTGGCACCAATTGTACTGTAACCATATAAGTATGGGAAAGGGAAACGTTAACGATTTATTTACACCGCGACGATTGATTTAGAAAGAGTCAAAAATTGATTTTGAGCAACATGGAAGCCTCTGGGAGCAGTCAGAAGTGGAAGAGGACACGACCTAGGGTAAGTGGATCTACCTAAGCCTTGTGTATATGTTTATCATCAAATAGCATACTAGGATGCTAGTTTTTAGAAAAAATGGGATAAGTGGGAGGCCAGAGTGTTTTGGACACTCGGCCTCCCAATCGGCACCGATTGGAATTTCGATTGACATCGACTAAGTTATATCGACATTGATTGAGCTCAATCGGCCGATTGGGTTGATTAGATGTAGAAATGAGAAGCTAACACCATTCTTGATGTCATGGATGCAGGCACGAGAGGATTTACATATGCAGGATGCTATTCCCGAGCTTCTGGAGACTATTCTTCCTGATGTGACAGATGCCAATTGGCATCACTTGGAGCTATCCGGGCTCAGGGGATTCCATTACTACCGATGGGTACCTCGAGATGTAGAGTTGATGCGAGCATTGATACAACGATGGGACAACAGACATGCACATTTTGGTTCAGGACGGGTGAGATGACCATCACCCATGAGGATATCTATAGGATCCTCAAGCTGTCGATTATCAAGGACCCAATAGAGACCACTCCATGAGAGCAGCAGCAGACGGATAGCACTGATTCAGATGGCGATCTCCTATTTTGCTCTACCAGATTCAGGAGGCGGGAGATTTCCATTGCTTTTACTAGACTGTGTCTGTGACATCCTGGATTTCAGGCAGGTGTTCACGTTTGCAGATTCCTTAGTAGCACAGATATATCATGAGCTGTGGATGTACACCACAAGCAGGTGGATAGGTATTGATGTTAGCTTTGTGCTCCATTGTTGGGCATATGAGCATATAGTAGTGATCAGGCCATCAGGGCTTCCATGGATGCTAGTAGTAGAGGGGGCCCTTGATTATGGATTCCGCGATGGCAGGAAGCCATGGCCCCGGGAGATACAGGAGATCTACAGTGATATACTAAGTGATTCAGGACTCTGACACCAGAGCAAGTTATATGGAGACCATATCGAGTCTACCCAACATGGGCTGGTCAGGATGCTCACATGGTGGAGCTGAGATGGAGCAGGGTGGTCCGGGGCCACAGGCCAGATATCTGGGAGCGTGTCCCGTTTATATGGGTACTGAGGTAGTTTGGTTTAGTACAGATGGTCCCGACCACATATATGCCATATAGGTGGGATAACAAAGAGACCGACATGCGATTTTGATCTGGAAGATCCATTGAGGGAGGCCCCACCTCCCACAGATAGTGATGATGATGCAGGAGTGGATGATGGCTACGTGGCATGGTACTCCACAGAGCTACCACAACACCTCCCAGCATCCATAGATGCAGATGAGGAGGACATAGCTGCAAGGTCTTGGAGAGAAGGGAGAGCATGCTACCCTGACACATGCACACTAGGCTACCCTCGAGGAGATTAGAGCTCTGATGGAGGAGAGGGATGCACTGATATTGGAGAGAGATACCACACGTCAGGAGTGGGATACAACGATACAACAGAGAGATCGCTACCATAGGCACAGAGAGGCCCTCAGGGCCAAATACGGTGATACAAGCACCACTTCGAGTCTAGGGCACAAGGTGCGGTAGTAGGAGGGCCACCACCAACAGCAACAATGCCATTATGAGCACCCGGTATGGTGAGTCTGAGCACCTATTAGGCTCTCCTTGCTAAGGTGAGATACTATGAGGACGCCTTGGCATAACATGCCCTGATGTGCCTCATTACGGTGTGAGGAGGAGATTAGTGACAACCATAGCTAGTGGTGCATCGGAGGGTGTGAGCACTAGGAGAGATCGAGATGGCGGCAGGGCCCCAGTAGCAGGCGCTTCTAGCTCGGTAGGAGGTGGCCAGGAGAGACAACCTAGACTAGAGGAGGGTGGAGGAGATAGTGTCTTCCACCTATCCGACTTTACCATATAGATATGTTATTCTTGTATCGATATACTGATGTAGCCTTGATTTGAAGGCATTTTTGATGTATGATATAGATGGCTTGATTGGAAGCCATCCATTCTTTTGTATAGACATTCATGTATATATATTCATCATTTTGTGTTATGTGATTGTACTTATGCATTTAATTTTGATAGATATAGATAGATGTAGTGTAATTTTGATGGACATAGATACATGTTTATAGAGGATAGATGGATAGATGTGATGTGATTTGATGTGATTGATAGATTGATAAAATAAACATGTTCAAGATGTTAATTCAATTTAAATGAGATAGATAGATGGATTCACATGTGTTTTTAATACATGCTTTGATGTGTTTTAGATGAAGTAGATAAGATGAGCATAGATAGATGATAGATTTGACTAAATTAACATGTTAAATGTCAATTTAACTGGATGAACAACAAATAATCATGGGAAATGTTCCTTGTGACGAAAAGGATGTAATGATATTATCTTTGTTTAGAAATAAAAAGCACTACACCTAGATAGGAAAAAGAATGATAAGTTAGGCCCCTAACCGACCATAAATAGAGACCTTGATAGAAAACCAAAAGACGATGCACACAAGGCCATAGATGAGGTTAAAATAAACCTAACACTAGTTAGTCACAGACCAGATCGAGGAGGTAGATAAGGATGAGAGATCAGTATACATCTTGTCAGAACATATGAAAGATCAAATACGTGCCCATATGGGGAAAATAGGATCTCCATATGATCGAAAAGGTCTCATGTCACAGCTTCATAATTTTTCTTGTTTTCTTTTTTTTTTATTATTATTTAGAAAAAGTAAACTGATCGATGTGGGAAGTTTGCTAGATATAGAAAGACTGATCAATACGGGAAGTCTTTCAGAGATGCTAAAAAGTGAACAAACTAGCAAATAGAGGAAGTTTGTTACTGCAAAGGCTGAAAATGCCATAAAACAAACAACCATCCTTCAAGGGAGTGGTCTGTATTTTGATTTTGATGATAGCCATCCTTCAAGGAATGGTCTATATTTTTTATTTTATTTGATAAGGCATAGATAGCTATCCTTTGAGGGATCAGTCTATCCTTTAGGACTAGGATAGCATCTCTTTTCTTCTTCTTTTTTTGATAAGCTATGGAAGAAGTTGAGTTTAGACCAGATAGATCAGATAGAGGGGAAGAAAATGTGTATAAGCACGTACTCATGCCCCCAAGTGGTTTTGATCAAGATGAACACCTAGGGTGGATGAAGTAGTGATTAAGGTATTCCTACCATGAGAAGGAACAAATCCGTAAGGAAAATGCCATGAGTAGAGCCGCGGTACTCATATTTAAGGTATAAAAGACATAACGTGGAGAACCACATAGTTCCGAATCACTACAAAATGCATGATTGGTTGTAGATGGATGAAAAGATTTGTTTTGCGACTAAGATCATGTAAGATAGATTTTAACAGTAGAAGGGCCTTAAATGCAAAGCATTGAGAGGCTCCATTTCAGGTATACCATCCATGGAAGATAGGTGATAAACCCCAGACCTGTACTTATGAGTGATAACGTACGGTCCCATCCAGTTAGGAGCAAACTTACCATGTTGACTCCGCTCCAGAGTAGTGACATTTTGGTTTTCTTTAAGAACAAGATCACCAACTTGGAAGTCAAGGTGCTGCAAGTGCTTGTTATAAGCACATTTGACACACTCAAGATAGACTTGATGATGCTCAAGAGCATTGAGACACTGCTCATCTAGCAACTCAAGCTGTACTAGATGATTTTGACAATAGTCCTCATTAGAGATAAATTCTCTGAGAGAGACATGGAGAGATGGAATCTGGAATTCCAAATGAAGAATAGCCTTAGACCCATAGATGAGAGAGAAGGGAGTAGCACTAGTAGGAGTATGAATGCTATTCTGATAAGCCCAAAGAGTAAAATGGATATGTAAATTCCAATCCCTACCAAACTCATTAGTTACCTTTATGAGGATAATATGCAAAGTTTTATTGGAAGATTCAGCTTGGCCATTAGCTTGGGGATAATACAGAGAAGAAAATCTGAGTTTGAGATTGAAAGCATCACAAAGGTTCTATAAATCGATGTTTTTGAAAGACTTACCATTGTCTGTGATGAGTTTGTGTGGGACACCAAAGCGACAAATGATGTGTTGATAGACAAAATCAACAATGGGTTTAGCTTTGGTTGATGAAAGAGGAATAGCTTCCACCCACTTAGTGAAGTATTATGTGGTAGTAATGATAGAGTGATGACACTGTGAAGAGTGGGGATTGATGAGACCGATGAGATCAAGACCCCATTGTGAAAAAGGCCACAAATCTACTATAGGTTGCAAATCCTGACTAGGGATATGTGTAAGATTGGAATGTTGTTGACACTTGACACATTTCTTAGTGTATTCGCAATAGTATCGATTAAGAGAAGGCCAATAGTAACCTAAACATAAGATGTATTTAGCTATGGCCAAGCCACTAAAATTTCCACCACAGATACCGTCATGGACTTCTTGGATGGCTTTAGAGGATTTAGTGGTTTTGAGGCACCGAAGTAAAATACCATCAAAACCACGTTTGTAGAGGATTCCACCCAGAATAGTATAGCAATTAGCGCGTAGGATAAAAGATATTTTGCCATTGGAAGTCAGATCTGGAGGAAGCACTGAATGGGATAGATAATAAAAAATGTGCTGATACCACTCATCTTGAGTGTTGGTTGTGACGACGTTGATTGAAGTCAACTACCTGAGATGAGATGGTTGGTCTAAACACTGAATAACCACATAAAGTCACGAGTCTTCGGTAAAAGGTGGAATAAGCAAGGCTAAAGAAGCCATTGTATCTACGAATCGGTTCGCAGTGCAAGGAATAGCTTGGATAGTAAATTTATCAAAAGATTGAAGTTGAAAGAGAATGATATCGCGATATTTTTGAAGGATATCATTTTTACACTGATAGACACCAATGAATTAATTAATGATAAGCTCAAAATCACTGAAGATGTCAATATGGCGAGCACCAAGAATAATGGCATTTTGAAGACCTAAAACAAGAGCTTCATATTCAGCCATATTATTGGTACACTCAAAGTTAAGCTTGTGTGCAACAGGGATAGGTGCACCACAAGGAGAAATCATGACGAATCCTGCACCTCCCCCTTACTGATATTTGGACCCATCAAAGAAGATTTTTAATTTAAATGGAGACAGACTGAAATCAATTTGTTGGATGTACTCGTCTGGGAATTGAGCAAGGGGGATTTGAGTGTCCGGAAGAGGAGTATCAGCTAATTGATCTGTAATGACCTGACCCTTGATAGATTTTTGTGAGATGAACTCGAGATCAAAATCTGTCATGAGCATGAGCCAACGAGTAATACGATCATTGTGATAAGGTTTCGCATGCATTGTCTTGAGTGGATTGACACTTGTAACAATATAAGTTTTGTGATTAAGGAGGTAGTGATGAAGTTTAGAAGTCACGAAGAAGAGAGCACAACATAGTTTTTCAGCTTCAGAATAGCATGTTTCATACTCATGAAGAGTGTGACTGATATAATAGATGGCTTGTTCTTTACCATTAGCATCCCGATGCGAGATCATGGATCCAAGAGAATGATCAATCACAGAAATATAAAAATAGAATGGCTCCAACTCACGTGGATGTGTAAGCACAGATGGAGAAAGAAGATAATCTTTGAGATCATCAAAGGCATTTTGGCAACGCTCATCCCATTCAAAATGAACATTCTTATGGAGGAGATGATGAAAAGGTTGACAATGATCCGATAGTTACGAGATAAAATGACGCATTGATTGAAGGAATCCTTGAAGACCACGGAGCTACTTTAAGTTGGAAGGGGGAGGCATCTCGAGAATAGCCTTTATTTTTGCGGGATCAACTTCAATGCCCCTAATAGAAATGATAAAGCCTAAGAGTTTACCAGTGAGAATGCCAAACATACATTTAGATGGATTTAGGCGAAGACAAAAATGAATGAGCCTCTCAAAGAGAGGTGCAAGAATGAAAAGGTGATCCTGACGGCATTTGGATTTACCGAGGAGGTCATTGACATAATCTTCCATAGTTTTGTGTAAGAGATCATGGAAGATGTAGGTCATTGCATGTTGATAAGTTGCTCCTGCGTTCTTAAGACCGAAGGGCATGACACGATAAAAAAAAGTCCCCCAAGGAGCTATGAAAGAAGTCTTATGTTGATCCTCTGGTGCGATGAGAATTTTATTATACCCAGAGAAACCATTCATTAGAGAGAGCATCTCATGACCTGCAATTAAATTCACTAGTTGGTCAATATTAGGTAGAGGAAAATCATCTTTCAGACAAGCAAGATTAAGATCCCTGAAGTCGGTGCAAATTTGAATTTTCCCGTAGCTTTGGTTACTGGTACTACATTTGAAACCCATTTTGGATAGTCAATGGGTTGGATGAATTTAGCGGAAAGAAAATGCTACAACTCCTCTTTAACAAGGAGGGCTACAGGAGGATGCATCTTACGTAATTTTTGTTTAACTGGTTTGATGTCTGGAAGAGTAACGATATTATGGACCACGATATTAGGATTGAGGCCTAGCATATCTTCGTATGACCAAGAAAATGCTTGGTGATAGTGGGAAAGAAAGGTGGTGAAGTCTCCTAACTCCTGTGGATTAAGAGGTTGGCCGACCTTAATGATGTGAGGGTCTTCAAAAGTCCCTATATTAAGGTCGATAGTGAATTCATTGAGAAGCGTAGATGTGTCAAAAGGAATGGTTTTAGGAAGATAATAATCCTCTACCCCCAGATAGGTGAGGATAGAATCATCATCCGCACAGTGGATAGTGTTGATAGTGGGAGAGTCGTCTCTAACTATTTCAGGGAAGACTAATGGTATGGAAGTGGATTTTCCATTAGCTTTATAGGTCAAATGACCTAAGGAAATGGTATTGACTAAACAAAAAGTTAGGGGGATGGAAATGGTGTCATCCACATCAAGTGATGCTTCCGGACTGACAAGAGAAGATGGTTCCTCAATGGAAAGAGGCTCATCGAGAATGGTGACGGTGGATTTTGAGAGAGGTATAAACCCTAAACCAAATTTTTGATGTGGCTTAAGAGTTGGAATGGACATGAGGTCATGCACACCTTGTTCATATATTTCCCGTGCCAAAGCCATTCCACGCGCATCAATATAGATAAGTTTTTGCGAATGCGGGATTCTATAGACAATCAAACCCTGTTGAATAGGGTTTGGCCCTAGGGGGAGAATCTGGATGATAGTGAGGTGTATCAAGACCACCGTAGATAAAGTTAGTCTATTGATTGGGAAGACCAATGGTGATGATGCGACCAAGACCTGGCTGATATTGAAGTTGTTTATCTGGTCTACCATACTCATTAGGTTTGAGATGGGCGTCAAAAGAGAGAAGAGGAAGCTCTCCTAGTGAAAAATGTTGCAACATTTCTTCCAGATTTTGTAAATTTGGTAGTTTTGTTGCAGGTATGGAAGAGGATGAAGCCTCATCAGGAGAACAAGCATTCTCCTTTGGAGGGGCAGACCCTGTGGTCATGTCACATTGTGTAGAAGGGAAAGGATCTCCTAGATGAGTATAGATTTTGCCCTCATACTGATATTTTAAGAATCGATGGAGGGTTTATGGGACGTAATGCATTGTACGAATCCAAGAGCATCCGAGGATCATATTGTAGTGGAATTTCCCTTCAATAATGTAAAAAAGCTCGTGAAGTAGTTTCTTACCTACCTGAATAGGCAGGACCACAGTTCTTAAAGTAACTGCCAGCTGATCGTTAAATGATCGAAGGGTGAAAGGCGGTGGTGACACTACATTCTTTGGTAACTTAAGTTGCTCGAATGTGTGGGAGGAAATGACGTTGAGTGCAGCACCACTGTCAATCATAGTGTATTTTAACATAGTGTTGTTGATTTGAACTGTGATAAAGAGGGGAGCCTCTAAATCCTTAGAAGAAAGGGGAGGAATTTCAAAATCCTCAAAGGAAATGGTGGTTGACGGTCTATTCAATCCAACAACCATCTCAAAAGGCTAGGGCTCATCTAAATTCACTATGATATGATGCAGATTATCAATCAAATCCTGCGATGTTGTGGAGATGATTGAATGAGGTCAAAAAGAGACATTTTGACCGGAGCATGGGTGAGTTGTTTCATAACACTCTCCTCAACTGACATGGGAATCTAAGCCCAAGGTGAAGCATGAATAGAGACCCGAGGTCTCGAGGGCTGATGAGGAAGGAGGAACTCCTTCGGGGCCATAGAAATGACAACCCGTGGTCGAGATGTTGTAGATGATGATGGATTATCATATTGTTGTGCTCTAGTGGCGATATGAATTGTGTCAATTTGAGAAGGTGGAAGATCATCCGAGTGGAATTAATAGAATTAGAGGTCTAGGTAGACCGTTCAAGCTCAGATGTAGTTGAGATAATAGGAGATACTTGTTCCTCCTCCTCTTCCAGCAAAAGATCACTTTCTTCCAAGAGATTGTTAACGATAGATTGAAGGGATTTACATCCCTCGGTGTCATGACTTGGAGTGTGGTGGTAAGCACAAATCAAATCAGAGTTGAACCATGAAGGTTTTACTCCTTTGGGATTATAGGGTTTGATCGAGAGGAAGAGATATAGATGAAGATTGAATAAGTTGGCTAAGGATTTCAGTATAGAATCCTATAGAGATGAAGATGAGGAAAGAGATGACGAAGGTTCCTCTTTTACCTTAACAGACTACCGAGGCAAAATAACCTGCATATCTGGTTTAACAGTCTTTTTAGAGACTGTTTTACTTTTTTAGACATTGGGAAAAGTAGCCTTGGGTGCTTGAGATGGAAGTAAGTGAGGAAAGATTGATTTCGGTGGAGGAGGAGCTCTTAAGATAGATTTTAAAGATGATGAAGATGTGACAAGTGTTGTGGTCTTCAGAGATGAAGAAGGTTGCTTGGTCAAAATAGATGATGATTTAGATAAGACTAATTTAGATGAGGGAGGAGCTCCCTAAATAGATCTGATAGGAGGAACAGAGGGTGCCTTGGCTTTTGGTGACAAAGATGATGGTTTTGATAAAAGAGGTGACATCTTTCTAGTGGGTAAATCCACTTTACAAGGCACCGTGAAGATGGTGTTGTAGAAGAATATGCCTTCTCAGTGGATAAATCCAATATTTTATGAGGCACGAAGAGATATTTTTGAGGGAAAGCACCAAGAGTCTTGATAGTCTGAAATATTGGTTTTCCTTTTTCGGGGATGGTGACAACTTCGACCGCATAAGGTGATTGTAACCTTTTTGGGGAAGCAGATGGGAAGGTACCGATGATGTAACATTAGACTTTAGTTGTCTCGGTCTAAGTTCAGGAACCGAAAGTGTAGGTTCCAGTGCTATTTCTTTAGATTTTTCCTTAACAGGTAAGGCAGCATTGGTGATGGAAGAAGTGGATGATGAAGAAGCAGTTCCTTGTGAGGAAGATACTTCCGGTATAGTAATTGTGGGTGTAACTACTGTAGGAAAGGAAACGGGAAGAGTCAAAATCAAAGACGCTTCCGTCGGTAGAGAAGTTGGTACGACTATAGGTATGTTCACCAATGGCATAGTCACGGTGAAAATGGGAGCAACAGTAGATGTATTTATAGTGGAAACTTGAAGGGATGTAAATGCCTCAAGCATCGAAAGAATGTCTGACGATGAGATAGATGAGGATGACACTATCTCTGCATGGATGGAAGATCAGATAAAGAGGTAGAGAGAGATGAATCCATCTCTAACAATGGAGGAATATTCAAAGACGGATTGTCTAAAGATGGTGGAATCTCAAAGATTAACGGAGTGGGAGGAAGTTCTGATTCGGTCGACGTGTTTGTAGATGGCTCAGGTTTAGAAGAAGATTCTTCAGTAGAAATGAAGCTGATAGTATGAGTGTTTGGTTTTTGAGACCCTGAAGCATCATTGTTCGGGGAATGATTGGGAAAAGGTTGTTTAAAGACATCAAGCACCTGATTTGGGGAGCATTTGGGTTATCCAGAATGAGCTTGCCTTTATCAATGAATTTTTGGACAATATTTTTGAAGGTCTGACATCATTCAATGTCATGGCCTTTGCTTCTATGATAACAACAGAAGTCATTTTCCCTATACCAGAATGGTTGTTCTTGGCTCTCATTAAAATTTCTAATAGGGGGAAATTCGATCATGTGAACTTCCAAAATTTTTCTAAGATAGAAGCATATGATTCCCCCAATGAAGTAAAATATCGAGATGACGAGGGTCCTTTTTGAGAAGATGAAGAGTTTCTCCTTGGTGTTTGATTAGAAGTATTATCAGCTCATGATGTTTTTAATACGATAGCGTTGGTGGACCCCTGATTCTTGTCTTTGTTAGAAGCGATAGGGTTTGATTTTGTAAATCGAGAAAAATATGGTTTAGATTTAGAGCGAAGTTTTAACTTCCCTTGTTCAACGGCACGGGACTCAAGTTTGCGTGCCATCGTAAAGGCTTCTTCAAATGTATGAAAGGTTTGAATCCTTAAAGTGGAAGAAATATGATTAGCACAAGATCGAGTAAACAACTTGATCTGTTGAGATTGAGGGAGGGAGAAAGACAATTGATTTATTATACCTCTCCAATGAGCGAAAAAGTCTACAATAGACTCGTCATCGAATTGACGAATGTTATAAAGATCTGTAATTGAGATCTTATGTGTGATATTTATTGAGAAGTTTTCAACAAACATCTAAGATAATTGAGAGAAAGAAAATAGGGAGTGTTGGGGAATGTTATTGTACCAGTCTAAAGCAGGCCCTGCTAGAGACATAGGGAAAGTACAGAGCATAAGCTCCTGATCTTGGACTATAAGGTAGCAAGCGTGCTTGAATGCTCGTAGGTGCTGTTGAGGATCCTCTCGGCTATGAAATTTTGAGAACTTAGGAAGTTCCCATTGGGGAGGATAAGGCTTAAAAGCCACTGATGGATGAATTGGTTCATTACATACTTCTTCAAAAGAGTATGAAGGATGAGATCCTTTGGTGGAGGCTTCTAGGTCTACGATTTTCTTGAAAAGAATTTGGACGACGTCAGATTGAGGAGGCATGTTGGTATGTCCTGCATAAGAAGCAAATGGTAGGTTTTTTGAGGCATTAACGGGGGATTCATCTGCTGATTGACAAGATGATAAGAGGAATAATTGGGCGTTGTGGGTGACACATGGTGAGTTATTTGTTGTGAAAGAGTTTTTGTATAAATAGGTTGTGAGATGACAAGTGGTTGAGAGAAAGGTGGTTGAATGAAAGATGGAGCCTATGATTGGTGGGCTCCTATACTTGTCAACTGAATCGGAATGGATTGAGGAATATGGGTGTTGATTTGATTGGATATGGTGGGGAACAAACTCTGAATGAGGCTTTTGACTGCTTGGATTGGTTATTAAGGGTGCCAACGCCAGAGGATGGGTAAAGGTCATTGTCATTGGAGCATTGGAAGAAAGACCAGCTGGAGGACGAGAAGAAGGAACCGAATGACTCGTAGAAGGGGGTTGATTCACAGAGAGGTACTGACCCTGAGATGTAATAGATGACATAGAAGAATTAACAACAATCTGTGAGAGTGCGGATGCACTCATCATAGCTAAAGAAGAGGGCCTCTCAAAAGTAGGTTGTGGAGTAGCCGAGGTAGCCGCGACACTAGGGATAGGCAAGATCATTTGAGAACCAGTCGACATGGTCAGTGGAAGAGAAAAAGGAGGCATAGATGCACCACCCTCTTTCGTGGTTCGAGGTAAGAAAAAGCATGCTAATTGTTCTATAAAAGCCTGGGATGGTTCACGAGAATAATCATAAACTTGCTAGATTGGTGGTCCCTGATCAGATATTTGAATAGACTTATGCACTAGATAGTCCATAAGGGCTACTGGGTTGTGATCAAGGAGCACCTAAAATTCAGGATCTCTGCAAGGAACATACTCTATATCAGAAGCAAATGATACCTCTGAAGGACTGGGGGAAGCTGGACGTGATGGGATCACTTTAGGATGATAGAAAGGATTATATGACCAAGATGGGGAACCAACTAACAACGGTCTTGAGGAAGACCCGAGGGGTGCCGAAACATCCACATTAGTGGTGATCTCGAGATGAAGAAGAGGCCAGTTGAGCCATTTTTCTAGATTGTGACCGGGTGATGACCATCATAAACAAGCAGAAATATAGAAAAAAGGATTGACCTAACTAATGCACAGATAATTCAAGTAGTGTGGGTGATTATCTCTTTTAAGTTTTCATGCTTTTAAGAAAGAAAATATTAGGGAAGGATTTTTAGAACAGGAACTACTCAAATAGCCAAACTAAGGATGGTTTGGGGAATGTTTTGGTGAGGAGTCCCGAAGGCACTTCAGTAAAAGACCGGTACGTGGCTTGATATAGGGGCCTACCCCACACTTCACACACTTTTCTACGATAAGGGAGTCGGGTGTTTTGCAATATATACATGAACTTCCATGAATTTATAGCATGGCCCAGTACTGCGTAGGCTCTTCCTCTTAGATGTCACTTCCAAGTAGGCGAGGCCAGGGAAGGAATTTTGTTTAAATGCTTTATACCTAGTGATTTTGGGTTTGTGTGCAAGGGTGAAAATAAAAATCAAATAGTGTCACTACCGATTTTGATCGATTTTCCAACCTATTTAGAAAGCTAGATGAAGAACATACAATGAAGTGACAAAGAAGAATTTCTTTTTAAGCACTAAAAATGAAGTGTTTGATTTCGATGAAGACAAGTCAAACAAGTTCTTTCCCAAATGCGATTAAATTCTTTTTAAGCACCAAAATCGAAATGTTTGAGTGTGATAGAAAACAAAAAATCAAGTTCTTTTTAAGTTTTTTAAAAAGGAGAAAACAATGTAAAAGAGAAATACCTATAGATTCAGCTCTCAAGGTGTGTGGACTTCAAAAGCACGTTGTTGAGCTCTTCCCTCGAATAATCCCGTGAACAAGCAAAGTGGTCCACAAAAAAGGTTAAGAAAACATGTAAACAAATCCAGAAAGATATATCTAGATAATAGTAGAATAAAGATTTCTATTTAAGAAACTAGAAACTTTCAAGGAAATGAGAATTTAGACATGCAAGAAAGAAATAATTTTGATTTTGCAAAGTATAAACGAAAGAAACAAGACCAAAATGAAAAAAAAGGAAATTCTTAAGGAAAACTGATGAAAATCAATGAAGAAAAAGAACAAAAGCTCAAAAATGGAAAATAAATGAACTTACCAATAGGGGACTTTGGTTCGGGTCCCACCGAGCATGCTAGAATGTAGATCAAGAATTTCCACACTTGTTACCTGTCCAAGTTAATGTACCAAACTAAACACAAAAACCCTGAAAAACTCAAATGAAATCAATACCTGATAGATAAGACAAGATCCAAAGATGTAGATGGAAAAGAAAGCTGATGTAGACAAAACAGGTGCACATGAGCAATCCTACAAAGTAGATCCGAGAAACCTACGAGACACAGATACTTGACAGAAAAGACAACGTTAAAAGATATTTGGGTGGACTACCCAAAAAGTGGGTCTGAGGAAGCGATAAGCTCCTTGGCGGATGTCAATCCACATTTTTAATTAAAGAAAGAAGCATACATGATAAAATATGTAAGTAAATGTCTAGATTTTCTTATTAAAAATGACAGATAGAATGTAAACAACAAATAGAAAGCAACAGAAAATAGGAAACTGTGAAAACAATGTTGGATTTGTGTTACCTAAGTTCTTTTACCTATCTGTAGGCTAATCGGTGTCGATTGGGTGAATCGGTGTCGATTAGGCTCAATCGGCGTCGACTGGGCTCGGTCGGCGCGATCGGGGAAAATTGTAGGAAGCTTGAGAAATGGACAATGAAGGCTGGATCGTCAATGTCTGCTAGAGCTGCAGGAGTTGTAGGGATACTAACAAAGCTCCACCTTAGCTAGATGCAGGAACAGAGTCACCAAGAGATCAATGAAGCCTCATGATGTCGATGTTGTGGGAGCAGAGTAACGATACTCCTCTCAGGGATTGATCTGGACAGAATTCACTCTCGCTTGATAGATTATGCTCAGGCTTGATGCTCAAAACTCTCTGTCATTCTCTTTGTCTAACCAGAACTAAATTTTGGCCCTGTATTTATAATCGGCGCCGACCGAGGTACAATCGGTGTCGTTTTGAAAAATCGGCGTCGTGAGTACATCTGATTAGCGCCAATCAGGGAATAGAATCCCAAAATGGCCAAAAATGATGATTTAGAAAGATGAAAGTGTATCCTTCTGACTCAAATATGGGAAATATCCCGCTACATGGTTTGGGGGGAGGAGAAATAGGGGGATAGATGGATAGAATTGATATGGGAGGTTAGGAATTGATATGGGGTAGATAAGTGGTTAAGATACATGTAAAAAATATAATTAAATAGTTAATATTTAATTATCCATGGATGAAACACAATGGGGTATAATAAACTTAGGATAGATGTTTAAATCAAATATTTAAGTAATACCCTAAGGGAGAAGTGGTGATATAAAGGTGCCCCGGAGTGTTACAGAGAGGATAAACGAACCCGGGGAAACTAAATTGGGTAACCACTTTTAGGTGTCTACAGGTAAGTACAAGTAAATCCTTTTATCCCCCTTTTAATCTCTGCTCAATCTGAGGTAGATGAACCATTGTGCTAGATCTTGTTTTGGATTGATTTCATAAGTCATTTCATTTTTGCACACTAACACAATTTTCATCTACATTTTGGCGCCCACTGTGTAGCTTACCCCCTAAATTTTGGTTGAAATTAGTAGCATTAGGCACTAATAACAAGTTGTCAAAATTTTAGAATTTTTCAGTGAGATTTATACTCAAAAATTTTAATTTTTCATGAATCGTGTCATATCAAAGCATGTTCATGACCTATAGTAGTGCGTATACCATAAAACAATTTTTTTAGGGAGATTTAACCTTTGTTACTACGGTGACACCTTTCAGCACGTTTGTGAAACTTGTTTCATGTTCACTCACCTTTTAGTGCATTTATCAACATAACAATGTGTTTGCATCTTGAGAGTCTAGTTTTGCGGTTTACATTTTTGGAGTCATATTGGCGCATTTATCATACTTTTAGCACATTTGTTCCCATTTTTAGCATGTTTATACTAAAATTATGTTTATGTAGAGTTCAGCGCATTTTCTCTATTTTTGCAAGCACGTTACCTATTTTAGCGTGTTTACCTACGACATTACATGCATGCGCATTTGGCCTCCTGTTCACATTTTAGTGCATATACACACTATTTTAGCGCGTTGGTTTTTATTTTAGTGTGTTTAATTGCTAACACTCCATCTATGTAGGTTTTTCATATTTCAACATGTTTATCCTCAAATAGCGCATACATACCATGTTTTAGCACGTATAACCTATAGTAGCGTGTTTATCGATTAGTATATTTTGTCTTCATATTGACTAATAACCCACATTTTTGCTTTTTTGCCATGTTTTCTGGAAACTAGCATTCTTTTTTTACACGAAAATCACATAAACAAGGGGAAACTCTGTATGATTTGGTATTCATTTTATATTTAATCTAACATTTATGGTTGTAGGGTACTAATTATATCTAGACTACTAACCCTTATTTTGTAGCCCGAACGGTCCAAGAATATTGGGGTTTTAAGTAAAACTACAAACTGTTTTTTCTTACAGGTTCCCTTGTCAAACACCCCCACTCAAATAACTCATTTTTTATTATATTGGTGTGTTTTATTTTTATACTTTGTGTAATTTCTTGTTTAAACTTGAAGGTGACATCATGTATTCTCTCCTCTCGCGTCCTACGATGATCTCGAGGATCAAAAGTGATTATCCTTCCATCATTTTTTACATAGGGGGTAACGTGATGTGGAAGTTACATCTATGCATTTAACATAGTCCTAGGGGTCTTTAGACCATGGGATTCACCTCTATACATGTAGACACACCCCGTGTTTTGGCAGGGTATATAAATTCTTGGAGAGTTGTTGTTATTTGTTAAGTATCTATGTGTTTTAAGTATGACGTGAAGTGAGGGGATTCCATGTCCCAACACCTAGGCCTTAGAAAACATCCTTACAACACATATTTGGGCCCCACATACCACAAGGTATATCAGGGATGCCCCTAGAGAGCTTGTTTATCCTAGCATAGGTAGCCTTCGGCCGCAACCAAGCTATAGTGCAGGGGAAGGAACCACCAAAGATTACTCGCTATCCGATCACACATTGATGTAAAGGTGGGCCAGCTTAGTGAGTACCACTGTCGTGTGTGGTATTGAAATCGACTATAGCTTGTTTGTACACCCACTTGACTAGTTAGGATTGTGCATGCATGAGTGTACTTGTTTGGGTGTTTTTTTAAAACCAGTGAAATAACCCTCACACCAATCTTCGTAAACAAATCAAACATCTACGATTCACTCATTTTTTACCATAACCTTTTGACCTCAATTTTCAAAAATATGCAACGTTATAACCCCCACATATCGTATCATTAATCACACTCACTTCAATTATCCTTTTCTCCATATAATACCCAAATTTTGACCATAAATTATTCCCTTAACTTTATACCCACATTTTGTAAATAATAACTCTATTTTTCTCCGTAGACTTTAGACATATACTACCATCATATAAATATTTTCTTATTAAACCTCTCACATTAATACAAACAAAAAAAAAAAAATTTAAAAATAAAAATAAAAAATCAACACTCCCATCTTATTAAATAAAATTCATAATCCCACATTCATTCATCAACCACAACCACACTTTTTCCACTTTCAAAGCAAAACACACTATCATAAACCACGTAAGACTTACCCTATTAATCACTTGTCATTTCCTATTGGTATCCTAATCAACCTAGGTCTATAAGACTCTGAAACTCACACCAATCATATAATTCTCCCATCACAAAATCTCATCATAACCTTATATCATCATACACATACTAAACATCTTATTTACAATCCCCTTTGATACAATTGACCTAATCTTATTAATTAACATCTTGCTAATAGAAAAAATATCCTTAATCATCCTATTCTTCTAAGCCCTTGTAATAAGGCACATCCTTCTTCCATTCTTCCCCTCAAATTTCTTCTATTTTATAATCAATACTAGATTATTGAGATTATATGTCGAACTTACCAAGGAATTGTAACTCTCTTTTCATCCAGATATCCTTCACTTCAAAACATTTTCATCTTGTATATCTCACTAACATCATAATCTAATGGCACCTAGGTGAATTGTATCTCGATCCCAATCTAGAAATGATGAAGAAAATAGTCACCACAACATGGAAAATGATTTATTTCACCACAATTATTATGATGCCAATGCTAAAGAAAATTGACCAAGGAGAAGATGAGGATACCATGGTTAACACTAGTAGTGACAATGACTCTAGTATCTACTTTACAAAAGGAAGAAGAAGAGAAATGTTAAACCACTTCATTGAGAAGAATAAAGATGCCCTTTTGCTCTAGCTATATCACATGGGGGAAAAAATTCCTTTTGATTACACCCATGACCAACTCCACAGTCTTCTCCCAGATGAAAATGATGACATTGGCCAAAGACCACCTTCCACACAATATCCTAATCCAAATCACCGTCTCATTATACATGGATGGGATGGCGAGAGAGATCCACCCTAACACATCCAAAGAAGTCAGTATCATCCCAATTGTAGCAAATGAGCAACCAAATTGCCCAATTAGCCTCTCAAATCAAACCACAACCATCCAATGATCATGGTTCACATCATTCTCATCCCAACTTCAATCCACCACCTCTCAACCCTCTAAAACCAACCTTGGAGCAAGAAGTGAAGTCTATGAAGGAAATGCTTCAAGGGTTCTAACCCGTGCACAAGGATGACAATATAAATTCGAGGAACTTTGTCCTTATCCTTTTGACCATGACATCTTACAGTCCCTTTTCCACCATATTTTGAACCACCTAAATTTGAAAAATACAAAGGAAAAGGAGATCCCCATGAACACATTAAGGAGTTCTATATGCTTTGTCAAGAAGTCACCTATGATGACTCCTATTTACTAAGACTCTTCTCTAGAAGTTTAGGTGGTCCCGCTTTAGAATGGTTCCTTCAATTTCCCAAAGGCTTTGTTACAACGTTAGTGACTTATAAAAAAATTGTAAAACACTTTTCCTATAATGTAGAACATGATGTCACAATGATTGATTTGTGCAATACCAAACAATGAAATGGTGAAAGTTTCTCATCATTCCTACAACAATGGCGGGCCCTTGCTAGTTGCATTCCATGTCCCATACTTGAAAAATAACTAGTGACCATTTTTGTCTCTAGTCTCAATCAGAATTGGCCTTCCATCTACAAGTCCATTGTGTAAACACATTTGATGACATCATTAAAAGGGAATGCAAATTAAGAGAGCCCTTGTTACAAAAGGTCTTATTAAGATATATTCTCGTGATGGTCATAACCAATCCAACCAACCTTCTACATCAGAAAAAAACCTAAATACTTTAATAAGAATAAGAATGTTGTCGATGACAGAGTAATAGACACCAAAAATATCCAACACATCCATACCACATTTGTCATACCCGTCCCTAAAGGACAATCTCGGTCTACTCAAGATTCTAGATGAAGAACCTACACCCACCTTGGTAATCCCATGGAGGAAATCCTTGCTAATTTAATCGTTTCCAATATGGTTGTCTTTCCTCAAACTCAACCCATCGATGAGTCCCGAACCAAACCTTCATGGTTTAAAGAAAATGAATATTGCAAGTTCCATAAAATCAAGGGTCATGCCACACATCGGTGTATGAAATTGAAGAATTATATTCAAGACCTTATCAATTGAGGTGAAATTAAAATAGAGGATAATGCTTCCACTTCTTCCCAAAATCAGAAGCTTGGGATATATCAAAATCCCCTTCCTAATCATGGACAGAACAATGCCTCTAATCAAGGTCAACATAAGTCTGAAAGTAAACCCAAATCATCTACTCATCATTCTAACCACATCAATTATCATCGTGTACCCCCTCCTTACATGTCACTTGTCAGCCATATCCATCATTCTCCCCATCAAGTAGCCACCATTAAAATAAAGGGCCCTTCACAAAACCCTCAATGTGTTGTCACTACCCGTAGGAACCATGTGGTGGTTTAAGGAGCCGCTCCATCATCTTCCAACCCAACACTGCAAGCATAATATAATATCATCAAACAACTTGAGAAGACTCCCACACAAATATCCATTATGGACCTTCTCAAGACTTCATCCATCCATAAAGACATTCTATATTGTTCCCTTCAAGAGGCACGCGTCCCCACCGATATTGATCCCACACAATTTCAAGCCCTTGTCACCCATCTTTATACATATCCAACAATCCCTATTACCTTCACCCAATAAGACTTGCCACCACATGGTCCTACCCACAATCTTCCTCTCTACATTAAAGTCCATATCGACAACGTTCACGTCAAAAGAGTGCTAATAGAAAATAGACCAGGTGTTAATATTTGTACCCTAAATCTCATTCATCGGTCGGATACAGTGACTTGGATCTAAAGCAATACATAATTACTATTAAAGCATATGATAATATAGAGTGTAGATTGGTTAGTACCATCTATTTACCTATCAATGTCAGGCTTGTTGTACTTCCCACCCTCGTCCATGTTATAGATATCTAGTTCCCACATAACCTCTTGCTTGGTTGACCCTGGATTCATGAGATGAATGTTATACCATCCACACTCCATCAATGTCTCAAATTTGAACATGCTGGTACAAAAATTACTATCCACGGCGACCCACAACCTTTCCAATATTGTTAAGCATTAGAAGCCAAAATTTATCGGGAACCTTACTTCGCTTCTATCACCGAACTTGCACCGGCATCATCTCGACACTTCATATATCTTGTCGATATTCTTCCATCCTCATTTCACCATACATCCTCATCATTTGCTCCCCTTCTACCTACTCCATTCATATCAACTCATTTTTACCCACTCCACCACTCAAACTAAAAACAACATGGTGTGGAGAATATCAATTATTCATCATAAACCATCTACTGCTATCCCCAAAACATCTTAGAAGGCCATGTGTCTCTGTCCAAACAACCAAAATATATATTTGTTAGGCTCATCCACTTTTATTCATTTCGGATATCTTGTTGATGAGTACATCTAGCCATCTGATTCTACATGGATTATTGATGATTCTCTACCTTCTTTTTGTTTCGATAATCAATATTTGATTCTTAAAATGATAATGATCCATACAGGATACTCCAAATGAGGAATAGGTCATTATGGACAAGGCATCCCAAAACCTTCAAACATTATCCCTAACCTTTATGGCCATGGACTTGGGTACCAACCACCTGGTGATAGCATCCATGATGAACCTTAGTGAAACTTCTAGTACAACTAAGGAGGTCATTGATAACATTGGCATGAATTATATCTATAGTTAATACAAAGACCTCACTGCCACTAATATTTTCCATGATACTGATGTTATCACCTTTAAAATCTCCCTCTCTTATCCATAACTCATTGAATGAGACCAATGATCATAACATGCCCCTCTTGACTCATTCCAAAATGATGAGGCAATTCTTGAGTTCATGGTAACTTGCGATAATATACCTACTGGGGATCATGAAAGGGGTTTCCAAATATTTCTAAATGCTAATGATTACTTTAGAGTGCAAGAGCCTTCCTCTCCCTTTCATCCCAATCAAATATCCCACATCCCACCTTCTCTTATCACCTTGACAAGGAAGATCCCCTCATTGAATTCTTCCAAGAATCCTCTAATCCCTAAGATGATCCAGTAATCAATCAAATTATTTTAGCTCATGAGACACTACATGATGGATATGTGTTACTAATTGATGAAACTATTGGCATAAACATCGACATCGAAGAAGACCCCAAGATTATTAAATTGGGGGAATATTTATCTATAGAGGAATAATACATATTTACCACACTCCTAAAATAATTTTTAGATGTATTCACATGGTCTTATGTGGATATGCCTAGATTGGTTCCTTATCTCATGGTGCGTATAGATGAAAAACCTCATCAAGCAAAAACTCCAGAAGATGCATCTAAAGGTGGCATTACTTTTCAAACAAGAATTACAATGGATTCTTGATGTTGGTTTCATCCAACCCATTGATTATTCTAAATGGATCTCTAATATCGTCCCGAGGCAAGAAAAGTGGGGAATTCACATCTGCACCGACTTCCGCAACATCAATTAAGCTTTCCCAAAAGATGATTTTCCACTCCCAATCATCTATATGATTGACTCCACATTGGGAAAAATATGTTATCTCTCATGGACAGCTTTCTCTAGCTATAATTATATTAAAATTTCCAAAGAAGATCAACATAAGACAACTTTTACTACACCTTGGGGCAAGGCTTGCTATTGAGTCATGCCCTTTGGACTCAAAAATGCCGGAGTGACCTACCAACATTCTATTAATGTCATTTTTCATGATATGATGCATGATATAGTTGAAGGCTACATCAATGACATTCTCGGAAAATCTAAAACTTGTGAAGAACATCCTACGAGTTCTACGCCGAATCTTTGAATGACTTCAAGAATATAAAGTCTGTCTTAACCCTAAGAAATGTGTTTTCGGCATCACATCCGGCAAGCTCTTAGGATTTATTGTCTCAAGACATGACATTGAAGCATCAAACATATGGACATTATACTTTTATGGCTCCTTCACACACCATGGCTCAGAGGGCAAGTATCTTGTTTATCACTCCTTAAGGTGACTTAATTCCTAAACCTTTCCGGCTTGCTTTTCCTTGTACAAACAATACATGAATATGAAGCACTCCTTTCCGGTCTAAGAATGCCCATTCAATAGAATACCAAGCATATTAATGTATTTGGTAATTCAAAATTAATCATTAAATAGGTTATTGATGTATATGCCACCAAATATGATAAATTAATTCCTTATAAAAGAATGGTCAATAGCTTCAAGGCCTACTTCCAACATATTCAGTTTGAACAATTCCCTCGTATAAGCTACAAATCACTAAATGATATGGCTATTGTATAGATGAAAATTGACACGTGACCTTCACCTACACTCGACTCCCCTAGGTCATGCCAAGGCATCGATGTGGAAATTTAGACGACTAACTATAGGAGAATTAGTTACTAATATCCGGTAGTGTGAATTCCTAGTAATTGAGTTGGCAAAGGGGAAATTTATTGGCTATGAATAGGTAGCATAAATTCCCTATTGCTTGACTAAATCTAAGTTTTAAACTACGTCGAAGTTTCCAGTTTAACCAAAATGAAACTATCAATTTAATCTATCTTGTAAATATCCATGATTTAATCAAATAAAAAACAAAACATTACACGATAAAATAATAAAACAAGAGATATTGTAATTCATTGGGACAAGTGGAACAAATGTACGCGGAGGGCGCGAACCGGCCGGTTCGGCCGAAAAGGAAAATTTTAGCACAGAGACAATCGGGCCGTCGGGATGCGAGGGACGCGGAAAGCCGGTTCGGCCGAAGGAGAAGAAAAATGGCTAACTACTCGGGACATTTGGGCCTCGAGGACGCGAACCACCCGGATCGGCCGAAATGTAGAACTTTCGTACTAAAAATTGGTTGGACATCCGGGCTGCGAGTACGCGGAGGATGAACTGCCGGTTCGGCCGAAATGGAAACTTCAAAGACAAGACTAGTGGGACAAAGGGACGCGCGGGACGCGGATAGCCGAAGGAGCCGAAAGCCAATCAGATCACGCCACGTGTCACCGGCAGAAAGGGGACGTGGAAGCCCATTTCGAGGTGAATCGAAGAATTTTTGTCCCGCATAGCACCGGGGACATCCGGGGACAAAAGGACGCGGTGGACGTGAAAATCTGGCAGCCCGTGGACAAATCACAGCATGACACGTGTCGCCAAGGAAAAAGTCCAAAAAGTCAAAGGGGCGAGTTTTCGAGCACTGATCCGAACCAATGAAATAGTGCCACGTGTCCAAGTTTAAGGGGCCCACAAGAAAAGCCTAGGAAAAGGTGGAGAGAGGGAATTGCTCAACTGAACCAGAGCCTGCCACGTGTCGTCCAGATGGCAGAGCATGGGAAAAGAAATTTAAAAATCTGTTTTCACCTGTTTTGTGCCCTAAATCTTCAAATCATCATATCTTTTGATCCAGAGCTCGATTTGCATGTTCTTTATATCAACGGAAAGCTGTTGAAATTCTCTACATGATTCTGGGGTCAATCTTGCATTTTGGTGTAGTTTGAGGGAGAAAATTAAGAAAACGTCTCTGACGCGTGGTGATAGACAGAAGTAATGCTTCAACAACCAACTTTAATACAAAGAGACACCGCCGCTTGTTAGACAAATTCCACCGCTTTTGCCAGATCCACCACTTCTATCATAATGAGATGATTTTAAATGCTACCAAGAAGTGGTTGGGGTAGATTCTAATTTCCTCTCTCTTTCCTCTCTCATTTCTTCATATATATTGTAAAGAGGAGCCCTTTAAAAGAGGTCGACATTTTGTTTTGCATCCTCCCTTCTTCCCTCGCTCAAGAGAGAATTTGTGGAGCTTTCAAACCTCCCATATGGGTCAGTAATGCCGCTTTTTGCCTCTTGCCACCGCAATGTATCAATCGACTCTTGAGCAATAATATATATGTTTGTGATTGATTCTCAACCCTCTCATGTATTCATTGTTGTCATTTTGATCTCTTATCAGTAGCTTTGGTTACCTCGTGCATGGTGTTTGTATTGCATCTATGTGGTCTCGTGTTAAATTTGCAAAACAAGTGTCTAACATTCCTCGCATCACCTTTGTAGTTTAGGTTTTATTCTATGCATTTTCTCACCCCGTCTCCTCGACAAGTTAGATTAGGTTTTAGTAAACCCTCTCGCATTTTTGTGTGCATCTCGAACAGAGGAATAGAACCAAATTCTCTCTAGAGAATCCTTTCTCATCTTTACAAGTCCCACACTTGGAGAAAGGATTCCATGTTGTGCAATCACACTGATGCCCGAACATCAACCTAGAAGCCCGATCTCGCATCCAGGGGGTGCCGTGAGTCTCGCAACAATAGCTTTTGGCACGCCTGGGGGACACTAGAGGTCTCATTTTTATTGCAGCAAAGTTGATATGCATCTCACTGCAGTTTTCTTGCTTATAAGAGCTATTATTTGCATATCCGCGACTCCAAGGGGAAGAATCAACTCGGTTTCAGCAAAGGCAGGCCTCGAAAACTCATGAGAAGAATCACCACAAGGTCAAGAGTCGAGAAGAAGAAGTGTTGTTTGAATACCTGCAGTTATCTCCAAGAAGAAGGCAAAGAGGAAGAAGGATTCAAAGGTCTCCATCTCCACCAAACAGAACTCTCTCAACTCCTCCACCTGACAGGCCTTTCTTTCAATATACAAGGGTTTTAAGACCAATCGAATGGCTCGTAACAACCCCTACGTCAACTTCACAGCAAGAGCCCACTTGCTCTCAATGCACAACATCCAGCTTCCTATCATGCAGCCTCAAGAACATTCCCTACTTCACCGAGAAAATCGACTACCCAGTGATCATGTTAAAGATATTGCTAACCTTTGTGCAATCCATGAAATCGATGAAATGCAAGTGGCTGTCAAATTACTGGCATCTTCATTCAAGGGTAAAGCATTGCAATGGTTTAGGAGCCTTGGGGCTGGTTCTATTACAAACTGGAATCAGCTGTGCATTGCACTTCACGAGCAATTTGGAGAGAAGGGAGACAACTTGTCTCTTTTGGAGCAGTTGACAACTATCAAGAGAGCCCCCAACGAGCAGCTGACTGACTTCAACTTCAGATTTCAAAGGTCTTGGGATAGGATTCTAGTGGCAGTCAAGCCAACAGCAGGAGGTGCTTTTCTATATTACCTTAAAGCTTTGAATTCTGATATTTCTATGTTAATTCAAATCCATGGGAGGCACAACAATCCCTATGGCTTATAAAGATTGCCATTAGAGCCGAAAACCTGCCTTATTCAAGCCGGTAAACCGGCTCCTAGGCCTCCTATGCCCTTATATCCAAACTTAGAAAATCCAAGCACTAGTCAAGCACCCACTTTGGCTCCTGTTCCCACTCCTAGAAATCAGAGTTCGAATGAAGCTTCCACTTCATCTCCAAGTGCTTCAAATGAACTCCAAGAGGTCATGAAACAGTTGCAAAATTTGGGAAATGAGCTGGTTACTATTAAGAGGCAGCAAGCCCAAGGTTTCAGACCTTCTTATCAACCTCAAGCTCAGCCTAATAGGCAGCCATACCAACCACAAAGACCACCTAATCCAACTGCAAATATGAATCAAAATCAAAGCCAAGTAAGGCCTCCTGCCAATAGACCATTCCAGCCCTATAATCCAAATGCCATATCTGCCTCTAAGGCATTAGTGCCAACACAGAACAACATTGCTCAGGAATATGATTGGTGCTTTCCATGCAACGAGCCTCACAACCAATCCATGTGCTTCAATGGTGCTCTCAATCAAGCACTAATGGTGACAACTACCGGTGTGGAGGGCGAGGGCAGTCAAGGAAACAACCAACAACCAGAAACATTCCAACAGCAATCAGCCCCAAATGACACTACATTGGTGAACTGGCAAGCAGAAGATTTCTGTGGCATGAATCAGGCAGTTTCTCAAGGTGTCACAGCCAACACAAGGTCAAAAAGGAGGAATCTGGGTGAAGAACAGCCATTAGCCCCAGCCAATCCACAACCTTCCACGGCTCCACAAATGATTGGCAAGCAGAGTCCAGTTTCAAATACACAAGGGCAGCCAAGAACAGCCCCTAGGCCAACTCAAATGCCAGCTGTTGCTGCCCACGTGCAGGGAGTAAACGTGCAAACCAAAGGACAACAGAGAGATTCTTCATCACCATTCAGTATCATTGATCAGATGAAGAAGACAAACGTTAACATATCAATGTGGGAATCCCTATCTATCCCAGGCCAAAGAGATCTGCTGCAAGCTGCCATGAAGGATTGGACAACTTCAATCAAGCGGTTCGATGCAAGACAAAGTGCTTACAAATGCTGCCCACTCAAGGAAGTCATGGAGGACAACAAGGTAAAATGTCAAGCCCCTCCTTTCTATGTTTCATTAATCATCGGGGATAAACTAGTACACAACAATCGCATGATTGATTCCGGGGCAAGTAGCTCCGTGATGCCCAAGCAAATAGCTGATCAGCTGGGTCTCGAATATGAAGTAATATCTAAAGGAGTAGTGCAATTGGATGGGACAGCAATAGCAATAGTTGGAGTGATTAAAAACTTGAGTCTTACCTTGCATGCATGTCCAAATGTTGTTGTCTTACAAGATGTATCAATCATAGACCTTCCACCACTCTTTGCCCTTTGCTTGTCAAGGGACTTCACAAACCAAGATCGAGGGTATTTGTCTGCTGATTGGTCTCACATGTTGTTTAGAACAAGGTATGGAACTAAGGCCACAATCAGATCCGAACCCATTGCAAACTTCCATATTGAGCCTTACACCCCAAGTCAGATTAATGCCAATTGCTCAGCATTTGATCAAGAAGATCACCCTAGTACTGATGAGGCTGACACCAAGGTTGGAAGTATCCCGACCTAACTCTTGATGAATGGGCAAACAAGATACATGCTTTTGATCCCTATCAAGAAGTAGAAGAATCTGAGCTGGGAGTCTATTGTATACACGAAGAAAATCAACCTGTTCCTAGCATCACCAAGCCAAGCCATAATGATGACAACGAGGTATGGCAGCTGTTTTTTGACGGATCAAGGAGTAGGCAAGGTGCAGGAGGTGGAGCCATGCTTGTTTCACCCCAAGGAATAAAGTACTATTCAGCTTTTAGATTTCAATTTGCATGCTCCAATAACACTGCTGAATATGAAGCCTTGGTGCAAGGGATGCATTGGGCAATCAAGAGAAAAATAAAGAATCTGCAAGTCTTTGGGGATAGTGAATTGATTGTAAATCAGGTCAAGGGACGGCATGCTGCCAAGAATGATCTACTCAGGTGCTACAAGAACAGGGTGTGGGACCTCATGGAAGATTTTGAAGGTTTTGGCATCGAATCCATTCCCAGGAAAGAGAATCAAGCTACTGACAGGCTTGCAGCAGTAGGGGCAGCCTTTGACATTACGAAAAGCATTCAACAAGACAAGGTACAACCAAACATCCACGTGATTGTGAGGCCTTCAGTGCCATGGATAACAATGTCATTTGGCAAGTGTTTGAGAATGACCAGCAAATCATCAATTTCCTACAAGAAGAAGCTGAGTTCTCTGCCAGGAATCAAGACAAGTTGCATCAGCAGTATGGTGACCAAGTGGTGCAATTGAGAACTAACAAATTACCAAAAGGCCTCATAACCTTGGAGTCAATCTTCAACCCGAATGATCAGTTCCAGAAGGAGAAGGCAAACATTCAAGTAAAGGGTGAGGATTCAGAGCCTATTTTAGTGGAAGAAGGCAAAACATTGCAGATTGGCAAAGTAAGTACCTCACAAGAGAAATCTGATTTTGTTCAGCTTTGCCAAGAATTTCCAGATGTCTTCGCTTGGAGCTATGAAGACTTGAGAGGATTCAATCCAAATTTGGCACAACATACCATAGAATTGGATCCAGATGCTAAGCCCATCAGTGGTAAGAGACCACCAACCCTCACATTGAGCCTCTAATGAAGAAAGAGCTAAATAAGCTAATAGAGGCAAGCATTATATTCCCGATCAAGCACTCAAGCTGGGTTGCTAACTTGGTTCCGGTCAGGAAGAAGAGCGGAGAAATCAGGTTGTGTGTGGACTTCCGAGACCTCAATAGGGCATCTCTCAAGGATCATTATCCACTCCCTTCCATGGAGCAAATATTGCAAGTAGTATCCGGTTCAGAGAGATTCTCTCTCCTAGATGGCTACTCAGGGTATAATCAGGTGATGGTAAAAGAAGAGGACCAATTCAAGACAACCTTCACAACTAAATGGGGCACGTATGCTTACAAGAAGATGCCATTTGGGCTGTCCAACGCTGGTGCTACCTTTCAAAGGGCAATGGACATGGCGTTCAAGGGCTTGATCAACAAGATAGTGCTGATATACCTTGATGACATCACTGTATTCTCCAAGAATGCAGCAGACCATCTCTTTCACCTCAGGCAAGTGTTTCAGAGGTGTAGAAAGTTCAGAGTGTCTTTGAACCCCAAGAAGTGCATCTTTCTTGCACATGAAGGAAAGCTCCTTGGCCATATTGTCTCGAAAGAGGGACTGGCAATTGACCCAGAGAGAGTTGAAGCCATAAGAGCACTGCCATTGCCAAGTCACAAGAAGGCTCTTCAAAGCTTCTTGGGAAGGATCAATTTTGTCCGCAGGTTTATCCCAGATTTTGCAGCCCTTGTCAAGCCCATCACCAAAATGTTAAAGAAGAGCATGGCTTTTAAGTGGACAGCAGAAGGCAAGGAGAGTTTTGAGGCAATCAAAGAAGCTATCTCTCAAGCACCAACTCTCATTAACCCAGACTTCTCCAAGGATTTCATCCTCTATGCATTTGGAGGTGATGACACTATCTCTGCCATTCTGGTACAGCAGAACAAAGATAATGATGAGCAGCCGATTGCCTTTTTCAGCCAGAGCCTAGATGACTGCGAGGTGAGGTACTCTTTTATTGAAAAGCATGTACTTGCAGTAATCAGAAGCTTGAAGAAATTCAAGCATTTAGTCTCAAACAACAAGGTCCAGTTGCTGGTCTCACATGCTGGAGTTAAAGACTTCCTCCTCAACAAGGATTTGAATGAGAAAAGGGCAGGTTGGATCACCCGTGTCATGGAGTATGACATTGATATCAAGATCACCAAGCTGGTAAGAGGGAAAGGACTGTGTGAGCAGCTGGTTTTGGGGAAGCAAAAGGAAGTATGCAACGAAGAAGAGGCTGTTTTGACAGTCCAGGACAATCATGAGCCAAGTGGCAATCAAGAAGAAGACGATGCTTCCCCCACTCCTTGCTGGACCCAAGATATTATGCACTTCCTAGGTATAGGCCAGTGCCCCCCAGAGATGAACAAGACCCAAAGGAGACACTTCAGGTTGCAGGTTGTTCCGTATGCCATTGTTGATGGAGTTTTGTTCAAGAAAGACGTGAATGGAGTGCTGCTGAGATGCATTAGCACAGATCAGATTCAAAGGGTGTTGGAAGAGTTTCATGGTGGACCAGCTGGTGGCCATTTTGCACCAAGAGTGACAACTCTAAAAATCATGAAGGCTGGTTATTATTGGCCTAAAATCTTCAGTGATTGCTATGCATGGATCAAGAGGTGTAAGAATTGTGCATTCTTCACAGGAAAAGAGAAGTTTTCTGCCCTTCCATTGCATCCAATCTCAGTTGACCAGCCATTCATGCAATGGGGTTTGACTTCATCGAGTCATTAACCCCAATTCAAGCCAAGGGCATAAATGGATTTTGATAACCACCAACTACTTCACCAAATGGACAAGCAAAGAGCACTCAAAGAGGCAAATGAGTCTAGCATCCTAGACTTTTATGAGGGAATAACAACCAGATTTGGTGTACCTGCCACAATAATCTCTGATAATGCATTGGCATTCATTGGATCTAAGGTGACTGAGTGGGCCGTCAAGAACGGTATTTACCTGAGCACTTCATCGAACTATTACCCTCAGGGTAATGGCCAGGCCGAGTCTACAAACAAGAACTTGTTAAGGATCATTAGGAGAACTCTTGATGAGAATCAGAAGTCTTGGCACACCAAGCTGAAATCAGCCTTATGGGCTGATAGGATCACTCCCAAAAGATCCACAGGTAACTCTCCATTCAGGCTTGTCTATGGAAGAGAGGCAATCTTGCCCATGTCACTTGAGTTACCAACATTGGAACTCATGAAGCAGCTGGAGTTACTTGAATTTGAGCCCATGGAGGTGAGATATGCAGAGTTGATGGAGCTGCAAGAGATCAGAAATCAGGCATCCCAAGCAATGGAAAAGGATCAAGCTTTGATCAAGAAAACCTTCGATAGAAAGGCCAAGGATAGATCTTTTCAAGTCGAGATCTAGTGTTGAAATGGGATGCGACAGAGCAAAACCGGAAGGCATTCAAAATTTGATGCTATTCGAGTGGCCCATACATGGTCACAAAGTGCAAGAGCAGCAATGCTTTCCAATTGGCCTCATTGACGGTGAAGAACTGCAGATTCCAAGAATGGAATCTATCTCAAACATCACAGCACGAAAATAAAAGGTTCACCCTTGTAAATATTAGTCTAGATTTCAATTCCTCTAAGTGCGTATGCACATTGTCTTGTCAGAGTTAGGTTTCAGCTTCCCTAAGTGCTTTGGGCAGGTTTTTGTTGCTCCCTAGATTGAGTTTTTACAGCTTCAACGTGCTCTCATGGAGGGAGTTGCAGATCGTGCTCATTTCAGTGTCATTGCTTATGACTCCATGCCCAATGGATCGCAAAAAGGCCACCGGTCTTTTCATCTAAGCAAGTGAGATGACCCCGCTGAAGTCACCAAATTGTTATCCAAAATTCACCCCCAGGTTAATTGATAACATACATCAGATTCCCAAGTCCTGTGCTGAAAAAGAACGAGCTCGAGAGAATGCGAAGAAGTTGAAAAAAGCCCGGAAAAAAATTGTGAAAATCGGCTAAGTCCTCGTCCTAGAAAATTTGGGACATTCGGGACACCAAGGCGCGGTTCGCCAAACGCCTCCAAAGCCCCCGCCAAAGCACTCGGGACAAGTGGAACAAATGTACGCGAAAGAAATCGCCGGTTCGGCCGAAAAGGAAAATTTTAGCAAGGGACAATGGGGGACATGGACGCGAGGAAGCGAAAGCCGCCGGAAGGAGAAAAAAACGGCTAACCGCTGGGACATTTGGGCCTTGAGGACGCGAACCACCGGATCGGCCGAAATGGAGAACTTTCGACTAAAACATTTGGGACATCTGGGACGCGAGGACGCGAACGGCCGGTTCTGCCGAAACAGAAAACTTCAAAGACAAGGACAAGTGGGACAAAGGGACGCGCGGACGCGGATAGCCAAGGAGCCGAAAGCCAATCGATCACACCCACGTGTCACCGGCAGTAAAGGGACGAGGAAGCCCATTTCGGTGAATCGAAGAATTTTTCCTGCAAAGCACCGGGACATCCGGACAAAAGGACGCGGTGGACGCGAAAATCTGGCAGCCCGTGGACAAATCACAACATGACACGTGTCGCCAAGGAAAAAGGTCCAAAAGTCAAAGGGGCGAGTTTTCGAGCACTGATCCAAACCAATGAAATAGTGCCACGTGTCCAAGTTTAAGGGGCCCACAAGAAAACCCGCAAAAAGGTGGAGAGAGGGAATTGCTCAACGAACCAGAGCCTGCCACGTGTCGTCCAGATGGCAGAGCGCGGGAAAAGAAATTTAAAAATCTGTTTTCACCTGTTTTGTGCCCTAAATCTTCAGATCATCATATCTTTCGATCCAGAGCTCGATTTGCACGTTCTTTATATCAACGGAAAGTTGTTGAAATTCTCTACATGATTCTGGGGTCAATCTTGCATTTTGGTGTAGTTTGAGGGAGAAAATTAAGAAAACGTCTCTGACGCGTGTAATGCTTCAACAACCAACTTTAATACAGAGACACCTCCGCTCCTCGTTAGACAAATTCCGCTTTTCCAGATCCACCGCTTCTATCATAATGAGATGATTTTAAATGCTACCAAGAAGTGGTTGGGTAGATTCTGAATTTCCTCTCTCTCCTCTCTCATTTCTTCATATATATTGTAAAGAGGAGCTTCTTTAAGAGGTCGACACATTTTTTTTCAGCATCCTCCCTTCTTCCCTCGCTTGCAAGAGAGAATTTGTGGAGCTTTCAAACCTCCCATATGGGTCAGAATGCCAGTTTTTTTTGCCTCTTGCCACCGCAATGTACTCGTATCGACTCTTGAGCAATAATATATATGTTTGTGATTGATTCTCAACCCTCTCATGTATTCATTGCATTGTTGTCATTTTGATCTCTTATCATAGCTTTGGTTACCTCAGTGCATGGTGTTTGATTGCATCTATGTGGTCTCGTGTTAAATTTGCAAAACGAGTGTCTAACATTCCTCGCATCACCTTTAGTTTAGGTTTTATTCTATGCATTTTCTCACCCCGTCTCCTCACAAGTTAGATTAGGTTTTAGTAAACCCTCTCGCATTTTTGTGCATCTCAACAGAGGAATAGAACCAGCCTTTCTCTGTTTACGGAGAATCCTTTCTCATCTTTACAAGTCCTTCATCCTCCTTCTATTTAGGTTCATATTCTTCTTCATTCTATGACTCTTCTTTAACAACGATATTAGCTTCATCCATTTTCAACTTTTCTTTTATGATGTCCTTGGCATGAGTAATACCAAAAGAAGATTTATGTCTTTTTTCTTACAATAAAATCATTCTAATTCCTCTTTGTTTTTGAAAAAATTAGTATGCTTCCTTTTAATATAAAGATAAGTTTCTTCCTCAATATCTTATTTTGTTCTTTTTTCTTCAACTAGTAATGCAGAAATCATACCTTCAAGTGAATGAGAAGGCATTTGACCAAGAGTAAAAACTACATTATTGTATTTTGGAGGTAAACTATTTAATAAAATAGCTTTGCATCTTCATCATCTACTTGAGAACTTATTTCCGTCAGCTATCTTAGAAGAGATCTAAGATCATTAATGTGACTTGACATAGTTGCACCCTCATTCATTTTTAACTTGAATAACTGCAACTTAAGTGATAATTTAGCATTCACAACCTTTGCACCAAATGTCTGACTTAGTAAATCCCATATATCTTTAGAATTTTTTATAAGTCTATATAATGTAACTCAGTATCGAATAAATTAGGCCCAATAATGGATCTTTCTTTGTTATCCCTGGTTTGCCATTCAAACAATTTTACAACATCTGTTGGTTCTGGTTCTTTTCCACTCACAATTGCCCAAAGGTTCTTGTTCATTAATTGCATTTTTATTATCACCTTTCATGTGTGAAAATTTAATCCATTGAATTTATCTAATGGAATTTCCATAATAGGTTTCGAACTCATTCGAAAATGCACCCTTACAATAAACTTTAAACACTGAAAGTAAATTTTTTTGACATATTTGCCAAAAATGGAAAAAAAAATTGTCCAGTAACAGAAAACATAGGATCAATGTGTAGAGATCAAAATAATACACATTTTAAAACAAAATGGCACATTAATCTGAGTTATTAGCTAAAAGTTATGGCAATTTTAAGTTATAACTCCAACATCTTCCTAGACCCTTTCCAAATTTGGCAAAAACTTGTCTCTACTTTTTTTATCTGCATCCAAAAAGGAAAGAAATGTAATACCTCTATCATTGTGGATCCGGATATTGCAAGAAGTCACGTCGCAGCCAAGTATGGATTCACCTGAGTGAAGTGTCACCGTTGTTAGTAGATAAACATGCAAGTCACATATTTGATTACAATAAAAATTCATTCTAGATCTAAACACCTCACAAACTCCTATAGGTTATCATTGTGGTCTAACCCGCTCTGATACCAAATCTTGTAAATATCCATGATTTAATCAAATAAAAACAAAAAATTCATAATAAAATAATAAAACCAGAGATATTGTAATTCATTTAGAATAAATTCCCAATGGAGAGATTACATATAAATAGCTCAATGAACTCCTATAAGTAAGGAGTCAAAGCTAATCTCTAAGTCCTCTCAATATCCAAACTATCTCTCAACTATGAGTTGTGCATTACAACTCGTTTTGCACACTCATATATTATTTTATAAATATTAAAAACTATTACTACCAAATAACCCAAACCACTCCTAAGCGTTCACACTATGAGCAATATTTCTATAACAATATACTTCGAACAGAAACTAATTAAACAAATAAACTAAACCGAACTATTACAAACACAATACAACAAATTTCTTCTATTCTAAACAATTAAACTACTTCTACACTAAAACTAAACAAGTAAATAATCCAAAGTAGTTATTCACCTATGTAGAGTGTATCTAGTCTATTTTAATTAATGAAATATTCTCTAACTATGAATGTAAATCTAATCCTCAATTCTGTCTCAAAAGTAGAAGAAGAAATCATAACTTATTAGAATCTTTTCTTCTTTATGCAACTTCCTCGACAAAATAACAGAGGGTTTTCCTATATGGATTTATACTTGAAACTATATTAATGCTTGAATTATAAAAATTATTTCTCTACTCTATTTGATGATTTACATATAATTCAGAAACAATGATTTGGAATAAAATAAGGAAATCAAATAACAGCTCCAACCTGGAATACAGAACATTGGTAATCCAGATGTGTGGTAATTGGTCCCCTCAGTTTATCTTTTCAATTCCTTGTGTCCACATAAGTCCATAGGTTGGGAACGCATTGACAATAATAGAAAGAAAGCGTTAGAGCAATGGGAAACTTGAATTGGCAGTCTAGAATAATGCAAGTGGAAGAAAGATAGCACAATAGAACTAAGATTGGCTATGCATTTTCCAACAGGAAAGAAAGTAGCTTAACAATTGCAAGGATACACAAGATAATTCTTTGGCCTTTTGCTTGAAAACAAGTGATCAATTTATAGAAATTTAGTTATAGAGTTCCCAAGCACACTTGGTAATAATGAGATGTCAAATCATTACATGAAGAGGCAGTTAACTATGTAATCAACAACCACAAGTGAAAGAGGAGTTAAGCATGAAAAAATCAAGCCTAAATTTAGGAAATTTGACTAAGAAACATGTCCAAAAACTAAATTAGAGTTGAGTTACACATGTACAAAGCATGAGTGAACATTATGGAAAATGCGCACAAGAGCACCACCCTGTAGTGCGGCAGTTACAAAACCGCTGCCTAGGCAAGGTAGTGGTTTTGCCACTAAAGGTCAAAACTAGCCTAAAACGAAGAGAGAAGCTAGGAAAAAGCATGCGGAGGATAAATAAGGCAATCTAGGCTACAAATATAAGTCAAAAATAGGTTTAGGAGCTCAAACACCTTCTGAAAAGATATGAATAATCATTCGAGATCTTTTTTTAACCATTTTCTAACAATTTAGCACGTGCAAATTTGGGTGCGTACATATTACCCCCTCAGAGAATATTTTTAGCCATGAAGAGGCATAGAACGTAGAGTCTAAGTATGGCATTCCCAAAATGGGGAGTTAGAAGTTATACCTGACACGCCCGTGTGCCGAAATGTCATCATCCAAACTCTAGCTACCTGTAATATGAAAGGAGAACTCAAGTGCAGATAGATAAAATATCAAAAATAAATGCTACATCAAAATGACAAGAGGACTTACCATTTTGTGAGGGTAGGAATATACCGCACTAATACTCCACCATGTGGTCACATACACGTAAAACAAAGTCAAAACAATATATATATATATAAATAACTCATTTTTCAAATCATTTGCACATATCCTATTGGTGAATTTTGAGTGAGATTATTGACAAAACGATGAGTATGATGATGTGATCATGGCTTCGTGAGACCAAGATGCCCAAAGAAGATATGGAAAAAGGTTAGTTTTTCTTAGTTATTCATTTTGAAACCTAAAATGTAAAAGGTTGAAAATCTAAGCCTAGGGGGGATAGGCCATAGGCCTCTTTATTTCTTTTGATGTCATTTGGTGAGGCAAATATATGATTTTTTTGTGATTTTGTGCTCCTTGTGAGCATTTTGACCACACCTACGCGTGTGATGACATTGTACTGAAACTTTATTCCATGATATATACAGATATCTCTTTTTGGCCCGACTATTCTTTGCATTAGATTTGACTTCTTTTGTGGCTTGCTTCACATGTGTACTTTATATGTTTAGAATTTGAGATTTTGTATGCTTTTCAAAATATATGCAATGGATGATGTATGCTAACAGAATGATCTTTTTTTTGCAATACTAATATGTGATGATTATACAGACATGTTGTAATGTTGAACTTTATCCTTTCAAGTAATGTTTAGTACTTATATTTGTTTTTTGGAAATCTTGATGAATAATTTGAATTCACTCCACTCTTAACCCCACACAACTAGTAAGATGTGAGGGCTCAACACCGGAACTAGGAGCGACGTGAACTATATGGTTTTTGATAGAGATGCAAATGGTGAGAGAAAGACAATATTCGACATAAACCTAATTAGGAACCTACAATCTTAACTTTGCTTATAGTTTACTACACAGCCTAGAATGTTATTGCTTGTAATTTTATCTAGACTTAGATGTGAAGATGACCTCTTAATTTATAATATCTAGTTTTAAGGTTTTGACTCTCTTTTGGAACATGCACATCTAATTCATTTTTCTTGGGATTTTATAGATTTTCAAAGCACTTTATTTGATTGAAATTTCTTTTAATTTATTAGTTTATTTGTAGAGACCCCTTACACCTTGCCCCATGTTACCAGCAGGAAGCATGGGCTCATCACCAAGGACAAGGCATAGGTGAGTAAGGGCACTTCCCTCCTTTCCCAACCTCAAGAAACAACTAAGAGGCTCGGGCTCAACACTCGAAGGTCAAGAGAGAAAAGAAGTGTTTAAAATAAAAATTTGATTGATTTCGATTTCATGTGTATATATATATATATATATATATATATATATATATATATATATTAATTTTTAATTTGTGCTTTTGGGAAGGAAAGTTTTCCCCTAGCCTCAACCCCACGCAACTGGTAACATGTGAGGGCTCAACACCGAAGGCTGAGATAGGTTAAAAATAATTCTAGGTGAAAATGTTTAGAATTTTTTTGTACCAAAGAGGATTTTCTAGGGAAATATATGACATCACAAAGCTTCCAGAATTGACTATGGGAA
Organism: Taxus wallichiana var. yunnanensis; assembly: GCA_018340775.1. Classification (NCBI taxonomy): domain Eukaryota; kingdom Viridiplantae; phylum Streptophyta; class Pinopsida; order Cupressales; family Taxaceae; genus Taxus; species Taxus wallichiana. Next base: position 820,251,340 of record CM031235.1, read on the forward strand.
AATACAACTATGCTAGAAGAAAGCTATAGACAAAACCAAGTATGCAAGCCTGGCTAGGATTAGTGTCACAAAAAATTCTTATCTTGTTGAATTGATGAAGTGATAATAATTGTTGACGATCATATTATGAATGTGTGAAGAGATATGATTTCAAGGATTGGTAATGTTTTGTAGAATTTTTTGAGAGTTACTTGAAAATAAGTTCCTTGACTACAAATTTTACATAATGAACTGACAGATGATAATGAAATGAAAATGTAGTAGTATACATATGGAGATGATGGTAGATCACATCCTGAAATGTCTAAGGTGAAGAGAGTTGAAGGATGTCAAACTCCTCACCCCTAAGAGCACACAGTGAAGAAATGCAACCTTTGAATTTTATGTTATTTTGACAAGGTCTTGTTGTCCGGGGTTTAAAATTAGTCCCTACCCATGATTGTGTATATAAGTTTGTCTAATTTGTCTATCTGGTGGAGGTATCTGAGAACCTCTCTATCACATTCTTGAAACATTGAGCATAAGTGAGCATGACTATGCTGCTCAACTTGGTGAAGAATAGTGACTTTATGTGACCTTTTTTTGCGCTTATAGGATCACATCCCATGGAGATGACATACTTGATTTCTGACATGTTCATATCTAAACAAAGGTTTGGAATAGAACAATCCCTAGGGATGGATTTGATGGGTGTCATATTGATTTCATCCCTCTTTTCCTCTTTTGTTAATTCTATCATGTTTATACCTAGGTCAATATCATCGGTAAGAAAATCGGTTGTGCCAAGAAGGCTATCCATTACTTATGGTTCAAATGAGAGGAAGATCGACTCACTACTCTCCAAGAGTTTCATGGTTCCGTTGTTGTTTTGGTGGACATAGTTTCCACAAATATTTATTTTCCTTTATCAGTTTTGGCCACCTCAAATGTTTTTGAGTCAACAACTTCATCCTTTGGAATACTCGGGGTGGTTGTAACTAATTGGATTGATGGTGGTGGTTTGTTTAAATGGTTTACAGGGAGTTCATACTCCGTATGGAATCATCTTTTATTCTTGAGGTTCTCTAAGTGTATATCGAAGGGCTTATGATCCCCTTGGGTGATGAAGATGTTTCCCAAATGGAGGAATCTAACTTCCTGGAATAAGGTAGAAGGAATAGCTTTCATTCGATGAATCCCGAAAGGAACGATAACCAGATCATGCCAAGCCAAGAACACAGATGCTAATCAAACATCACAATCAATAAGATGAAAGTAATTCGCCAGAATAAATTTACATAAACCTTTGCAAACAAATGAGCAGCAATATCATATATTATTATAGAACTCAATGCAATACATTGAGAATGGGCCTTGCTTAAATAGGTAAGGAATAACAATCTACGAACCAGTCAAGGTCGTAGATTAAGTGATAAATCAAGGAAATAACTAGTCATCAAAGAACTAGTCAAGACCATAGATTTAGGAGAGAACTAGACATCAAGGATCTAGTCAATACCATAGATCAAGGAAATAACTATACCTAACAACTAGATAATATCTCCTAATATCTAAATAAGATAAAAGAAATATCCACACACATAAGTGGGTGAGGATAAATACAATAAAGGTAAATAAAGTACATAGGTTAACATGAGCTAAGTTAAATACCTACTCTAACAAATCCAAGGTCTCATAAGGATCATGTTGTCATTTTTTTCCCTATCGATGATGTAAAAATATGTCAAGATGGTTTTTGGCCCAAGGGTGACAAGAAAAATTATGGTTCCGATTGAAGTAGCCTTAACACTATCATACCCTCCCAATGTGTTTCTTATAGAGGATCAATTAGTATCTCCATATCCTAACTTCTACAAGAAAGAGAAGGGAACCACATTCACTAAAGCCCTACCATCAATCATGGCTCTTTTAATGCAATTGATATAAACCCATACTTGTAAATATAAGGCACGATTACCTCTTCAGGCTATTTCAGCGTCAAATTGCATCTTGTCTATATCAAAAATAAACCCATTATCCCTATCACTCTATCCCAAAGGATGTATGTCAAATTCAATATGATTTATTTGAGCACTAGGAGGTGGTGTAACATAGACTAGATTACCAAGACTTAGTACATCGAGCAATGCAGAATGATGCCCAGGGGAATTCTTCAGCAAATCTAGGAACGAGATGTGAGAAAAGGTCTTATTCAAATTCAATATTAAATCACAGGCTCCTACTGGTTTTGAGATTGTAGGAACATCATCGTGTGAGAAGGAAAAAAATTAGGTAGGGGTTGTGAAACATATTCCCTTGTCTGATTTATTGCATTAATTTATGATTCAACTTCTAACTCAACTAGTCCCAAGATCTTTGCCCTCTCATTCAAATCGAGGTTGGGGGAGACTCAAGAGTTTTTAGAAGTTGAAGCTTCATTTTTGCAATATGATTGCCCTTTTTATGTTATGAGGATTCACATTGACATTTTTCGGATACGTAGGGAGTGGGTCCCTAAATATGCTCACATTAGAATTCTAAGGAGTTATAGGTTATATATAGTTAGACTGTGGGTTTGTTTCTAGATTTACTAAGAACATGTCTATAAAGATATATCTTTGGTTTTTGAGAAGTCCTTGTAGAAACTTGTTGCAATAGTAGAAATTTCTATCATCATGACCTCGAACCTTATGGAAACCACAATATAGGATATGATTGTAATTTTATTGGCCTTTGATAAGGATCTTGATGTTGTTGATTATAACCTCGATTGTAGTTTTGAAATTGGTTGTTATAACCATGGTTCGCTGCCCTTTTCCAAAGTTATGATGTTGGTTCAGCCTTGGGTTTGAATTTTCTTCGAGAGGGACAGCTTCACATCAACCGCTTTTGATCGAGTTAGGGCTTACGTGGTTGTCCAATTTACCATTGACATTACCATTATTTTCCTAATAGTGTTACCAATGTTTGGATTCCTTACCTAATCAAGAATAACACCATCAATTGTAACACCACAATTATTGTTAAACACCTTAGGAACTTGATTGCTATGTACCTTAGGATATGATAATATAATATATATGGGTTGATGGAGATGCCGACATGTGGCACACATCCCCTTAGTTATATGTATGGGTTCACATGGGATATGATATAATAAGATAAGGGGATGTTTGTCACATGCTCGATCTCCATCAACCCATATATATTATATTATCATATCCCAAGGTACATAGCATTGATTTTGTTAGAACTGTTGGGGTGGTTACCATGCGAAGGAGTGACCAGCCTCCCATTCAGCTCATAAGTCTTCCAACCACTATCAATCATTTTTTGGTCAATTCGAGTGTACCTTCCAATACTTATTTGTAACTACTAAAAGGAAATTTATAGACTTCTTCCCTAGTCTATCGATTGAGTGAATGAAGGAAGAGATCACAAAATTCCATTTGGTCCATATTCTGCACTTCGCAAAAGAGTAAATAACTTGATGCCACCTCCGAATGAAATGGGTAGAAAATTCTTTTGCTCCTGTCTAATTTGCATAAACTCCCTAATCCATGTACGCAACAATTTTTTCATATCAAATTCTTTGATGAATTTCGACACAAGTTGGTTAAAAGAATGTATAGAAGCTTCTAGAATCCAATGGTACAAGTCTAGTTCCATTCCCTCAATATTTTTGGGAATATTTTAGCTACCACATCATCTTAACAAAGCAAGCTTCCCGATAGCATTAGCATAAGCCTTGATATGAGCATTCAGGTCTCCTTCTCCCTTAAATTTAGGAAGATGAAGTAATGGAAGTGAAAGAATGACACCATGTATAGTGAATTCAAGAGGTTCCTTTAAGTACTTAGTGTAAGTACCCATTGCGTAAGATTCCAACATCGAAGATCCTTGATGAGGAGGTGGAGCAGAGGAAATGGATGAGTTACATTATAAACATTTCCCGGAATGTATGGAGCTCCTTAATATGGTGCATAAAGGGCATGGGAAACATATGGTTCCATCCGGGGGGAATTCGAATACATATACAAGTAAGGTGGGATGATACTAGGATATGGACTAGCGTGCATAAAACTAGGGAACATCACATTTCCTGATGGAGCGGCATTCGAGAATGCACTTCCGACATCCCTTGTGTAGGATAAGCTTGAGAAGGATGAGGACCCATCCCTAATGTTTTAGATCATGTAAGAAAATCACCTAGACTCGTATAAATCATATATCCTTGTTGTACAGGGTGTTGCATTAGTTTTTCATTAGTAAGGATGTGCCCCTTTTTGTCAACTGGATATCCCATGTTCTACCCTACTACATGAGTTGGTTGTAATGGTTGGGAACTCTCTAGTTCTCTAATCCTCCCTAATAAAGTAGAAATGACATCATTGGGAGAGGATTGAGTCCTTGTTAAGGTACCTGTGTACGAGGTTTGATTGAGCAGGTGCTCATGATACCTTATCATGAATTGTTCAAAGTTATTATTCTTGTCTTCCTCAAAAGTAAGAATCTTGGGATAGGCATTTGACATCTCATAGGTTGTAGCTTTCATTCTATCCAAAGAGTCATCTATCTCGATGAAGAGGATTATCTATTCATGTGAATATGTCATATTTTGTTGATTATATGGCAATGTGATGTCTTGACAAGACTCGCAGTGGTAAGAACCTAATCTGTTTGTGATAACAACGTTGTTTGCATTGGGTTGACTGTATTACATGTTTAATGGTTGATCAACCTCATCCATCCTTACATAGCTAATAGGGTTTGAAGTGTAGCTAGGGTAGGTCTGGAAGTTGCTTGTGTAATTTTCAGCCCTCTAGAAAGGGAAGGGGACTATTGTGGTTAAACGTTGGTGTAATATATATCAGAGCCAAATGGCCCACCAAGCTCTCTTCTAGAAATATTTTAGAAAGTATAAAATACCTAACAAAATAGGGGAAGAAATGGAAATATGAGGTAATATCAATGAAAGAAAAGGAAATAAGAAGGAATTAATCTTTCACGTCGTTAACCAATTTGTATAGATAAAAATTGACACGCGACCTTCACCTACACTCGACTCCCCAAGGTCATGTCTAAGAAGCCAATGTGGAAATGTGGATGGCTAACTATAGGAGAATCAGCTGACTAAGATCTCGTTAGTTTGAATTCCTAGTAGCCGAGCTCGGTAAAGGGGATATTTAGTGGCTATGAACATGTAGCATGAATTCCCATGACTTGACTAAATCTAGGTTTTAAACTATGTTGAAGTGTTCATTTTAACCAAAATGAAACTAGCAATTTAATCTACTTGTTGAATGGGAAACTAATTAAACGAATCAACTAAACTCCAAAATTACAAGCACAAGACAAAAAATTTCTTCTATTCTAAACAATTAAACTACTTCTACACTAAATCTAAACAAGTAAATAACGTTGTGTAGTTATTCACCTATGCAGAGTGTATCTAGTCTATTTTAATTAATGAAATGTTTTATAACTATGAATGTAAATCTAATCCTCAATTTTTCTTAGAAGCGAGAAGAAGAAATCGAACTTATTGGAATATTTTCTTCTCTGCAACTTTCCCAAAAAAATAATAGAGGGTTTTCCTATATGGATTGATGCTTGAAACTATTTGAATGCTTATAACTATGACAATGATTTCTCTACTCTATTTGATAATTTTCATATAATTTAGAAACATTGATTTTTAATGAATGAAGGAAATCAAATAAAAACTCCAACCTTGAATACAGAATAGTGGCAATCAAGATGTGTGGTAATTGGTCCCCTCAGTTTATCTTTTCAATTTCTTGTGTTCACGTGAGTCCAGAGGTTGGGAATGCAGTGAAAACAATAGAAAGAAATCACTGGAGCAATGGGCAGCTTGAACTGGTATTCTGGAGCAATGAAAGTGGAAGAAAGATAACACAATAGAACTGAGATTGGCTATGCAGTTTCCAGTAGGAAATAAAACAACTTAACAATTACAAGGACACAAAATAATACTCTGGCCTTTTGCTTGAAAACAAGTGATCTATTTATAGAAAGTTAGTTGCATACTTCCCAAGCACACTTGGTAGTAATGAGATGCCAAATCTTCACATGAAGAGGAAGTTAACTATCCAATCAATAATCATAATTTAAAGAGGAGTTAAGCATGAACAAATCAATCATAAATTTAGGAAATTTACTAAGAAATGTGTCCAAAAATTGAACTGGAGTTGAGTTACATGCATAGAAATCACGATTAAACATTCTAGAAAATGTGCACATGACTACCACCCTACACAAAGAGGTGATTACAAGAATACCTCTGGCTTAGGGTGGCGATTCTGAAACCGCCACCTAGGTTGGGTGGCGCTTTGACACTAAAGGTCAAAACTAGCCTAAAATGAAACGTGAAGTTAGGAAAAATCATACAGAGGATAAATAAGGCAATTTGGGCCAAAAATATAAGCTAAAAATAGGTTTAGGATCTCGAACACCTTTTGAAAATATATGAATCATCCTTGGGGACCTTTTGTAACCATTTTCTAATAATGTAACATGTGCAAATTTGGGTGTGTATAGCTACCATCGCCTCACTCCTAGACATGTCCCCATATACATCTAATTCAAAAAAAATGATTGAGTAATTAGTAATCCCCACTTATGATACTCTCGAGTCAGAGATGGTTTGTGAGATCATTGGTCCTGATTCCCCTTGGTACCACGACATCTACACCTATCTACATGATCATACCCTTCCACCAAATCTTCCTCGTAACCATCAAAAATCATTTATCCAACAAGCCTTCCACTTCACTATCCTCGGTGATACCCTTTATCGTAGAAGCTTTAAAAAACTCTACTACGCTACTTAAATTCCAAAGAGGCCAAATCATTACTCTTGGAAGTTCGCACAGGAATTTTTGGTTGTCACACTAGTGTTCGCCCTTGCGCAAAAGGCTTCTACGAACCAGCTTATTATTGGCAAACATGGAAAAATATGCATGCTCCTATGTCCAAATGTGTCCCCTACCAAAAGCATGCTGACCTCATCCACACACCATCACAAGCCTTACAACCCATCACTACCCCATGGCCCTTTTCTACCTGGGGTCTCGATCTCATGGGAAAATTAAATCCCACTTCATTTGATGGCCATAAATTCATTATCACCGCCACAAAATACTTCACTAAGTGGGTCGAAGCCATGCTACTCACTTATGTCAAAGGAAAACAAATATCCAAATTCATCCTTAACCACATCATCTTCCACTACGGTGTCCCATCCACACTAATCACGGACAATGGTAAATCCTTTAAAAATAAATATGTCCATGAACTTTGTGACAAATTTCATATTAATCTCAAGTTTTCCACCCCCTATTATCCATAAGGAAATGGCCAATCTGAAGCATCTAACAAGATGCTAAAGTGCATCCTTGGAAAAATAGTAAATCAAGCAGGACGTGATTGGCATACATAAATATATCCCGCCTTATGGGCCTATCACACCTCCATCCACACTCCCACCGGTGCCACTCCGTACTCTCTTATCTTTGGCACTAAATAAATTTTTCCCATTGAGATCGAAATCCCATCCCTACGCATTTCCCTCCAACACCTCATTGATGATGAAGAATACCACATCCATCACCTTCAAGAACTCAAGCTCCTCGATGAGAAATGCCTCCAAGCCCTGGATCACCTCAAATCCTATCAAAATTCCTTAACTGTCATTATAGAAAGCATGTAACGGACCACGAATTTGAATTTGGTGACCTAGTCCTAAAAAAAAATCAACGTAAAACTAATTCCAATCGAGAAACGAAGGGAAATTTTGAACCAAATTGGCTCAGACCATATGTCTTCATAGCTAAATTCAGCTCAGGTGTTTATAATATTGCTACCCCGAATGGATACGAGTTGGATGAGCCTATGGGTATCATGCATCTTCTCCGCTTCTATGCTTAAGTACCTAACACTCCACATTATATCAAAAAAATAAAAAATTATCCGTCCAATGGTGAAAACCACTTCGATGGCACCTTGGGAAAGTACCATGGTGAAAACCGGTTTTCGACACCATGGTAAATTTGATAATCTATCTACGAGCACTCTACGACACTATTACATGCAAACTGGGGAAAAATACCCCTTCCTCCCTACATCCCTTAGATACCCATTCACAAATTTCTTCCTACTATATTTTATCCACTCTCTAAATCCAGACTTCTTCTGATCCTTTCTATACCGCATAGGATCCGTCATGATTAGGAACATTTATCCCTTCCTAGCTAAGGTTGCATTGTCTACAATCACACCTAGGAAATAGATTTCTAGAAGTCTAAGTCAAAATTCGATAAATGAAACCCTTGTAATATCCCTAGGCATTCGCTTTCTCTCCATCCCCTATCCATTGCTACTCATTCCCTATCACTCTCCTTTTCTCTCTACCATTCTATCATGATCAACGTAATGATTATATTGTAAATATTTGTACAAAATTCAAACACATTTGACATCCATTTCCTTTGTACATACCATATGTTGCATTACTAACACACAAACTATATTTCCATCCACATACATGACCACAATCCTAATCTATATCTAACACATATTCACTATCTCATCAATCATCCATGCTACCATTACTCATATCCATCTCTAACATGAACACATCACATCATAAATAAATCATAACTAAACCATCCACATATTTCATGTCATCACAATAATAATACCCAATGAGTATGATCCCATTCACATTTTAATCATCAAATAATACTCATAAATTACTCCCATCCATCATCAAACCATATTATCATTACTATAATTTAGCCCAATAAAATAAATATCATCACATACATATACAAAAATAACAATCAAAATTTTCAGTACACATCATCACATCTACATATTATCCACAATAAAGACGATATTTTCATTAAGATCATCATGAACTAAATCATATAAACACTATCTCATTATCACATCACATTGTAATAATCACTAAAACATTAAACATTATCCACACCATAATAAAACAACATCATTAATCATCAAAAGCAATTACATCATCTCATCATATACAATTAATCCATACACATACATCAGTTAATTATAAAACCAACATCATCTATAACTATACTCTATAAAGTAATCAAATCCCATCAACTAAACCATCACCATAATCAACTGGCATCAACATCATAACATAAATCAAGATACATCACAATAAACCATATAATCAAACATCCACTGTCATAAGAAAACATCATCAACATCTCAAAAATAACAACATATACACTAATGTCCATCTCATGTATATAACCTTGTACTTGTATATCATCAATCATCCATATATACACCAAAAATATGGCCATCTTGGTCATCAAAATAATCGATCATCCATATAAACATAAAACATCTAACCATCCTAGCCATCAAAATAATCTATCAACTGTACATATATCAAAACTATGACCATAGTGGTCATCCACGCAAAATACATATGATGTACTGGAACTCATCAAGATGTCGAGCTCCCGGTATCATCCTCTGGTGGAGGAGGTCATCATATGCTAGTTGTGCTCCCAAAAACTATGGAAAAAATTAGTATTTGAACTGATCTCTGTCTCGATCCCTCACTTTTCTATTGTCCATCGACATAATCCATATAACATACATAATCAGGTCACTCATGTATCAAAATTCCTCATAATATCTCATCTCACCATCAAATCCTGGTATTGTTGTAAAGACACTGTACTAAGAGACATCATTTGCCTTGATCTCCATGGGCTACTAGGTGTTGTTACTTCCCCTCAATCCTATAATCCACTCTAAGTATCACTCCCCCTTCTCCTCCATCTAATGGACCATATCTCTCCCTATACCCCTCTTGATCTACATAATATCTCTCACAAAGATTGTATATCACAGTCCGCTCTTGCTCTATCTCGAGCTATCTCCAAGTGCAGCCACACAATCTCCCCTTCCTCTATCTCACCACCACTATAAAAACCATGAATATCTCTCATCCTCACTGCATTTCATGCCTATAGGTAAGCTATCTCCCCTACTCAGGCTTGTGCCTCCCTCTCCAACATTTCTATACGTGCCTATAAATCGGCACCTCCCAAATTTGATCCTCCTCCTCCATCTCCTCCTACTCCTCCATCCCCTCTTACTTCCCCATCACTTGACCCATTAAACCCCCTACTTTTGAATCAACTCCACATGAGGGTCATGTTATATCCACATGATAAGGGTGCACTTTACTGTAAGGACATTGTTGTCGCTACCCAAATTATGTGTATTTATGCCAAAATTCCAAAAATTAGTAAGTTCTCCCTTTTGAGGTCTTTGTTTTCCTTGTGAAGTATAATGGTAAGGGAAAAAAGTCTCAACAGCTTAGTCAATTTTCAAAAAAATTGAGTTAAGACTCTTTCTTTGAATTGCATGTATTTTAGGTTACGATGTCATGTGTGTCCCATGTTCCTCTAGGACCCTTGTTTCCCGATCCCCTACCTTTCCCATAATGAACTATCCTTCTTGGTTTCGTGGTTTATCAAACTTTTTATGAACTCGCGACCCTTGTGCTTCTCGTTATTATGTTCTGGCATCCCCACTTGCACTGCAAGTCTTTTCGACTCCGCAACCTATTCTACAAATATTTCTAAGTCCCCTTCATGTTACGGATTTTGGGCCGGTGGGGAACTTGCGTCCTTAGGTCCCATGGACCATTTGTGTGTCTTTTTCCCAACTTACTCGCTTTCCATTACATTCCAATGTAGTGCTTAACTTTCGGCTTCTCATGTCCCAAATGTCACAGGTGTGGTTCGACCCTCAATTCTCCACAAACCCAAATTTTCCACATTATAGCCATTTCCTTTACGTTATGGAAACTTCAGCCTTTTGTGTCACGGTCATCCCATATAGTTTTGGGCATTATGTGCTTCATTCCTCATCCATATCCACACTATATATGTATAGGTCTATATCCAGTGTTCCAAGTGCCCCATTTCCTGTTATCCATTAAATAACTTCATTAATACTTCCACCAACCTTATTCAAATGGGGTAATATAAAATGGGATAGATAATTATTCTTACCATTACAACTACAGTCCAAGCCTCACGCATTCCATTCAAAAGTTTTCCTAGCCATAGTGTGAGCCTCCTTTGGTCATTTAAAAAAAATTAAAGTGCATTTTTTCCTGAAAAGGTCGTCATCAATGATCATTCTACCCATTGAATTATTTTTTGTCATCCCCCTTTTTTCCATAATGAAGATTCATTTCAAAGTTCACGAGCATATTTATTCTCTCGAGACTTTTATACCTAACATAGGGGACACTGATGTGCAACATCTAGATTTTAATGATTTCTAAGAATGAATTAATGATGTTAATCCTTCACCGATGGGTCAACTCATCAAGGACTACGGGATAGCTTATGCTGGAGGATTTCCAATCTCAGACCAATGTGTAGATACCCTGCGGCTCCCACTTCAACCCTAGCACGAAAGAGGTCACAAATCCCAAAGGCCAAGTGATCGCTAAGATGGATGTAAGATGTATCAATGCTACCCTTGGGATTCCATTATTTAAATACTCAAATGTTTCACTATGACACAAGCCCAATAGTTGTTTGATCAAGACCTGGAAAGTAAAAACACATGGTGGATAAGTCATGTTTCAATGTCCCAAAGAAATAAGCTTCCACATTGCCCAATGCTTTATATAGAAGTGATTTCAAGGAAGATATTTAAGACATCATTACTCTTTTGGACAAAATTATGGGGCTTCCTACAAGTAATGAGTTCCATTTTTGGATGTGCCCATACATAAATATCATATGTGAAGGAAAGAAAAATTTGAATTGGGTAGAAATCATTTGTAAAAATCTTATTGAACATCTGACCAATTTACGAGAACCAAGGACTTCCACATGACCTCCTACTTGATGTATACTATTGGGCATATAGAGAATGGTTAGGTCTCTCTCTAGAAGATAATAAGAAGAATGCCCCAATATATGAATACTACTCAAAATTGACTTTGAAGAACGGTAATCATCATTTTAGGATAGTTAATGATGGTTTCACTATGTATATTGATAGGATTTTTGAGATAAATACAACTAAAAGGTTCTCTACTAAATCCAAGCAGCTTGATTTCCATCTATGGCAGCTTCTACATTTAGTTTAGGAAGTTATCCTATATCAGTTAGCATGTTTTAAAGGGGGCCCTTTAAGCTCCCAATGTATTGTAGTGACAAGATTTCCCTAGTGGAAATTTGTAGGCAACTTGATAAATTTCATAGAACCTGCAAAGAAGAAGATAGCTGGTGTTCAATTCTTAATCACTCTGGGTAATTATACTTACAAGATTTCCCTGGATGCACAAAATGTTGAGAGGACAATTGCTGCTTTAAATTTTCATTCCTTTCATAAAAGAACTTACTTTGATCTCAAAGGATTCATCACTAATAATTTTAGAATTTCCTTCCATCACCTCTCTAACGTAGAAGACTATTGGGTAGATTGTCCAGATGATTATGAGGTAAGAAGAAGGTATTATGGCCGGCTCTCACTACAACAAATCAAATACTTTGAAATCTATAAAGTACCGATGATGAATTGTACCCATATGATGATGAAGATTTACAATCATTGGAATTCAAAAAATTTATAAGGCACACTCCTTTTGACACCATTGACTGGTTCAAGAAGGAAAAGAATAACTTGCAAGAAATTATTAACCCTATCTTGGTTAGAACTAAAGTTTGGTTTGATAGGAAAATGAAAAAATATAAAGTGGATAGACAGTGATCTCCTTCCAACAGGAAGTTTCTTTACATCCCACAAAGAAGTTACTACTCCAACACCTGAAGCATGCACTCAATCCGCTCCTTCTCCTCTTAAGTCTTAAACCCTGGTGTATATCTAGAAAATAAAATCTAAAAAGGTTGAGAAGGAAGAAGAGTTGATTGAAGAAGAAAACACTCACCTCCTTTCTCCTCTTTGGACAGAGACATCCATGGTGGTTGAACAAATCACTAATCTTTCAAAAGAAGTGAAAGAATTATAATGTCAAGAGGAATAAGGGAGTAGTCGAGAAAGAGGACGCATTGAAAAGGAGGAAGATGTGGAAGAAAAGAAAGAGAATGCAAAATTAAGAGCTAAAAAACAAGTATTCTAGAGACACCTGTCAAAGAGATGTTAGTTTCTAGCATTGGCACATATTTCATGGAAGTGTTAGCTACACAAACCCTAGCTTCAATGAGTACTCTTACATTAGGTCCTCTTTTTCCTCCTCCTTCAAGTACCACTTTCACTTGGGTTCAACCATTTGTTGATAGTAAGAAGATAAAGGATTCATTCCAAATTGTTTCCCCAAATTTGATGTTATTGCTTCCATATTAGGCACCACTCCTACTCCATCTATCGAGAAAGCCAAAACTACTTCAAGGTTGGTGTCTAATTCTAAATGCCAACAATTCTTGGAGATTTCCAAACCTAGGGTTGAGAAAGATGATAAATATTTGGTTTTGAATGAATTAGAATTGACAAGGATACCATTGGGTGAGTACACTCCTAAAAGTGAAGTTCAAAATCTAAAGGAGGTTGTGTCAAAGGTGATTGAAAGAGTTGAAAAGGGAAAATAAACACAAGATCAACTAGAAGATCAAGTATAGATTCTTTCTGAATTCATCAGGTCTTTATTGGCAAGTGATAAGGTGTTGGATCCAACACCCCTAACTTCAATGCCACCTCCCATTGTCTTGACTAATGAAGAGGTACATAACATCAAGGACATTCACAAGCATACATCTTATGGAAAGGAAATAGAAGCAATGGTGGAAGAAATGTTAATTTATTGCCTAAATTTAATTTAGGAAGTATATAAATCCTATGATAACATTTTTTCAATAAAACAGAGAACGCCTCAACTATTACAAACATGGAGAAATATCTCAAGATGTGGAAAGAGTGTATACAAGATCTGAGACAAATGAGAACTACTAATGAAAAGATTCTTATGGTCTCCTTCCCTAGATATTTGATGACCCAAAGAATAATATGTCCAAGAAGTGGGTTTATAGTGTGAATTGGAAAATAAAGGTCCTTGAAGAGGTGGTTGATGAATTGAATATTTCATTCCAGAAGGGAGAGGCTTTCAAAACCTATGTGTTGGATGACTTTCAAAATATTCATTGTCAATTCTTTAAAGAAGACTCTCACTTGAAATAAAGTGTAGGACATTAAGTCAAAATTCAAAGCACTCATCAAAGAAAATATCTTCAAATATTGACATCATTACTAAGGAGAAGATGAAATAATTTTTACACTACAAACCAAATCATCAAGGAAAACAAAGGCTTCTCACATAAATCAGATTAAACCTAAGAAGATGGAAGGTTATTGAATAGGATGGATAAATGCTAATTCCAATACCACTATTCCTTGAGGCATGGATATTTTTGGAGCATTGGTCGAGTTTAAAAACAAGATACTCAAGATGAAGACTTTGGCAACATCCTCTTCAAATGTTCCCTCGACTAGTGCATGAACATTTCTTTTTATTTCTCATATATTTGAAATTTGGCATTACAACCATAATGTAATTTGTAATTAGGGCCAAATTAAAAGATACACTACTTTTGATTAAGGTATTAATGTTTAATTAAAAGAAAAGAAACTGAAGAGACTCGACTTTTGCATAACTTGTCATGGTGCTTATAAAAGGAACTTCTTTCCATTGTAAAAGGGCTGGATTTTTGATGTTGGGAATGTAAAAAATATAGAACCACTAAGGATCAATATAGAATAAGTTCTTTCCTCTCTATTCTTGTGTTCCATCTATCTTTGCTCTCTACTTAATGAATGTGGATTTTATATATTTGGATATGAAACTTTGTGTTCACTCAGTTGATGTTATGCTTTGAACTTTGTGTCTATTACATATATGTCATGTATTCAGATATATATAGATTCATGTGTTCTTGAAATTCCATGCATGCATAAGTAGGATATTACTCTACAATCTACACATCTGAAAGTGTTGCCATCTCCATTCCAAAGATCATTAATTATTCTACATCCTTTTATCCTATATTGAGAATTATTAAGTATGGATACATTCAATGCATCAAGATCCTCATTCAAATATCAGTATTTTATACATTTGTAAATAAGTAGTTTTTATTTTTGTTTGGTGAATAAGGGAACCTCTTTCCATAAACTTATACTTTGGAACTCTACGAATCACACAATTATGTTGTTCTACTTTCAACTTTGGAAAATGACATATTTTCTTGAAAAATTAGAGCTTCGTGATCCATGATTATCTAGTGCTTAGAAAGGAAATTGTAGAGAAGGAAATAATTCAAACTTCAACACCAACAATTTTATCCTGAAACCTCCAATGGAGAAAATTAGTCAGGAAGGGAAACTATTCTTTCTTCCCACTTTTATTGGTCTTATATAGACAATTACATATTACAATAAGTATAAAAAGAAGAAACAATGTAAACCTTCTCTCCAATTACTTTCTTGCTCTATTTCTACACCGCTGCTCCTACAATTCCATTTCAAAGGGTTGATCTTGCTCACTTCTCTCATTAAACTCTACTTCTCGATCTCTCTGGATCTTTGAATGACCATTCTCTTGCTCCCGTCATGGATTTATAGGCCTTCCCATGTCCTCTCATGCACTTAAGGATGTGAAAGGGCATGGAAGGAAAGAGACATGGATGGATGCTTCAAGTTCGTGTCCATTCGTGTTACATTCTTATTT
The DNA here is from genome assembly GCA_018340775.1 of Taxus wallichiana var. yunnanensis. Taxonomy (NCBI): domain Eukaryota; kingdom Viridiplantae; phylum Streptophyta; class Pinopsida; order Cupressales; family Taxaceae; genus Taxus; species Taxus wallichiana. The sequence goes on from CM031235.1 coordinate 820,267,103, forward strand.
TTAGTTCTAAAGTGACAGGACTACCGTCTCGAGTAAACTAGTAGTCTCAAGACCACCGCCCCGCTTTGTATAGTGGTTTTAGGGACCACCACCCTTATACATCTGAAAGTGGCGGTTATAAAACTCTTACTCTAAAGAGAGCGTGGTTCCTTCCGAACCCCTATAAAGAGGAAGGAATTCTATCCCCTAAAAATTTTCTTATGTCAAGATTCAAATTTTCCAACCAACAATCTTTTGGCACCCACCATGGGGCATGTCTTGTGCATCCCACCAAAATAATCTTCAAATAGGCTAGTAGTGGTAAACACACACTGCGGAGGAAAGGAGATACACACGAGGTCAAAGAGAACAAGGTGTTGAAGATCCTGATTTTTAGTTACTTGGAATAACAAGGCTTTCACCTAACTCTAAAAAGAAGAGGCTAGAGGGAGAAGATCCACAAGTACTCCTCCTACAAAGGATAGGATTTTCATTTTCAACAAGTGGTAATATCTAGACTCAATCAAGTCCCATGGCTTAGGCCCTAGTACTATCTGGTATTGTAATCCCTTTGCAAACTATTTTTCCTTGTTGTACCTTTTCCTTGGGGTCAATGAGTTGGGCCTTTGCTCTCCCTCAACCCCTGCATGATTTTCCAAAAGGGAATAGGAATAATTTCCCTAAATTTTGAGGAGATGGAAAAGTTACATCCAGATGAGCACATTGCTGCATTTATTGTGGCCTGTGGAGTGCTTGGAGTTGAGCATGAAGATGTCTCCATCAAATTTTTGTGGAGACACTAGAAGACAATGTTGCAGATTAGTTTTATCACCTCCCAACTGGCATCATTACCAACCAAATGGGATAATATGAAAACTCAATTTGAAAATTGGTTCAAACCTCGTAGAGATGTGCATGCACTCTTGCATAACTTTCACAAATTAAAAAAGGATCCTATGAACCCATGCAGAGTTTGTGGAAAATTTAACAAGTTGGTGAATAAAATTCCAATGGCTACTCATCCTGTAGATCAAATTCAAAAGTGATTTTTCTTAAATGCTCAACTACCAAAGGTAAGCTATGCATTGAGAAGGGCCAATCTCACCACCTTGGATGATGACCAACATTTGGCCATAAGCGTATAGAAGATGATTTAATAATGTCAGGAAAATTACGGAAGGAACCACCTAAAGCCAAGGCCTCTTCTATCTCTACCACAAGTTCTGATCAATTAGTTCAAAAATTGGAAAATGATATGATTTCCATCAAGAAATAATTGGCCCAAAAATGCTCCTTATAAAGATATTCCAAGAAGGAATTTTCAACCTCAAAATCATTTCCTCCCACTCAACCTAAGTTGGCAATCAAGCACCACCTCTCAAGGTTCCAGTCAATGCAACATGTGAAGTTCAAGAACCTGAAGATGAAGTAGAAGTTGAGGAATTGAAGAGCCTAAAGAAGAACTTGATGAGGTGTTAGAAGAAGTGAATGATTCTCAAGTCAATTTCCTTACCACATAAGGATTTGATGATGACAGATGATTATGATGAAGTAGTGAAGTAGATATGAACAATGAAACATATGTTGTCATGACAAGAGATCAAATGAACAAGAAGAAGGAAGTGGTTTAACCTACAAAGAAATCTAAAGAAGTTCCAGTCACTATTCCAGTTGTTGAAGAGAGGAGCCCTATTCCTACCACTTCCACTCAAAAGGTAAGTAATACTAATACTCCTACTTCTTCATCTTCTACACCTAAGGCTAATGTATCTTCAACTCCTGTGTCCAAAACTTCTTCATCTACAAAATTTGATAAACCTAAGACTTCCACTTCTTCAAGCTTGGATGTCCCATCCACCTCAGGGTCCTTTTGATATAATTGATCATATCAAAAAGACCAAATCCAAATTTCCAAAGTTGAATTCTATCAAACTCACCCAGATGCCTTTTCCCAAGTTGTCAAGTTTTCAAGTCCAAACCTAGCCAATCATCCACCACTTCTAAAGGCCTGTTACCCACTCCTACCTCTCCACCTCCACAAAATTTGATGGCTTCAACACCTTCTACAACTGAAAAAATTGAGCCCTTCTATGTCACACTTGCTCATAGCCGGTCATAAGCTTAACAATTGTGTCATTGAATCAGAGCATCAAATAATGTGATGCCTGCTAAATTTTCTCATGCCCTTGGCCTCACATTGACATGAACATTTTGGCTCATGTTATTCTATGGAAAGCAAGGAGGTGCCTCTTGTTGGAAGGATCAAAGATGCCCAAGTAGCTTTTGTTTCCTTCCTAGAGAAAAAAGGGTCAAAGCTACCATTTTAGTTGCAGACATCCCACCATCATATGGTATGTTGTTGAGTAGGAATTTTTAGAGAAGTGGGAGGAGAAATTCAAATGGATTGGTCTCATGCCCTCATCCCAATTAATGGAAAAATGAAGAAATTGTTACTTGAGAGACAAGCAGAATATATTTATGTAAAATGATGATCCTAAAGCACAAATTCTCTATGAAGACATTGGCCATGGTAACTATATGATCATGTCTGGAGATGAAGTAAAGGCTCCTAAGGGGTGATTAATGATCCTAATGGTGTTTGGGTATTGGAATTTGATGGTAGTTGTTCTTTGGTTGGCTCTAGAGATGGTGTGGTTCTAACCTCTCCTGAAAGGAAAATCTCACCCATTCTCTTATAAGCTTCAATTTGAAAACACAAATAATATATAAATATGAGGCCCTTCTTCTTCTCGGCTTGATAATGTAGCAAAAGAGAAATGGGGATAAAAATATTTTTGTGCTCGAGGATGTTGAACTCATTGTCAAGCAGGTCAGAGGGGTATTCCAAGTAAAAATGGAAGACTAAAGCATTATAGAAATCTGGTTTGGGATTCAATTGAATTGTTAGATGCCTTTTCTATTGAAGTTGTGCCTAGGGAGAAAAATACTAGAGCTTGATGCTTTAGTTGTGTTTGGATCTTTGTTAATTCCTCACCCAATTTTTCTCAAGATAAGTTCACAATCGAGATGATACATAGACCAAGTGTTCCAGATAATGTGAACCATTGGCAAGTGTTCAATGATGATCAACACCTGATCTCCTTCCTTGAGCTCCAAGATAATTTTAGTCAGCTATATTTTGAAGGAAGTGAAGTTGTTCATCATGAGTTGTTTCATCTTTATGTCTCTAAGAAGAAGGAGTGGAGAAGAATCTGATAAAGATGGTTGCATAAGATTAAAAGGTAATAAGATACCTAGAGGAATGGTAAGCTTAGAATATTTATTTGACAAGCATGATAGATATATCAAATCCAAGGTATCACATGAGGCCCATCAATCAATTGAATATGAAAAAATCAATATAGGGAGTGAAGAAAAGCCTAAATTGGTCAATATTGGAAAATGTTGTACTAAGGATGAAAAGAAGAAAATGATTGAATTGTTAAGAAAATATATTGATGTGTTGGCTTATTCATATGATGATCTAAAATATTTCAAGCCAAGGGAAATGCAACATTATATTCCTTTAAAACCAGGATCAAACCATTCCACCAAAAGAAAAGGCAATATAATCCCAAAATTGCAGATACAATTCATCAAGAGATTCAAAGTTGTAAATGCCAGAATAATCTTTCCTATTCACCATTCTTCTTGGGTAGCCAATATTGTTCCTATAAGGAAAAAGAGTGGAGAAATCTAGATTTGTGTGATTTTAAAATTTAAATCAGGCCTCTCTCAAGGATAATTATCCACTCCCTATGATGGACCAAATCTTGCAAGTTGTCACTAGTTCGAGATGTTATCCATGCTTGATGGATTCTCAGGGTATAACCAGATCAAAGTGGATGTTCAAGATCAACACAAGACAACCTTCACAACCCCCTGGGGCACTTTTTCTTATAGGAGGATGTCCATTTGGTCTCATCAATGCTTGGTGCAAATTTTTAGAGGGCAATGGATTTGGATTTTGGAAATTTAAAAGGAAAGTGCATTGTGATTTATCTTGATGATTTGACTATTTTTTAAAAAAGAGAGGATCATTTTCAACATCTTGAAGTTGTCCTTCAAAGTGTAGGGAACATGGGATCTCTTTAAATCCAAAAAAATCTATCTTTGGTGTCACAGAAGGAAAATTTCTGGGCACATTGTTTCCAAGGATGGAACCAAGATTGATCCAGAAAGGGTCCAAGATATTCAAAAAATTCCTCTTCCAATGAGAAAGAAAGGTGTGCATTCTTTCTTTGGAAAAATCAATTTTCTAAGAAGATTCATCCCTGATTTTGTAGAATTAACTAGAGCATAGCTCAAATGATGAAAGAGAAACAATATTTTTTTGGACTTCTGAAGGAAAAAATGCTTTTGAAAACATCAAGAAGACCATTTCCAATACTCCTATTCTTTCCTATCCTGATTTTGAGAAGGACTTCATAATCTATTGTTATGCCACCGAGCATACTCTATGGCCATTTTTTGGTGCAAAATAATTCTAGAGGTTGTGAACTCCCCATAGATTTCATGAGTTATGTCTTGAAGGCTCATGAGTTGAAATACACACAAATGGAGAAGCATGATTTTGTTGTAGTAAAGGCAGTTAAGAAATTTTTTTCTATATTCTCAATTCTCACTCAATTGTCTTTGTGCCTGATACAAATGTTAAATCCATCCTTACACAACAAGAGTTTGGGTCAAAAAGAGGAAATTGGGTGGAAAAGGTCCAAGAATATGACTTGATATCATAGCCAACTAAGTTGGTTTGAGGTAGAGGCCTCTGTGAATTAATTTCCAATAGTGCCTGAGTGAATCATCTAAAGAAGAAGATGTTGATATCCCAATTGTCCTTTTCCTTGAGTTCAACAGATGAATGGTATGCTGACATTGCTCACTTTCTAACTTATGGAGAATGTCCAACACATCTGAATGCTAAAGAAAAGAGAGTTGTTAAATTGTGATCTACACAATATGTACTCTTGGGACAATTCATTGTTCAAGAGAGGAATTGATGGAAGATTTTTGAGATGTGTAGACAGAGAAACAAAAAAAGGTTTGTTGAGAGATTTCCATGATCAAGCATGGAGGTCATTTTTCATCTGTTGTAAACTCACAAGATTCTCCGTGTAGGTTACTATTGGCCAACATTGTTCAAGGATGCAAAAAATGGGTCACAAAATGTGAGGCATGTCAAACCTTTGTGGGAAGACCCAAATTGGCCACCCTTACCTCTCAAACCAATGGTAATTGAGGATCCCATTTCAACAATGGGGGCTAGATTTTATAGGCACTCTCAATCCTAATTCCAATGTGGACACACACATGTCTTGATAACCACTAACTACTTCACCAAGTGGGTAGAAGTTATTCCATTCAAAAGAACCACTTCTGAAGTAGTATGTAATTTTATTAAGGAGAACATTCTAGTCAGGTTTGGAGTCCCAAATAAAATTTTTACTTGATAATGCCCCAAATTTCTCTTCTTATGAGTTGATTGATTTTTGTCTATGGTTATGGAATCTCCTAGCACACTCTTCTTATTACTATCCTCAAGGGAATGGGAAAGTAAATCAACTAACAAAAATTTGGTGATAATCATCAAAAATCTTGTGGATGAGTCACAAAGAATTGGCACAAAAATTTTATGATGCTCTTTGGGAAGACAGATCACACCCAAAAGAGCAATTGGGATGTCCCCATTTCAAGGTTGTATATGGAATAGAGGCTCAACTTTAATGAATAGTGGAGTTTCCAACATTACAATTAATGAAAGCCATTGAGGATGAAAATTTACAAGCTCCATGGAGAAAAGGATTATGTATTTGCAAAAGTGGATGAAGATATATTATAGGTGGTGGATAGAATTTTGCACACACACACAAAGAAAATGAAGCAACTCTTTGACAAGAAATCTAGATCCAGAGACTTCAGTTTGGATATTTCCTACTCTGGGACAAATGATGCATGAACCTCGAGGAAGTCATGGTAAGTTTGATTCTCTCTAGCTTGGTCCTTTTAAAATCAGACATTTTTCTGGTGAAAACTCTTATTACTTGAGCTATATGGATGGAACTTCCCTTCCATTTCCATATAGTGGTCAATATTTGAAGTTGTTTCAGTCCTAGGTGAATAGGCAAGTCCCTTGTATAGTCTTGTAAATATGTCTTGTATAGTTCTTGTTTTTGGCTTGTGTTGTTCTTCCTTGTCTTGTTTCTTCTTGTATTGCCTTGTTCTGGACTCTATTTCCCAATGGATTCATGCTTGTTATTAACCAAGAGATTAAGGTCCTTTTTCTCTACCTTGTGCTAAGTCAGTTCAATCCCCAAAAAGAGCCAACTTGTTGTCACTTACCCAAAAATGTGTGTATTTTTCCAAAATTTTCAAAATTTTTTGAGTAAGTTATCCTTTTTTAAGGTCTTTGTTTTCCTTTGTGAAGTATGAAGGAAAAGGAAAAAGTCCCCAACAGTTAGCCAATTTTCAAAATTTTGAGTTTTGGGACTTTTTTTTGTATTGCGGTATTTTTGGTTTTTGTGTCCCATGTCCCATGTCCTTCGGGGCCCCTTTCCCCCATCCCTCCGCTTTTCCTCCAATGAAACTCGGTCTTCTTTTGTTTTGTGGAGTATCGGTCTTTTATGAACCCGGGTCCTTATGCTTTGCCCATTCCATTCCCCTACTCCCCACAGTACCCACAAAAGCCTTGTCAGACCCACAACCTATTCTCTTCAAATTTTTCTAAGTCCTCTTTGTGTTGCAAATTTTTGAGCTGCATGGAGAACTTGTGTCCCATGTCCCATGGACCTTCTGTGTGTCCTTTCACCCAACTTACCCACTTTCCATTATGCTATGTAGTGTGTAGTGCATAACTTTTTCATTTCTTTTCCCAATGTCCCAAGTGCATCTCACCCTCATTCTCCACAAACCCACATTTTTTCCACATTATAATAGTTTTCTTTGTGTTACAAATTTTGGCCTTTTGTGTCCCAATGTCCCATATATTTTTGGCCTCTCATGTGCCTTTTCTTCTACCATACCACTACATATAAAGGCCATGTCGACATCTTGTTTCAAGTGCCCCATTTCCTTCCATAACATTAAATGCCTTCATTAATACCTCCCACTTGACCTTCTCCAAATGGGGTAATATAAAAAAGGGAGAGAATTAGTCATTTTTCACCACTATAAAACTATAATCAGCTCAAGCATTCCATTCCCATTCCATCCTCCCAAAGTTTTTTAGCCATATACAAGCATTCTTAACCATTTTCAAAAATTTCAAAGTGCATTTTGTTCCTAAGAAGGTCATCATTCATCTCCATGATCAAAGATTAGTTTTCATAAAAGCCTTCTTGAGAATTCTAGTTAATTTTTTCATTGTGCCCTACCATATATTTTCCAAAACCATTTTAAAGCATCCATTTTCCCTCCGAGATTATTATTTCTCAACCCATTTTTTCCATCATGAAGATTCATTTCAAAGGCCATGAGCATCTCTCTCTCTCGAGACTTCCATACCCAACATAGGGGACACCGATGTGCAACATCTGACTTTAATGATTTATGGGCACATGAATCAATGATGTTAATCCTTCACCCCTATGGCTCAACTCATCAAGGATTGTGGAATAGCTTATGCTAGAGGATTTTGGTCTCAGTCCAATGTGTAGATATAGTTTTGGCTTGTGTTCCCATTTTGACCCAAGCACGAAAGAAATCACAGACCCCCAAGGCCAAGTGATTTCCAAGCTGATGTAGGATGTATCAATACTACCTTTGGGATTCCAGTAGTTGAATATTCAAATGTTCTCACTTTGGCACAAGCCCAATAATTGTTTGATCAAGAACCTGAAAAAGTACAAACACATGGTGGCTAAGTCTTGGTTTAAGGTCCCAAAGAAAGGAGCTTCTAGGTTTCCAAAGGTTTTGTATAGAAGTGATTTCAAGGAAGAAATTTCAGACATCATCACTCTTTTGGCCAGAATAATGGGGCTTCCTTCAAGTAATGAGTTCCATTTTTGGATGTGCCCATACATAAATATCATATGTGAAGGAAAACAAAATTTGAATTGGGGAAATCATTTGTAATAATCTTAGTGAACAATTGGCTAATGTGTAGAGAACCAAGGTCTTCCACATGACCTCTTCTTTGATGTATACTATTGGGGCATATAGAGAATGGTTAGGTCTCTCTCCAAGAAGATAATAAGAAGAATGCCCCAGTATATGAATACTACTCAAAATTGACTCTAAAGAACAATAATCATCATTTTAGGAGAGTCAATGATGCCTTCACTATGTACATTGTTAGGATTTTGGAGGGAAATACAACTGAAAGGTTTTCTCATTGAAGCCAAGCAATTGATTTCCATCTATGGAAACTTCTACATTCAATTCAGGAAGTTCTCCTATATCAGGTTAGTAGGTTTTGAGGGGCCCCCCTTTAAGCTCCCAATGTTTTGTAGTGATAAGATTTCTCTAGTGGAAATTTGTAGGCAACTTGATAAGTTGCATAGAACTTGCAAAGAGAAGAAGATAACTAGGTGTTCAATTCCCAATCACTCTGGGTAATTATACTTGTAAAACTACCTTGGATGCACAAAATGTTGAGAGGACAATTGTTGCTTTCAATTTTCATTTTTTCATAAAAGAACTTGCTTTGATCTCAAAGGCTTCATCACCAATAATTTCAGAATGTCCTTCTATCACCTCCTTGATGTAGAAGATTATTGGGTAGATTTCTCAGATGATTATGAGGCAAGAAGAAGGTACTATGGTAGACTCTCTCTTTGTAAAAATCAAATACTTTGGAATCTATAAAGTACCAATGGATTGCAAGATGATGATGAATATTTATAGTCACTTGAATTCAAAAAATCTATAAGGCACACTCCTCTTGACACCATTGACTAGTTCAAGAAGGAAAAGGATAACTTGTAAGAAATCATCAACCCATTCTTGGTCAGAACCAAGGTTTGGTTTGATAGAAAAATGAAAACATATAAAGTGGGTAGATTGTGGTCTCCTTCTCAAGAAGTTTCTACATCCCATAGAGAAGTTCTTACTTCAATACCTAAAGCACACACTCAATCAGCCCCTCTCCTCTCGAATCTTTAACTCTAGTGTATACCAAGAAAGGAAAGTCTAAAAAGGCTAAGAAGGAAGAAGAATTGATTGAAGAAGAAAACACTCAACTCCTTTCTCCCAAGTAGACAAAGACAACCATGGTGGTTGAACAAATCATTGATCTTTCAGAAGAAGGGAAAAGAATCAAGAGGTCAAGAAGAAGAAGAAAGTAATCAAGAAGGAGGAAGCACTAAAAAGGAAGATGAGGTGGAAGACAAGAAAGAGAGTGTAAATCAAAAGCTAAAACAACAAGTACTCCAGAGACTCCTGCCAAAGAGATGCCTGTTTCTAGTATTGGAACATCTATCATGGAAGTGTCAGATTGCACAAAACCCTAGGTTCAATGAGCACACTTGCATTAGGTCCTCTTGTTCCTCCTCCTTCTAGTACCACTTTCACTTGGGTCCAACCATTTGTTGATAGTAAGAAAAGGAAGGCCTCATCCAAATTGTTGCCCCAAAATTTGATGTTGTAGTTGCCTTATTGGGCACAACTCATGATCCATCTACTAAGAAGGCCAAAACCACTTCAAGTTGGTGTCTGATTCTAAAGGCCAAAATTTTTGGAGATTTCCAAACCTATGGTTGAGAAAGATGAGAAATATTTGGCTTTAGATGACTTGGAATTGACAAGATACCATTAGGTGAGTCCACTCCTAAAAGTGAAGTTCAAAATCTAAAGGAGACTGTTTCAAATGTGATTGAAAGAGTTTGAAAAAGGGAAGACAAATAGAAGAATAGTGATCCTTTCTGACTTCATCAAGTCTTTATTGGCAAGTAAGAAGGTCTTGATCCAATCCTCCTAACTTCAATTCCACCTCATGTTGTATTGACTAATGAAGAGAGTACAAACATCAAAGGACATTCAAATCATGCATCTTATGGAAAGGGTGTATACAAGATCTGTTGAATAGAAAATGTATAACACTTAGCAAAAGGTATACAAAAGATTCACATGAAATATCAGAGTGTGTTCAAAGGTGTGAGAGGATCGAAGGGAATCACGTGAGGAGGATAGAGACAGATTCAAGACTTAGCCATTTTCACGATGATAATATATTTTTGGAAGATGGCGTGTGGAGCACACAAATGGGATGAAGACTTGTGCAACACGCACGGGATATTTTTTTGAAGAGTGACTACGGAGCCCTTTACATGGATGTGGGCTAAAGATAGAATTACGACTGATAGTTAACTAGGAGAAATATATTGTTAGCACACTTACATGTGTGGCTGTAATTGTAAAGGTACATGGCTATTTTCAGCATGTGACCTATTTTTGGGATTAGATAAGTGGTGAAGGGAAATTCCCCACCCTTATAAATGTGTAGTGAACTATGGATCATAGAGATAATAGGTAAGAACTGGATTACTGTGAGATCATGTTGTCAGATTTATTATGTGCATGAGCACATGATGCTATTATTGTAAGAAGCTTCTATGTATTACTATGTTTTTATATAATGGAGTGTATTGGCTGAATCAGAGTGTTAATTCTAAGTATAATTGGATCTTGCATACTTGATTTCATCATGGTTATCATTTAAATCATGTTATTCTCTAGAACTAGATCTATACATGCACTATAGAATGATGTATTAATGATGGATTTGAATGCATTAAGTCTTCATCATGCTAACATCCTGCAACAACAACCCTAAAGAGGGGCCTAGTACCTTTGCGTGCTTCAGGTGAGTGCTCAGTCTAGGCTGAGTGATGTGTCAGTGCACCTGGGATTTTTCTAGTAGATTCTAGGTGCATCATTGGTTCCATTGCTGAACCTATTTTTTAATTTTTTTAGGATGATTCACGATGAAGACATACCAGTTGACCCTAACAAGTGTTGAGGAGTGGATACATGACCTAGAAGAAGAATACACATGGAGGTTTAGCACTGGATCTGAGTTTGATGCATGCACGTGGGTGGAGCAGAATCTGTATGACTGTTTGTATGAGATCTTCTTCATTATCTTTCTGGTAGAATTGTACAAGCAGCTGGTTGTTTATGTGTCTAAATGGAATTGGAGGTATCACACACTTGTCTCGATGCAAGAAAATTTTTAGACCCTTTATAATGTTGATCTAATTTGGACTCACATTGTGGATACGTGGTTCTATGGTGTTTTGAAAAGATATATCTTGGAGTACTCAATTTCTAGTTATTCATGCCCAGAGGTAGCTGAATTCCAATTTTTACAATATCCTAGGGGAGCTTACCTGCAAGGCATTCAACTAGTGATCAAAATTATGATGGTAACCCTAAACTTAGAGAACAAACCAATGGCAAACTAAACCCCACCATGCATGGGGGAGGAGCAGGTTTGCTAAAAGATGGAATACCTAACGATAGAAAGGAAAAGAGAGGAAATATGGCTTGAGTATAATGAGGCACATGAGAGGGAGATATAGAAGGAGTAGGATGTGCAGAGTGAATGGCATTGTGGAGAGAGATAGTTTGGGAAGGGTTTGAAGTTCACGTAGAATACGTGGAACCCAAGCATCAAGAAATCCCCCATTTGGGAAAGCATGATAGGGAACCCTCCTTAGCCTCACGTAGAAGTGCACCAGCAGAGATGACCTGGGCCACGGACACGCATCTGAATCCACCTAGAAACCTTTCCCTTGCACTTGGTTTTCTAGTATCTAGTATAAAAAATAGTCAACAAGATAATTTAGGTAGTGGGAGAGAAAGAGTGAGTCATATAAAAAGCACAATGATGGTAGCGCAAATGGCTTCATTGTTATATGGGAGTACCTTTTCGGTGTATCATCCACACAAAATTCAAGCATGTAGACTTTTGGACTCTCTTCTAGGAGTATTATACTTCACAGCTTTATCGGGTGTGTAGTTCAATACTACTTATAGGACACAGGGAAGTACATCTTCTGGTCCGACTCTAGCTATGTGTTTAGGATCAAGAGGTATAGGTGGATCTAATGGTTTTGGAGGAAGAGTAAACACAAGAGGTTTGGATCAGGTGGGAAAGGTCCGCACCAACCCTAGAATATTTACATGTAGATTTCTCTTTTTCTCCCATAGTATAGGGGCATAAAGATGTTGTTGAACATGTACACATGTTTGAAATATTGTGGCATGCAAAAGGAATCATGACTTTAGAGTGTAGGCAAAGTGAATTTTCTACTACGTTCTACAGGGCATGCACACAGTGGTACAAATTTTTTGACCCTGATCAGACTTGCATAGACTATGCAGCTTTAAAAGATGCCTTCCTTAAAGAATTTCATATCGCTGAGTTTGAATAGAAGAGCATAAGTGCACTCAAGGATATTAAGCAAGGAACTACTTAAAGTGTCAGAGCGTATGATGTTCATTTCAAAAATATGTTATCTAAACTTTCTTATGATATTCATGCAAGGTAGCATGCGCAATGGTTCATTGGGAGCCTAATAACACCTTTTAGAAGGGTGTTATCACATAAGACATACACCGATCCACATGAAGCACTTGAAGTAGATTTACACATTGAGGTAATTGGAAGTATAGACACTGGGGTGAGCCCATTTTTAGAAGCACAGATCGCAGCTATGGTGAAGAAGTTGGAGAAGCTATCGAAAATTCAGCCCATGAGACACACATAGGAATTTTGTTCATAGATTATGAATTGGAAGGTCACACAAAGGATAGTTTTCCTAGTACATCAGTGCACTCATTATTGTTGGAATGAGATATGCCATCTAAACCATGATGTTGGCCACTACCCATTACTACAATGTGTGATAAGGAAGAACGTTTCATGCTACTACAAAATCTGTAGGTCCACGAATCATGACATAGAAGAATGTCAATTGATTGGTCAGATCCATGATGCTATAGACATTGGTGTACGACAGACAAGAGTTTTAGATAACTATAAAGAAAAGAATGAGCATTAGGATTGGGATGACAATCGAGCGTGTTATGATCGAAGTGAAGGATGTTTTGAAGCCGGTCATGGTAGAGGTCAAGGATGAGGTCATGGTGGCATACAAGGTGAGTTCCCTCATGGAACATGTTATACATGTAGATCTCCTAACCACTACAAGTGAGAATGTCCTCATAACATTACATGTTCTTTCTATGGAAATAATCATAGTTATGAGGAATGCCCAGACTTGTGTGAGCATCTTAATAAGAAGAATAAAAAATAAAACAAAGGCACAGGGATGGTTAGGATACAATGTGCTATGGAAAATCAATGGATGCCCAAGTTGGAAGTAGAATCTAAGGCATTGTAGGTAAAGATCACGACCCGTGCTGAAGTGCCACGTGCCAAAGAATCATTACAGAAGAATCCTACCATCACTAAGGAGGAGGTTCTACATGCATGGAACCCAGATTCTTCCCATCAGAAGGAGGTTTACTAGGAAACCATGGAGGTACTCAGGAATTTTCAAGGTGAAATATAGTATTTAAAGGAGTAATCACGAAAGATGGAGAAAAAGAAAGCATTAGAGATGATCCAAACTCATATGGATGACTTGAGAGATGTGTGCAAATTATTGCACCAGGAGAATATCATTCCACTATTGGGGAATTGGTTAAAGGGAAACACCCATGTGAAATTATTAAGACTGGATGGCAGATCCTACATGCAAATCTTCCCCCTCATAGCATCAAGTATGACAAGGAGATCACTCTAAATGTTGTTGTGGATGGGTGGCTATTGAGTAATATATTGATTGACACAGTGCATAAGTCAATTTTCTTACCTTAGATGCATGGGTACTAATGGGGAGACCTCCATTGTAGCCATCCTCTAATATAATGTTCATGGCTAACCAGTGCTAATCTTTCCATACAAGGATCCAAGTTCACTAGAGATTTTGAGGTTTTAGCGGTGGTAGAGTCAGATAGCTTCCTGGCACTACTAGGGCATCCTTGGTGCTATGCAAATAATGTTGATCTTTGGTTCAATAAGGGTTATATCAGCTTTGAAAATAAGGAGGAAAGAGTTATTATCCCTTTAACAGATGGAAAATTTACACCCTACATTGAGCTCTTGAGTGAGGAAGACCTGAATAGGATCTATGTACACGTCATTTGGGATCTAGAGGTGCTTGAGCTATGTAAATAAATAATTCTTCAAGAGGGAGGATGCAAATTCTATTAGAGATACTACAAGTGTTGCTTGTGATAATTGGGATCATAAGACTTATGATTTGGTAGGGTGTGAATTAAAGAGCATATTTCCCAAGGTTAGCAAACCATGTTATATCAGGAGAATAGGTAACAACTCGGTACCTTATTACACCGGAGAAGGAGACCCTATGGTGTTCCTATGTGCCATGGAAGAACAATGGATAGACTCATTGAGAGGAGGAATATGCTAGCATATACCCTATGTGGGACTCAAAAACGTCTTTGTGGGTGGTCCACAAGAATAATCTTGTAGGATGGAATGAAATTAGGATTTCTCTTGCCACTAGGTTCTTCAGAGCAATGCACCTACTCAAATATGCACTTATCATGGTAATCAACCTGTTTAGCACCACGTTTAGCAAGTGTGAGAGACTATGGACATAGGGGTAGGAATCTTTACCACCTTCACTTTGGGTGCACAAGTTTTATTCCACTCTACATGGTTACACGCATGCTTGGTATGTATATGTAGAAATCCATAGAGAGACTAGAAATTGGTAGGATTTAATTTCAGAATGACCCAGATGTTTGACTTATTCTCTACCAAGCCTCCGGTGGAAGAAGCATTAAAGGTCATAAAGCACTTAACTATGGGAGATAGTGCCAAGGCTAAAGAACTCATTCAGTATTTATTTGATGAAGGAAACTTGATAAAAACTACACAATAATATGAGAAATAAACACCGAATAATAATATATAGAAATTAAGAATTCATTCAGGATATCAATTACAATGATAGAGGTTACATTTTATAATGTTTGATCTCCTACAAAGGTGGAGTCAAACTTCATCTTCAATCCCTCATATCACTCTCCATGAATCTCTCAAACCTATCTCCTAATATCTCTCAAACCAAAATAGCTACGTGAGTTGTTTATTCAACAACTTCACTCACACACAACTATTAACTATATTATTAATATGAGTTGTATTAACTCATTATTAATAATATTACAATTTATTAATAATGTTACACAATATATTTGTAACATTCACTCCCCTATTGTTAACATTATTAATTCCCATATACACTCCCCTAATGTTGACAATGTAGAAAAAATAATCACACTTCCTTTTACAGCTTGTCGCCTATGCATGCTCATGATCTGGATGGTTTTGTAGGACAGCCAACAACCTACAAGGATGGTTTTACAAGGACAGCCAACAACCTCAACAAGGATGGTTTTACAGGACAACCAACAACCTAAAACAAAGGATGGTTTTACAAGACAACCAACAACCCAAAAATCATGTTGTTGCTTTTCCTTTGTGCTTTCATTTGTCCACTATGTCTTTCCTTTAGGGAATATGTAGGAACCACTGCTTACTAAATACAAAATGAATAGAGGGAAAATTGAACATTGAGACCATGTTCCAGTTCCCCCCTCAATGTGAACATTTCACTTATTCAAACAGAACTCTGAAATCATATTGCACACAACTGAAATAAAACACACACACACACACACACACACACACACACACACTATGTACGGCCCCGTCATTGGTGACCAATGAGAGGTCAATGATTGACCTCCTGCCTCTGTTGCCTTCGTCCTCCAATAAATGCACTCTTTACTTAATACAAGAAGTCTTCATCACTTTGTTGAGCATTTGTTTCCTCATTATCAGAGTGGGGAGAATTCATATCCCAATCACTTTCTTCGTCTTTGTTTTCAGAAATGAAGGCTTTATCCTTCAAATTACCATCAATTAAATCTTGTGCTCTTTTCTTACAATACATAATACCATGTCCAGGAACATTACAATAGTGACAAAGAAATTTTTGTGGACCTTGGGAGGTTGATTTTTGTTTAAAAGAAGGCTTGAATTTTCCTTTAGCATATGATTTGTTTCTACCATACATTGCAGTTTCTTCTAGATCAATCTTCTTGGTTCTATTTTCTTCTTCTATCGAGAAGAAATTAAATCCTCTAGACTCATATTTATTTTGCTCAAAGTGAATACCATATTAGAATAGCTAGGAGGCATGCTATTAAGTAATACCACTTTTGCATCATCATCAAGAACATCAACTTTGATTCCAACTAATTGATTTGAAATAGAACAAAACTTACTGATATGTTCCACCATACTTTCTCCTTCCTCCATTTTGAGTCCGAACAACTTTTGCTTGAGTGCCATCAAATTATTTTCGATCTTTGCTTTCCCATTTTGTCCCTGGATAAAGCTTATCATTACATCTATGTCATGTGGTTT
The DNA here is from genome assembly GCA_018340775.1 of Taxus wallichiana var. yunnanensis. Taxonomy (NCBI): domain Eukaryota; kingdom Viridiplantae; phylum Streptophyta; class Pinopsida; order Cupressales; family Taxaceae; genus Taxus; species Taxus wallichiana. The sequence goes on from CM031235.1 coordinate 820,283,550, forward strand.
ATTGATTTTTCCTTCTACAATCTCCCATAGATCTTTGTTAATCAAAGAACAATTGAGTTCTAACCTGCCATGTATGGAAATATTTGCCTTCAAATTTTTCAATTCATATCAACTTATCCATAGTAAAACAATGGATGTCGGTTTCCACCAAAAATGCATCCGTGAAATTTTTGATATTATCAATGCAAAGAGCTCAAAAAAACACACATTTTTAAAAAATATATCATCTCAACTGAAGTTACCAGCTAAAAGTTATGGTAACTAAAAATTTTAAATCCAACATCTTTCTCGGACCCCTTTCCAAAAATGGAAAAAAATTATCCTTGTGTTTTTTTACTACGTCCAAAAATGGCAAAAAACAGAACAGAAGATTTCTAACTCACGGTTTCACGATTTCTGCAATCATTGCATGGAAAAATAATATTAACAAAACAAAGTTGATGTTGAAGGATAAAAATAATTATAACTCACAATTTTTACAATTGGGTGAAAATACAGTGATGTCAAAGGAGCAGATCATGATGGATGATGAGTGTGCACCAAACGCAGCAGAAAACATCATGTAGTAGAATGAGCACTACAGAATCCACAGACCAAAATCAATTGTCCACCATTTCCTTGTGATAGATTTTCATGCAGATTCAATGGCAGATGCTTGAAATGATTTGACTACATGGAATATGGATCAGAAGTTGCTCTGATACCACTGATAAAAACTACACAATAATATGAGAAATAAACACCGAATAATAATATATAGAAATTAAGAATTCATTCAGGATATCAATTACAATGATAGAGGTTACATTTTATAATGTTTGATCTCCTAAAAATTTGGCATCAAACTTCATCTTCAATCCCTCATATCACTCTCCATGAATCTCTCAAACCTATCTCCTAATATCTCTCAAACCAAAATAGCTACGTGAGTTGTTTATTCAACAAATTCACTCACACACAACTATTAACTATATTATTAATATGAGTTGTATTAACTCGTTATTAATAATATTACAATTTATTAATAATGTTACACAATGTATTTGTATCAAAACTCAGGAGTATTTTTGTTGAAGAAACAGAAGCCGATGCCACACTACTTCAAAAGTGCTTTCCTTGAGAAAGAAAAAGGAAAAATGGTCTACTTAGTGGATGATGAATAAGTAGAAAATATGGATGTAAACCATTCATCGTGTAGGCGTTAGGTTTTGGACAGAGAAAAGAAATACCTATCATGCACCTATCATGAACCTATGAAAAAAAGAAAGTGAATATTGGATCAAATGTTGAGCCTAAAGAGGCCATAATTAGAGACTATTGGTCAAACTTTGAAGTGGCAAAAATCATAGAATTACTACGAGATTATCAAGACTTATTCCTTTTGGGGTACCATCAACTTAAAGGCATACATAAATCATTAGAGGAGATGAAGATAAAGCTTAAAGAGGGTGTAAACCTAGTTAGAAAGAGACCCTACATGATGAACCCCAACTTGCGCGAAAAGGTCAAAGCAGAGATTGACAAAATGTTGAAGTCTAGAATCATCAAGCCCTTGGATGAGTCAGAATGGGTTAGTCCAATGGTGATCAGTATCAATAAGGATGGTTGTATTAGGATCTGTGTGGACTATAGGGAGTTGAATGTTGCATGTGTGACTGATCCCTTTCCTACGCCATTCACTGAGGAAATACTAGAAGGCGTTGCAGGGTGCGAAATCTATTTTTTTATAGATGGGTTCTTTAGGTATCATCAGGTTAGGATTACCCATGAGGAACAGGAAAAACTAATTTTACTACTTGAATGGGGTAGCTTTTCCTATACAAAGGATGCCTTTTGTTCTGGAAAATGTGTCTTCTATATTTTCGCTCATAGTTGTTCAGTGTTTAAAGAGTTTATTTACAACTTCTTACAGGTTTAGTTAGATGATTGGATGATGTATGGACTAGTCAAAGACCATTGTGATAATCTACGCTAATTTTTGAAAGATGTAAATAGTTTAGTATCTCTTTGAACATCAAGAAGTGCATATTTGCTACACCATTTGCAATATTGTTAGGACACATAATCTGCAAGGAAGGTTTGTTGGTTAATCCAAATTAAGGTTGCAGTCATTATCGGCCTAAAATATCCTACCACTCGAGTGAGGTGCATGGAGACATACGAGGTATTATAAAAAAATTCATTAAAGGGGTATGCCAAGGTTTCCACACCTTTGGAGGAGTTACTGAAAGGAAAAGGTACATTCTACTGGGAGAACCACAACAACACGCATTTGAGACATTAAAGGAGAAACTTACTACCGTGCCTATTTTGTGTTTTCCTTCATGGGACCAACCATTTCATGTACATGTGGATGCCTCTAGCATGGTGTTGGCTCAACTGGGAGAAGGTATTATAGATCATCCTATTTGTTTTACTAGTAGAAAGTTGACTCCTACAGAACAAAATTACACAACTACAAAGCACAAAGCTTTGTCAATGATCTATGCACTACATAAATTTAGACAGTACCTGCTAGCTACACCATTTATTTTATACAAGATCACATGGCATTGAATTATTTGGTAAATAAGCCCATTTTACAGGGGCACATATGCAGATGGGTACTCTTATTTCAAGAATTTGATTTCATAGTTATGGTAAACCAGGGGAAAAGTAATTATGGACCAAACCATTTATCCATAATACATTCAGAGAAGAAGCACAGAAATTAAAGATATCATGTCAAATGCACAACTATATAGGTTATAACAAGCACCATCGGAATTAGAGGACATTTTTTTCTTTCTACGAATAGGTATGGAACCAGAAGGAATGAAATCCTTAGGGAAGAAACAACTTGCTATACACACGGCACCCTATATGTTGATTACCGGTGACCTATACAAGTTAGGTCAGGATAAAGTATTGCATTGTTGTGTACTAGAACATGAACGTAGAAACATCATAGAGGAAGCTCATGGTGGTATTATAGGTGGCCACTATATAGGTGATGTCATTTCACGCAAGATTCTACTCACTGGATTATGGTGGGAGACCCCGTATAAATTTTTTTAAAGCATATTGTAAGGCTTGTGATCACTGTCAGCACCTTGGGAAACTAGGTCAATGAGATGAAATGCCTCTAAGACCTATTACTAGTGTAGAACCATTTGAGAAATGGGCTATTGATTTTGTGGGTCCTATTTCACCAGTCACACGCAAGATTGGATCGTGTTATATCATTACTTGCACAAACTATCTAACAAGGTGGGTAGAAGTAGTGCCTACAAAGGATTGTACAGTGACTACAACAACCAGGTTTCTATGGGAAAATATTATTACAAGGTATGGATGTCCTTTGATTTTGACTAGTGATAGGGGCACACATTTTCTGAATGAGACAATCAGAATTTTATTGGATTAATTCACGATTGCACACCATAATACTACACCATATCATTCTCAATCAAATGGAACTGTTGAGGCTTTCAACAAGATTTTGAGCCAGACATTGACAAAAATTTGTGATGTTGGGAGAAAGGATTGGTATGATAAAGTATCTGCAGTGCTTTGGGCATATCACACAACATATAAAAGGTTAAACAAAGCCATACCCTTTCGGTTAGTGTTTGGTATAGAAGAGCTTCTTCATATGGAATTCATGTTACCATCTTTGCGTATTGCGCGCACTAGAGATATAGATGATAAGTAATCATTAGAAGAACATATTGAAAATTTAATCAAGCTCGGATGAGCAACGAGAAAGAGCACGTTAGATTCAAAAACAAGAAAATGCCAGGAAGAAATCATGGCATGACAGGCACATCATGGATAAAAATCTTGAGATAGGACAGATGGTGCTTCTCTATGATTCTAAGTTTTTGCGCCATCCAGAAAACTCAAAGTACATTGGTTGGGGTCATATGTTGTCACTCACATACTTGAAACAAAGCTTGTCAATTAGAGATGCTTGATAGAATACGGTTACCCAAGTACTTCAACAAGAATAGGTTGAAGCCCTACTATAAATAAGTCTTCTTGGTGTTTGTAATAAGGAAATGTTGCCATTTAGATTAGGTTTTCAATTCTGTATTTTCCATAATGTATTTCTTATTTGTCACTATGATTTTTCAATTTAGTTGGTTTTTTTGTGTAATAAGTGTGTTTGTGCCCTAGAAGCTAATTACTATTTAAAGAATGTATATGCACAAAGGACTACACATACCGTTTAGTATGGGGTGGTTATTGATATCTACATAAAGGACTACTGAAAATAAGTACACATGAAAGGAAAAAACTACTACGAGTGTTATTCAAAGTTGGAGGATTGAAAAAGAGAGAGATTGTTTCTAGGAACAAGGACCATAGGTAGAGATGATTGAAGAAACAATTATAATGCAAGGTAAGAAGAGGTTATGGGAACTACTAAGGGAAGCCATAGTGGTGAGGTACTCGGGTGCATGGAGGTGTGTTGAAGAGAATTCCATGGCTAGAAGGTAGGAAGACACGCTAGAAGGTTATAGCTTGGGCACGAAGATGTACCATGTGGAAAGAATGAAAATGGTCAATTAATGAGAGGATTGTTGGTAGGTGAAGGAGAAATAAATGTACTAAATTTTTGAAAATATATATAAGGACAGGATGTGAGTTCATTTTTACCGTTGCAATTGAGAGAATTTGAAAAGAGATAAGTGCAAACAAGCCGAGAAATTGTGTTGAGGTGCAAAGAGTGTGAAACTAGACATGGAGAGAAGATTTGTGTGTAGGAGAAGCTTGTGTTCCCATAGGTGAAGGGTTTGAGTGAAGAAGATGCGTTATGAAGGAGCTAGGGCACACGATTTCCACTAGGGCATGGAGATTTGAACTAGGGTTTTAACTTGCTCATTATAGAGGGTAGAAAGGAGAAATTTTCAAATGGCACCAAGAAAGCACCTGCAAAGATGAGTAAAAGGGAAGAATAAGGTCAAAGTGGAAGAATAAATTTCTCCCGAGAGTAATTTCTCATAAATGCAGTATCTAGAGGGTGTGATTGTGGGACAAGAATGGGATTCCCACATCCGTAAATGTAAAATCAGTGATTACAACCATTGTACATTGGATAATAAGAAGGATCTAGATGCATTGTTGAGCACAAAAATGAACAAACACACAACAAAAGACATGCCAGTATACGATGACGTTGGTGAGAAGTTACTAAAGCAGATTAGAGTCTACCAGTTATACGAGCTACCATACTTTGGAAAGTATGAACCATTGTATCAATGGTTGATGAGAAAAGTCCATGAGGACTTCTTCTACTTCATCGGATGGAGGGTTAGAATCACAGCTGCCTTGATTTCAACAGGATGAGACTAAGGGCCTTAGGAGTAGATTTGGAGAGCGACTTAATAGATAAGGTAGTGATCCTGGAGACAAGGAAGGAGCTAGGATATACCAAGGGTCCACATGGCATGGACATCGATAAATTGAAGAAGTACCCAATAGTACAAGTAGTTTCCCATCTTGTAACAAAGTTGAATGACCAAGAAAGGTGGTCGCAGGTGAATACAATGTGGCTGCATGTTGCAAGGAAGATGTCTCAAGGAGTGATCTACAATCTTGCGGATCACATAGCAAAGACAATCATTGAAGAAGCGTGTACATGTGACAAAATTAGTTTTGGTGCTATTTTATTATCTTTGGTGTTTATGGAGATTAGAGTGCCCGATGGGCCAAAGGAGAAGATTTGGGAGTACCCCACGAAAAATAAATCTCTAGCAGAAAGATTTAATAAATATTTATGTGAAGGGACCATGAGTGGGCCATTTAAGCAGAGGGCAGAGATGTGGTATGATAGGCTCCAGGCATTTGAAGAGGAGTGGTGCATACCCAAGGAGTTACCTTCGGTGGTAGGTAAGGCAAGTATAGTTTGTAGTCTACTAGCATTTTTGCATCGCGTGATTTGTGATGAAGGATGGATCTTGGAGCCCTTGGTGTAAACTACCATATGCCTTCACAACACGCTACTTCCAGAATCAGTTCACTGGTTCATAGATGCACACTACCTAAGCTTCATCATAGATAAGGTAGATTGTGATTATCACACTCTGAGAAAATCATATGTATATCCAGGATAGACTACCTACATTGAGAGGCTTATCTCAGATATAATAAGCATGAATCCAATAAGCTTGGCCATTGGAGATGTTGGAGAAGCACTTGTGTATATTCAAATTGAGCCTAAGATAGAGAAGAAAAATTTAGTGGAAAATGAATTCACACTTCCAGGGCTGCCTAAGGGAAAGCATACAGTAGAAAATGTGCCAACCCCACATCCTACAGAGACCATAGTGGTAGATGAAGAGGAAGAGGAATGAGAAGATAGTGGTGGCCTGGAGCATAGAGGAAGAAGACACCCTACGACAAGGTAGGAATTGAGCGCATGACTACACCACCTCAAGGGAAAGAAGGAGATGAAGAGGACTGGATGCGACAAGGAGATCACTGCTTTAAAAGAGTATTTAGGAGAACAAGAACCCAAGGTGCTACTCCAAAATCAAGCAGTGTGCGATCACCATGACTCTCTCAACGAAAGGAGCCAATTGAGAAGAGAAGTAGGAAGTTGAAGCTGAATGAGGATGTGAAAAATTCGAGGAGAGCACACCCAAATCTCCTACACCTCTAGATGACATAGAAGAGCCAAAGGAAGAAGAAATGAATGATGGAGAAGAAGGAGAAAAGGAGGCAGATGAGAAAATGTAAGAGACTACTCAATGTATAGTAGAACAAGCTCAAAATCTTGACACTCAAGTTCCTAAGGGACCAAGATTGAAGAGGACAAGTGGGGATTATACTACACCGGTCATGGGCTATGCTGAGGACACAAGTAAAATTGTCTACGCCCATTTCCAAAGCATGGTGGGCCTTAAATAATTGTATGGATGGGAGCTGATGGATGAGGATATGGCCACCATGTGCACAAGGAAGTAGTTGTCTTGGTCAATGTGGACACATATAGATGAAAAAAATTTGACGTATTTGAAGAGTCTTGTGTATCGAGGAGATTGAAGAAGGCACCTCAGGCAAGACACATAATAGTAAATCCTACTGCTATGTCAGACGAACAAGTAAGTAATTCCTTGGTGAAGGTATCAACAGAGGTGGCAAGGAGGAATGTGGATAAGGCTGCAACTATTAGGGTGTTAAAAGAGGAGATTAAGGCCAAAGATGCAGAGATAGCGCACCTACAACAAGAGAAGGACTTGGCATAGAAGAAGAACATTGTTTTCATCAACATGGCAGAGGAGATTGGAGACAATGTCCTGAAAGAAAGACCACATTTGGAGTCCAAGGTACCAGAAAAATTCCTTTGGCAATGCATTATGTACAAACCTTGGTGGATTTGGTGCTTGAGGATGGACTGTATGACAGAAAAGTGACAAGCGAGCTTGGGAATCTACAAGTAACTCTTCCTCACACCGACCTCTCGAGGTCGTGCCGAGACAGCCTGATGGGGATGAAATATGTATGGGATACATACAAACTAGTTAGGAAATCTAATGTCTTCGATGCGCACTAGTGGAAATTGTGAATCTAAGGAAAAGAAGGCCCTCCTAACCTAAACTGGTGTGATAGATCGATCAGCAAGGATGACTGCTCGAAGGCTCCAATCAATATCGAGCTCTGGCGTGATTCGGTCTATAGGTTGTGGAATACGTGGAAAATGTCCTGGGATAGTTTCGTGTATATCCCCAGATAAGGTCATAGGGCAGATGGTAAATATAGTTGACTCTATGGGCGATTCTCCGGCCTAGTCCAGAACTCCTTAGCTTTGTTAGCTGCTATGTCTAATAAGGATAATTGTGTGATGATGATAGGTGGAAGTGGAGTAGATCTGAATACTAGTGTGCGTAGGCTAGTGTCTATGTCTGATTCACTTACGGATTCGTTGGGTTGTGGGATTTGTGGATCGCAACCGTAGACTCTTGGTTGTTGCGGTCCTACTATGGTCATGTACGAATTCAGTCCCTGATCCCTAGTATCCAATAATCATATGCTTTCTCAGCCTCTATATTCAAAATTAATAGTGGCGATCTTCTCAGAGTACCTCACAGGCGTTCTTGCAACCTGAATTCTTAGGCTAGTATCTATGTCTGTGAGAATGTCTCCTGCGTCTGGTTGTGGGACCAAAGGATCACAACTGAACGTTTGCTCTCTTTCAAGCCCTTCTACAGTCATGTGGATATTTTTCTAGGGTAATCTGTAATTTGGCTGATTTGACCAAAATGTATGTGCTTGATTGTCTTCTATGTTTAATCCCCTCAACTGAGAGCTGATCTGTTGTAAGTCTGTTGTTGTTTGGAAGACTTGGATTCTAAGATTCTGGTCTATGTCAACTATTACTTGTGATGAGATTGGGTTGAGGCACGATTGGCTCAAATACGTATTCTCTGGGCTCCCTAGGTCCCGTGATTGTCATACAAAAAAATAATGTAAAAAAACTACAATAAAGTGAATTTAACTATGTGAAATATATCTATAGCATATATGATTTCTCTATTTTTGTATTTTCTTGATGAACTATTTGAATGAATCTAAAAGAGTAACTATTTAACGTATCTAGAATTGATAGCTACAATAACAATTTAAAACAAACAAGATAACCGAGTATAGCTATTTGTCTGTGCAATTTGTAGATCTACTCTAAACAATGAAATAACTGATCTAATCTATTTGCAAGACTGTCGATCCTACCTCAGAAGTGAGGAATGAATCATAGTCTCTCAGAAACTATCAATCCCCACAACTTCCCTGGCAATATCGAAAGTAAAATTAACTGAAATAAAGCAATTAACTACTCTATTTGATATGATTCTAATTTAGAACTTTGAAAGCTAGAACCTGGATTCCGCAGAACAGTGGCGAATCCGATGGTGTGTGTGATCTTGTCCCCTCAGTGTGATCTCCTCGTTCCTTCGTGTTCACGTGGATCCAGAAAAGTGTGTAATGCTAGCATCAACAGAAGTAGATATTGGGACAAAGGCAGCTCAAGATACAGACTGAATACAATGCGAGTAGGAGAGGGATAGCGCAAGAGTACAGAGCTTGGCTTATGCAATTCCTAGCAGGATTTATTGCGAGTCATGCAACATAAATGTCCAGAACCTAAAACTATCCTGTTTGAGGAGAAAAACCTACAACTTTAATGGCTTCCTATTGATAAACAGACTATCCTATTCCAATGGATTGGATGAAATAACAACAACACTTGCACAAGATGGATATGTGGCTTACTAACAGCAAAACAACGCTAACTAAGCATGCAATGAAAGAAACTAAGAATTCTAAGAAAAATGAAAACTAAATCTATTGCAAAGAGAAATCAGAGGAAAATTTGAGGGGCCATTTTCTTGAGCACAAGCCAACTATTTATAGCATTTGCATTTACCCAAGGTAAAAATCAAATAGAACTCTTAAACTATAAACAATGGTAAAACACTATTCGAGGGAAGCAGAATCATAAATGCAAGCTTATGGCGAAAGAAAGTTGGTAAAATGTTGAAATTACGTGAGTCATGTTAAAAGAGCTTTCTGGAAAATGCATAAAGGACCGCCACCTAGGCAGGGCGGCGGTTTCGTCACTGAAGAGCAAAGGCCAAGAAAAAAAGGGAAAATGGAAAAACAAAGCACGCATGGGATAAGTGGGGCATGCGGGATGTTAATGCACACTTGGAGATCTTTTCCGGATCCCGAACACCTTGCGAGGAGACCTGTATCATCATTGGGGCACATGTTACGTTGTTTCGGCAGTACAATACCTTACAATTTTGGGTACGTACATATTGCCCCCTCGAGAAGCATTTTAGCCATGAAGAGGCGTAAAATGGTGGGTCCGAGTATGGTGGTCCTGAAATGGGAAGTTAGAAGTTATACCTGATACGTCTCGTGTGTCGAAATGACACCGTCCAAATTTCCCGCTACCTGTAAAACGAAAAGAGAGCTCAAGTGCAGATAGACATAATAGTTTGGAAAATAAATGCTGAAATAATAGGAAATGAGAACGTACCATTTGTGCAGGGATAAGAACTTACCTCTGTCGGTGCTCCAAACCTGTGAAAAAGGGCATTTAAAACGAATCAGGGTGCTATATATATGAAAGTGGACCCATTTTCCTATTCATTTGCGTGAGCTGATTTGATTGATTTTGAGCTCTGGAACCCACGGTGATGGTTTCTTGCGTGAGTAGAGTCAAAATGTCCGTGACGGGATAGTGATCATGCCTCCGCGAGTGGAACATCGACCCGCAAGATCACAGGTTAGTTTTCTTCAATTTATCCTTTTTACCCCCTTAATTTTAAAATGCTAAAATATTTGTCGTGGGGGTAATTTTTGAAAATGTTAGTGTTAAAAGGTCCATCTAGGGGGCGCCTACTGGGTAGGCTTTGTTTTTAGGTAAAATGGTTGTTTTTTAGTGCTTTTAGGCTTTTTAGGTTAAAAAAACTACGTGGGTTTTCAGGCCACAACCACCGCCCTACCCAAGGTGGCGGTTACACGACCGCCCTGTTAAGGGTGGCGGTTACATGACCACCACCCTTAAGGCTAGTTACAAAACCGCCTCCCTACTCAGGGTGGTGGTTTCGCACAGAATGCCAAAAGAACATCTGTTTGAGATTGTTTTTGCATTTTTAGCATTTCTACATGTTTTCATGATTTTTCCAGTATTATTCGGATGCTAACTTGCTCTGTTTTGTGTGTTTTTGGGTGTATGCAGGCTGAGAGAGGAGTATATCCAGTGGAGCCGAGAGAGGGAGTGTGACTGGCTCCCAGGAGTGTTAGATGCCCTCTCACAGGATGAGGAGGATACTCTTCAGCGGGCCAGTATACTATGCATCTCACGCGTGCCCCATGTTACACCTTCCAGTCACATTCTTTGTGACTTGTTCTCATATTGGGATGCTGATCAGAACACCTTCCGATTGCCAGGGGTCCGTGGTGAGTGGACCATTACTTTGGAGGATGTCTATCACATTCTGGGGGTCCCGATTATTGGGAGACGTCTCACCCTTGAGACAGCAGGTTCGCGGGCCCAAATAGCACAGTGGGCTACATACATGGGAGATGCAGTCATCTCCACGGGGTCGAAGAAGGGGGTTAGAGTTTGATCTATTCCTAGTTTTCCCATCCCCCTACTTCACCAGGCCATCATGGGGATCCTTGCCTCGAGACTGATTGGGGACAAGGGAGGAGACACTTTGTTATATTGCTGGTCCCCTATCATTACACAGATAGAGGGACATGGCCGGATATATGCCTGGGGAGCAGACATACTTGGGACCACCTACCATGATTTATACAGGGTAGTCCATTTGCAGGGGCAGTCCTTGAGCCACCCGACCCTGGTCATGAGTTGGGTCTATGAGCACTTCATCCCCTATGGCGAGAGGTGTAGAGGTGGCGATCCCAGAGTCAAGGGCAGCTAGATGGATGATATGTCGGTGCTCCGAACACCTCATCAGCTAATTGCTTCTCTAACCACTGTTGACATGGAGGCCACACCGTATTAGACTATGGCAGGTCTATGGGGCGAGGAGGCTCTTACTTTGATCTCCTGCTCCACCACAGGGCAGCTTATTGATAGAGTGGGGCGAGTGGAGATACACCCCTTTGGCCGAGTTCCTCAGAATTTGGCCTACCTTACAGGGGTATGCTTCCCTCGGTAGTGCCGGTGTCTGTATACGTATCACCCGAGAGGCCGAGGGGGGCCTAGAGGTCGGGTTTGGACAGTGGTTACTCTTGGCATTCCTATTACGGCCAAGAGGGTAGTACGTGCCAGAGGGAGAGCCGGTGCACCTCAGGCACCCTTGCTTCAGATTTCCGTGGGTCCTGCCCATAGCAGCGATGACCCCATTGACATAGACTCCGAGTCCGAGGAGTTTACAGGGGGAGAGACAGAGGAGGACAACGATCCTGAGTGGCATGACACTCAGGATATTATGCAGGCAGTGAGGGCCGAGCAGAGTGCAGAGAGAGTGACTCTAATTTCGTTAGGAGCCACTCTCCCAGGGCCATGGTGGGGAGGATGATTCCGTTGTAGGGCGATATGTTGCTCCACCACAGGAGCAGCTCCTCGATCCAACGAGAGGCATCCGTGGCAGGTGCTGATCCTATAGATCCATCCTGGAGGCCTGGTGATCCGAGTAAGTTACCCTTTCTCCTTTTAATGTTTTTTTAGTTAGGATCTCCTTAGTTGCTATCTCTCCTTTTGTTTTATCTTGTATTTCTAATCTCTTGTTTGGTTTCTAATTTGTTTTCTCCTTTGTTTTCAGAGACCGCCGATGAGTGGCGGGACTTGATTCGTAGGGTATGCACCGATACCCTGATGATCCCCATGGAGAGGACCCGTGCCGAGTTGTCTGTAGATGCTGGGGAGCCCTCAGCAGCTGGTAGACACACTGACGTCTTTTCCCTAGTCTGGCATGTGGCCAAGATGGTATCGACTCTCTACACGGAGCTAGCGGGGTATAGGACGGCCGAGCACTTGATGAGGAGCCATTCTCGTGGTGAGACTGCAGCTGCCCCTCGAGATCCTGAGCCTCCATGTACTCGGAGCGCGGCATAGCCGAGTCCTAGGCATGGGCGTGTACCTTCAGAGGGGTCTCGTAGGGATTGAGAAGCCACTTGGCTCTCCTAGATTTTGTATGATATATTCTTTTGTATATCCCGGGCTCTTTGAGCATTTTGACCATGCTTAGTGCATGATGGCATTGTATAGAAACTTTGATCATATATATATATATATATATATATATATATATATATTCTTTTTGGATCAAAACCCTTGGTATCTATGGCTTACTTTCCATTTCCAATTTCCTTATGTAGATTATGATGTATGTATGCATGCTCTTTAGAATGTATGTAATGGAGAACAAATGATGCAAGTGTTTATTTTCCTTTTGTATTTCATGATGCTAGATATGTATATATATGATAATGTAGATACAATGTGATTTTGAATCTTAGTTTCTTTAAGCAATTTTTGATACTTCATATTTGTTTTGGCAAAGTGATGAATATAAACCGGTATGATGAGCAAATAAACCTGCCCCTACCCCCAACTCCACGCAACTAGTAAGATGCGAGGGCTCATCACCGAGAGTTGGGAAGGGCGCAAGTTATGAGATGTGTTGAAATGATATTGATGAAAGACAGACAAAGCTTTGGCAGAACCAAATTAGGATACCACAAGCCCACTCCACTCGAGTGACTTCATAGTTTTGGATGCAACTTGCTTTGTGGTTTATCTAGACTTAGATCCGTAGATGGCCACATAGTAGACAAAATCTGGGTTATTAGGCTTTTAACTCTTTTGGAATTTTGGACATCTGATTCATTTGTTTTTGACTCAAAGACTTCGAGATTTGAATTGTTTGTGTATGACCTTTTGCATTTGTTTGTCAAGAGGACCCCCTACACTTTGCCCCATGCTACTAGTAAGAAGCGTGGGTTTATCACCGTGGCTCCAAATCCACCCCGGGGTTGATTTGATAACATACATCGAGTTCTCGAGTCCCAGGCAAATGGATGGATTCAGGGAAAAAATCATGTTTCTAGGGTCCCCTCAGAAAATTTTCTAACTCTCCTGTCCAGGTTGAAAAGAGCAAGCTCTGAGAAAATGCGAAAAAGTTGCAGAAAATAAGCTTGGGCCAGAAAAAATTGTGAAAATCGGCTAAGTCCTTGTCCTAGGAACAGTTGGGACAGTCGGATCACCAAGGAGTGGTTCAGCCGAAACACCTCCAGGCGGCCCGCAAAGCACTGGGACAAGTGGAACAAATGTACACGAAGGACGTGAACCGGCCGGTTCGGCCGAAAGAGAAGAAAAACAACTAACTGCTCGGGACATTTGGGCCTTAAGGACGCGAACCACCCGGATCGGCCGAAATGGAGAACTTTCGTACTAAGCAGTTGGGACATTTGGGACAAATGGACGCGAAGGACGCGAACCGGCGGCGATTCGGCGGCAGAAACTTTTGTCCCCAGCTGCAAGGGACAAGTGGGACAAAAGGATACGTGGGGCGATAGCAAGCCGAGAAAGCCGAGGCCAATCGAGATCACGCCACGTGTTAGCCGGCAGAAAAGGGACATGGAAGCCCATTTCGGGCGGATCGGAAGTTTTTGTCCCAGACAGTTTGGGACATCCGGGATAGAAGGACGCGATGGATGCGAAAATCCGGCAGGCCCGTGGACGAATCACAGCATGACACGTGTCGCCAAGGAAAACGTCCAAAACATTCAAAGGGGCAAGGTTTGAAGCGCTGGCCCGAGCCGATTAGTACAGGACACGTGTCCAATGGAGCAGGGAGGTGCGGAGCTCGGGAGGAATTAGAGAATTTGGCAAAAGTTTTGGCCAAAAGTTTAAAAGCAAAGGTCTCCCCCGCGCCCTGTCGACCAATCAATGCATGCCACGTGTCCCAAGTGGCGGGGACGCGGGAAAAAAATGAAAAAATGTTCCAAAATCATCAAAAAGTCAAAATTTTCAAGGAAAACCCACGGGTAAGGTCTGGAGAGAGAATTTCTCATCCAATCAGCGCTTGACACGTGTCATTTAGGTGGCAGAGCGCGGGAAGAAATTTAAAAAATCTGTTTTCACTTGTTTTGTGCCCTAGATCTTCAGATCGACATATCTTTCGATCCAGAGCTCGGATTTGCACGTTCTTTATATCAACGGAAAGCTCACAAATTCTCTACGTGATTCTAGGGTTAATCTTGAGTTTTGGTGCATTCTGGAGAGAGAAAATTGAGAAACAGCTCTGACGCGTGTTCATGGCGAAGCGGCGTTTGGCGACAGTTTAATGCGAGATGGGCCGCATTCTCTGTATTCGGTCAAAATGATAGGGTATGGGTTTGTAGGGTTCCCATGCCATTTTAATGCACTGCGATCAAGAAGGGATGGGCTCCCTGCTTTGTGCGTTTTTGTCCCAGGCTCGACCCATGCAATGTAAAAGCTAGATTTGGCTCATTTCTGAAGGGGGAACATTTCTTTGGATAGCAAGCTTCTTCTTTCACCTGTAACAAGTGATTTTTGCAAGTATCAGACCTCTTCTAAAATTGTAACAGGTTTTACCCTTTTGATGTTGTAATACAAGGATTTTGATAGTGGAAATGACAATACAAGCTCTGTGATCAGTTTTCAATCCTCTGTTTGTGTTGCTTGTTTCATTTCAGACCTCTGATTACATCTTATCAGCTTGTGCATGATGTTTTATGTTGCATTTTTATGATCTGTGTCTATCTGCAGAACAAGAAGTGTTCACCACTCCTCCTTTGGTGTATCACCTGTTAGTTTAGTTTCATTTTTGCACTTTCTATCTCTGTCTCCTTGGATTTTAGAGTAGGATTAGGTTTCAAACCTCTGTAGTTTTGCAAATATAGATCTAAATCAGAGGAGTTTGAGGAACCAACCTCTAATCTGGAGATTCCTCTCTCAGTTTCACAAGTCCCCACACTTGGAGAGAGGTTTCCATGTTGTGCAATCACACTGGATGCTAGAGTGATCAACCTAGAAGCCTGATCTGCATCCAGGGGTGTTGTGAGTCTGCAACAATAGTTTTGGCATGCCCGGTGGGACCTAGAGGTCTCATTTTTATTGCAGCAAAGTTGATATGCATCTGCTGCAGTTTTCTTGCTTATAAGAGCTATTATTTGCATATCTGGCGACTCCAAGGGGAAGAATCAACTGGTTTCAGCAGTGCAGGCCTGAAAACTCATGAGAAGAATCACCACAAGGTCAAGAGTTGGAGAAGAAGAAGTGTTGTTTGAATACCTACAGTTATCTCCAAGAAGAAGGCAAAGAGGAAGAAGGATTCAAAGGTCTCCATCTCCACCAAACAGAACTCTCTCAACTCCTCCACCTGATAGGCCTTTCATTTAGTATCTGAAGGGCTTTAAGACCGATTAGAATGGCTCAAAAACAACCCCTACGTCAACTTCACGGGCAGCACCCACTTGCTCTCAATGCACAACATCCGTTCCTATTGCAGCCACTGAAGAACATTCCCTACTTCACTGGAGAAAATCGGACTACTCCAGTGATCATGTTAAAGATATTGCTAACCTTTGTGCAATTCATGAAATCAATGAAATGCAAGTGGTACATGTCAGTTCTTGGCATCTTCCTTCAAGGGTAAAGCATTACAATGGTTTAGGAGCCTTGGAGCTGGTTCTATCACAAACTGGAATCAGGTGTGTGTATTGCACTTCACGAGAAATTGGAGAGAAAGGGAGACAACTTGTCTCTTTTGGAGCAGCTAACAACTATCTCAAGAGAGCCCCAGTAGTGGTAGCGACTTGACTTCAGATTTCAAAGGTCTTGGGATAGAATTCCGGTGGCGGTCGAGCCAACGATGAAGGTGCTTTTCTATATTACCTTAAAGCTTTGAATTCGATATTTCTATGTTAATTCAATCTATGGGAGGCACAACCTTACTGCTTTGCTTATAGCATCACCATTAGAGCAAAAAATGTCTTATTCAAGTTGGTAAACTAGCTCCTAGGCCTCCCATGCCCCTTGTATCCAAACTTAGAAAATCCAAGCACTAGTCAAACACCCACTTTGGCTCCTGTTCCTATGCCTAGAAATCAAAGTTCAAGTGAAACTTCTACTTCATCCTCTAGTGCTTCAAATGAACTCTAAGAGGTCATGAAACAGTTGCAAAACCTAGGCAACGAGCTGGTTACTCTCAAGAGACAGCAAGCCCAAGGTTTCAGACCTTCTTATCAACCCCAAGCTCAGCCTAATAGGCAGCCATACCAACAAAATAGGTCACCAACTCAGGCTGCAAATCAAAATCAAAGCCAAGTAAGGCCTCCCGCTAATAGGCCATTTCAGCCCTATAACCCCAATGATTGTATGCTTCTTGAAAGCATTAGTGCCGATCCAAAATAACATGGCCCAAGAATATGATTGGTGTTTCCCATGTAGTCACCACACACCAATCAATGTGCTTTAACGGTGCATTAAATCAAGCCACGATGGTGCAGCCGTCGGTGGGTCATGCAAAGTCCCGACCACGAAGGAGATCAGCGGCGGGAAGCATCTCGGCAAGGGACATCTCGAATGAAACTACTCTTGTCAATTGGCGGTGAAGATTTACATGGTATGAATCAAATACCCTCTCAGAGTGTTGCAGCCAACACAAGGTCAAAGAGAAGAAATTTGGGTGAAGAACAACCATTGGCCCCAAGTAGTTCACGACCTTCTGTCACTCCACAAGGTGTTGGCAAACAAAATGCAGTTCCAAACATGCAAGAGCACCCCAACCAGCTCCTAAACCAACTCGGATGCCGATTCTTGCTGCCCACGTGCGAGCGAATGCGCAAGCTAGGGGACAGCAGAGGGATGCTTCATCCCCATTCAACATCATTGACCAGATGAAGAAGACAAATGTAAACATATCAATGTGGGAATCACTATCCATCCCAGGCCAAAGAGATTTGCTACAAGCTGCCATGAAGGGTGGTCAACTTCAAATCAACGAGTCCAAATGCGAAAAAAGGTACTCACAAATGCTACCCGGCTGAAGGAAATCATGGAGGTCGTGCAGGTAAAATGTTGAAGCCCCCTCCATTTTATGTTTCATTTATCATAGGAAATAAGTTGGTACATAATTGCATGATTGACTGCAGGGCAAGTAGTTCGATAATGCCCAAGCAAATAGGTGATCAGGCTAGGGCTTCAATATGAAGTCATCTCCAGGGTGTAGTGCGATTAGATGGGACAGCGGTGACAATGGTTGGAGTAATCGAGAGGTTTGAGCCTCACACTGCACATGCATGTCCCAACGTAATAGTGTTACAAGATGTGTCAATCATAGACC
The DNA here is from genome assembly GCA_018340775.1 of Taxus wallichiana var. yunnanensis. Classification (NCBI taxonomy): domain Eukaryota; kingdom Viridiplantae; phylum Streptophyta; class Pinopsida; order Cupressales; family Taxaceae; genus Taxus; species Taxus wallichiana. The sequence goes on from CM031235.1 coordinate 820,301,387, forward strand.
TGCCACCACTCTTTGCATTGTGTTTGTCGAGGGACTTCACGGCCAAGATTGGAGGGTATTTGTCTGCTGATTGGTCACACATGCTATTCAGAACAAGGTATGGAACCAAGGCCACAATCAGGTCTGAACCTATTGCGAACTTTCACATTGAGCCTTACACTACCAGCCAAATTAATGCCAATTGCTTAGCATTTGATCAAGAAGATCACCCTAGCACTGATGAAACCCGACACCAAGGTTGGAAGCATCCCAGTTTGACTCTTGATGAATGGGCAAAGCAAGGTGCATGCTTTTGATCCCTATCAAGAAATAGAAGAATCTGAGCTAGGAGTTTATTGTTTACATGAAGAGGATCAACCTCTCCCCAGCATCACCAAGCCAGATCATAAGGACAAGAATGAAGTATGGAAATTGTTCTTTGATGGATCAAGGAGTAGACAAGGTGCAGGAGGAGGAGCTATGCTCATTTCACCGTAAGGTATAAGGTATTACGCAGCCTTCCATTTCCAGTTTTCCTGTTCAAACAACACGGCTGAGTATGAAGCCTTAATTCATGGACTGCACTAGGGCAATGAAGAAAGGCATCGAGGAATTTACAAGTATTTGGTGATAGTGAGCTGGTCGTAAACAAAGTCAAAGGAAAAAATGCTGCCAAAATGATGCCTTAAGTGCTACAAAAAAATCGGGTATGGGATCTTATTGAAGATTTTGAAGCTTTTAGCATCAATTCCATCCCAAGAAAAAAGAATGAAGCCAGCACAGACTTGCAGCAATTGGGGCTGCGTTTGATGTTGTAGAGAGTATCAAAAGTGAGAAATCTCAGCCTCATATCAAATTGGTTGTGAGACCAGCTGTTCCAGATAACGGCACAAGTTGGCAAGTCTTCGAGAATGATCAGCAAATTGTTAATTTCCTACAAGAAGAAGCTGAGTTCTCCGCCAGAAATCAAGACAAGTTGGAGCAGCAATATGGTGATCAGGTAGTACAGCTGAGAACTAACAAATTACCAAAAGGCCTCATAACCTTGGAGTCAATCTTCAACCCGAATGATCAATTCCGGAAGGAGAAAGCGAACATTCAAGTAAAGGGTGAAGATTCAGAGCCTATTTTAGTGGGAGAAAGCAAAACATTGCAGATTGGCAAAGTAAGTACCTCACAAGAGAAATCTGATTTTGTTCAGCTTTGTCAAGAATTCCCAGATGTTTTTGCTTGGACTTACAAAGATCTGAGAGGTTTGACCCGAGTTGGCACAACATACTATTGAGTGGATCGGAATCCAAGCACATCGAGGCAAAAGCAAAGGCCAATGAATCCCCATATTGAACCTCTAATGAGAAAAGAGTTAAGCAAGCTTATTGAGGCCGATATCATCTTCCCCATCAAACACTCAAGTTGGGTCACCAACTTAGTCCCGATCGAAAAGAAAAATGGAGAGATCATGTTGTGTGTGTCGACTTGAGAGATTTGAATAGAGCCTCTCTCAAGGATCATTATCCACTCCCTTCCATGGAGCAAATATTGCAGGTGGTGGCTGGTTGAAAAGTTTTCACTACTTGATGGCTACTCGGGCTATAATCGGATTATGGTGAAGGAAGACCAATTCAAGACAACTTTCACAACTAAATGGGGCACATATGCCTACTGAAGATGCCATTTGGCCTATCAAATGCCGGAGCAACATTTCAGCGAGCTATGGATATGGCATTCAAAGGCTTAATCAACAATATAGTGTTGGTATACCTAGATGATATCACTGTCTTCTCAAAGAATGCAGTAGACCATCTCTTTCACCTCAGACAAGTGTTTCAGAGGTGTAGAAGGTTCGGAGTGTCGTTGAATCCAAAGAAGTGTATATTCTTGGCACACGAGGGCAAATTGTTGGGCCACATTGTCTCTAGGGAAGGGCTAACAATTGATCCTGAAAGGGTTGAAGCCATCCGAACGCTCCCATTGCCACACCACAAGAAATCTCTTCAAAGCTTCTTAGGAAGGATAAACTTTGTCCACAGATTTGTGCCTAATTTTGCCACTCTTGTGAAGCCTCTAACAATGATGTTGAAGAAGAGTCTGGCATTCAAATGGACAGCAGAAGGCAAAGAGAGTTTTGAAAGCATCAAGCATGCAATATCACGAGGCTCCAACTCTTATCAACCCCGACTTTTCAAAGAACTTCATGTTGTATGCGTTTGGAGGATCAGACACAATCTCAGCTATCTTAACACAGCTGAATAGAGAAGGTTCAGAAAAGCCCATAGCATTCTTCAGCCAAACCTTGGAAGATTACGAAATAAAGTATTCTTTCATCGAAAAGCATGTCCTTGCTATGTCATCAGGAGCTTGAAGAAGTTTAGACATTTGGTCTCAAACAATAAGATTCAACTGCTTGTCTCACATGTTGGGGTTAAGGACTTCCTCCTCAACAAGGATTTGAATGAGAAAAGGGCAGGTTGGATCACCCGTGTCATGGAGTATGACATTGATATCAAGATCACCAAGCTGGTAAGAGGGAAAGGACTGTGTGAGCAGCTGGTTTTGGGGAAGCAAAAGGAAGTATGCAACGAAGAAGAGGCTGTTTTGACAGTCCAGGACAGCCATGAGCCAAGTGGCAATCAAGAAGAAGACAATGCTTCCCCCACTCCTTGCTGGACCCAAGATATTATGCACTTCCTAAGCACAGGCCTATGCCCTCCGGAGATGAACAAGACCCAAAGGAGACACTTCAGATTGCAGGCTGTCCCATATGCCATTGTTGATGGAGTTTTGTTCAAAAGGGATGTAAATGGAGTGCTGCTTTGAGATGCATTAGCACAGGTCAGATTCAAAAGGTGTTGGAAGAGTTTCATGGTGGACCAGCTGGTGGCCATTTCGCACCAAGAGTGACAGCTCTAAAAATCATGAAGGCTGGTTATTATTGGCCTAAAATCTTCAGTGATTGCTATGCATGGATCAAGAGGTGTAAGAATTGTGCATTCTTCACGGGAAAAGAGAGACTTGCTGCCCTTCCATTGCATCCAGTCTCAGTTGACCAGCCATTCATGCAATGGGGTTTGGACTTCATCGGAGTCATTAATCCCAATTCAAGCCAAGGGCACAAATGGATTTTGACAGCCACAAACTACTTCACCAAATGGACAGAAGCAGTAGCACTCAAAGAGGCAAATGAGTCTAGCATCTTAGACTTTTATGAGGGATAACAACCAGATTCGGTGTACCTGCTTCTGATAATCTCACGATAATGCATTGGCATTCATTGGATCTAGGGTGACTGAGTGGGCTGTCAAGAACGGTATTTACCTAAGCACTTCATCGAACTATTACCCTCAGGGTAATGGCCAGGCCGAGTCTACAAACAAGAATTTGTTGAGGATCATTAGGAGGACTCTTGATGAGAATCAGAGGTCTTGGCATACCAAGCTGAAATCAGCCTTATGGGCTGATAGGATCACTCCCAAAAGATCCACAGGTAACTCTCCATTCAGGCTTGTCTATGGAAGAGAGGCAATCTTGCCCATGTCACTTGAGTTGCCAACGTTGGAACTCATGAAGCAGCTGGAGTTGCTGGAATTTGAGCCCATGGAGGTGAGGTATGCAGAGTTGATGGAGCTGCAAGAGATCGAAAATCGGGCATCCCAAGCAATGATGGAAAAGGATCAAGTGTGATCAAAGACCTTTGATAGAAAGGCCAAAGATAGATCTTTTCAAGTTGGAGATCTAGTGTTGAAATGGGATGTGGATAGAGCAAAACCAGGAAGGCATTCAAAATTTGATGCCATTTGGAGTGGTCCATACGTGGTCACAAAGTGCAAGAATAGCAATGCTTTCCAATTAGCCTCACTTTGGAGGGTGAAGAACTGATTCGATCAATGGAATCTATCTCAAGCGTTGCTTCTAGAGGGAAGTTCACTACCTCTGTAAATATTAGATTAGATTTTCTTTCCTCCAAGTGCTTGTGCACATTGTTTTGTTGTAGGTTAGTTTTGTTTTCCCTAAGTGCTTTGGCACAGCTTGCTGTCCATGGAGATGTTTTGCAGTCCTTGCTTTTATCGGAGACATTCCATCTTCCTCCTTGCACATTCTGAGTCAGTTGAGGTTCTAAACAGAATATTTGATGACTCCATGCCCAATGGACTGCTTCAGGCAACTGGTATCTTCTACCTAGCAGGTAGGTATCCCCGCTGAGTCGCCAAATTGTTATCCAAATCCACCCCCAGGGTTGATTTGATAACATACATCAGAGTTCTCGAGTCCCAGGAAAATGGATGGATTCAGGGAAAAATCATGTTTCTAGGGTCCCCTCAGAAATTTTTCTAACTCTCCTGTCCAGGTTGAAAAGAGCAAGCTCTGAGAAAATGTGAAAAAGTTGCAGAAAATAAGCTTGGGCCAGAAAAAATTGTGAAAATCGGCTAAGTCCTTGTCCTAGGAACAGTTGGGACAGTCGGATCACCAAGGAGCGGTTCGGCCGAAACGCCTCCAGGCGGCCCACAAAGCACTGGGACAAGTGGAACAAATGTACGCGAAGGGCGCGAACCGGCCGGTTCGGCCGAAAGAGAAGAAAAACAACTAACTGCTCGGGACATTTGGGCCTTAAGGACGCGAACCGCCCGGATCGGCCGAAATGGAGAACTTTCGTACTAAGCAGTTGGGACATTTGGGACAAATGGACGCGAAGGATGCGAACCGGCCGATTCGGCCGAAACGGGAAACTTCAGCACCGGGACAAGTGGGACAAAAGGACGCGTGGGATGCGGATAGCCGAGAAAGCCGAGGGCCAATCAGATCACGCCACGTGTTAGCCGGCAGAAAAGGGACATGGAAGCCCATTTTGGGTGGATCGGAAGTTTTTGTCCCAGATAGTTTGGGACATCCGGGACAGAAGGACGCGATGGACGTGAAAATCTGGCAGGCCCGTGGACGAATCACAGCATGACACGTGTCGCCAAGGAAAACGTCCAAAACATTCAAAGGGGCAAGGTTTGAAGCACTGGCCCGAGCCGATTAGTACGGACACGTGTCCCAATGGAGCGGAGGTGCGGAGCTCGGGGAGGAATTAGAGAATTTGGCAAAAGTTTTGGCCAAAAGTTTAAAAGCAAAGGTCTCCCCCGCGCCCCTGTCGACCAATCAATGCATGCCACGTGTCCCAAGTGGCGGGGACGCGGGAAAAAATGAAAAAATGTTCCAAAATCATCAAAAAGTCAAAATTTTCAAGGAAAACCCACGGGTAAGGTCTGGAGAGAGAATTTCTCGTCCAATCAGCGCTTGACACGTGTCATTCAGGTGGCGAGTGCGGGAAGAAATTTAAAAATCCGTTTTCACCTGTTTTGTGCCCTAGATCTTCAAATCGACATATCTTTCGATCCAGAGCTCGGATTTGCACGTTCTTTATATCAACGGAAAGCTCACAAAATTCTCTACATGATTCCAGGGTTAATCTCGAGTTTTGGTGCATTCTAGAGAGAGAAAATCGAGAAATGGCTCTGACACGTGTTCATGGCCAGAAGCGACGTTTCAGCGACCAGATTTAATGCAGAATGGGCCGCATTCTCCTGTATTCGGTCAAAATGATAGGGTATGGGTTTGTAGGGTTCCCCATGCCATTTTAATGCACCTGCAGTCAAGAAGGGATGGGCTCCCATGCTTTTGTACGTTTTCTGTCCCCTGGGCTCGACCCATGCATGTAAAAGCCAGATTTGGCTCATTTCTGAAGGGGGGAACATTTCTTTGGATAGCAAGCTTCTTCTTTCACCTGTAACAAGTGATTTTTGCAAGTATCAAACCTCTTCTAAAATTGTAACAGGTTTTCTGCCCTTTTGATGTTGTAATACAAGGATTTTGATAGTGTAAATGACAATACAGGCTCTGTGATCAGTTTTCAGTCCTTTGTTTGTGTTGCTTGTTTCATTTCAGACCTCTGATTACATCTTATCAGCTTGTGCATGATGTCTTATGTTGCATTTTTATGATCTGTGTCTATCTGCAGAACAAGAAGTGTTCACCACTCCTCCTTTGGTGTATCACCTGTTAGTTTAGTTTCATTTCTACACTTTCTATCTCTGTCTCCTTGGATTTTAGAGTAGGATTAGGTTTCAAACCTCTGTAGTTTTGCAAATATAGATCTAAATCAGAGGAGTTTGAGGAACCAGCCTCTAATCTAGAGATTCCTCTCTCGGTTTAACAAGTCCCCACACAACATCATGAGTTTGTAATGAATTGATTTGAGAACAAAATTCCTTGATCACAATTTGTGTACAAAACAAGCAGACAAAATGATCTTAATCTATATGAAGATGCAATGTAAATATAATTATAAATAGTGCTAGTTGCTTACGCATAGAACCACTTGAGGTGTAGGGAATTGATTGTTTCACCAAATTCCTCACCTTCCAGCATACATAAGAGGTATGCACCATTTCCATAGTCCTTCATGACTCGGTATGGGCCCAACCATTTGGGCCGGAACTTCCTTCCTTTGCCGAGTCTTCTTGTCAATCTGGCTATCTAGCCTTAGAACTAGATCACCTTCATATATGTCGCGTTCATAGACTTTCTTGTTATACTACCGGCACATCCGGTCAGCATAGGCTCTGTGCCATTGTTCAGCATCTAACCTAGCTTCATCTAGGCTTTCTAGTTGGGAGAGACGTGCTTCTCTGTAAGCGTCTTCATCCAGAATCCCTTGTAATGAAATACGAAGACTGGGTATTTCAACCTCAAGTGGGAGAACTGCCTCTACCCCGAATACTAGTGAGAAAGGAGTTGCTCCCATTGGTGTTCTTATTGAGGTTCGGTGGGCCCATAAGGTCGGATATAACTTTAAGTGCCAATCTCATTTGTTTTCTTTCACCGTTTTAAGGAGAATGGATTTTAGTGTTTTATTTGTCACTTCATCTTGTTCGTTGGCTTGGGTAATACAAGGAAGCCATATGATGGCTTATTTTAAATTTATTGCACAATTCGTGAACTTCGTCATTCTTAAAAGAAGTTCCATTATCTGAGATAATGATTTGCGGGATACCATACCTGCAAATGATTTGGTTCAAAATGAACTTGGCGATTACAGAACCCGGTACAGTAGTAAGAGGCATAGCCTCTACCCACTTGGTAAAATATTCGGTGGCTGTGATTATAAAATTATGGTCATCTGTAGACGAGGGAGAGAATTTCCCTATTAAATCTAGGCCCCGCGTAGAAAAGGGCCATGGAGTTACGATTGGTTGTAGATTTTGTGCCGGCATGTGGATCTCATGGGAGAACTCTTGGCACTTATGACACCTGTGTACAAACTCTACTGCGTCGTGTTCTAGAGTGGGCCAGAAATAGCCCATTCGATGTATTTTACGAGCGGTGGCATGGCCACCAAAGTGGCCTCCACACATTCCACTGTGAGATTCATGGAGAATCTTCTTGGATTCTTACGTCGACACATCTTAGGAGCATTCCATCGAATGCTTTTCAATAGAGAACTTGCTCTATAATGACGTATTTTGCTACGATAATGCGTAACCACCTTCTATGTTGCGGTGTAGCCCTTTCTGGATACGTATGGTCCATGATATAATTAATGATATCAGTGTACTAGGGACACTCAGAGATAGGAGGTCTGGTTTCAATGTAGTATACGCACTCATCTGGAAAATCTAGATCTACTAGATCACCTCCATCTAATGGGTTATCAGCTAACCAATCCACAATGATTTGTCCCTTAACAGATTTCTGATTTACAAATGTTAATTCGAATTCTCCCATTAAGGTTATAAAACATCTAGCCTTCTTAGACAAGGACCCTTGCATGAGAAAAGTTTGTAAATGGTCTATTTTTACCATGACCCTTGTTTCTTGATTTAGCATATAATGTCTTAAGCATTTGGTTACAAAGACTATGGCGAGGCATTCTCATTCTGCTTGTGTATAACGTGTTTCATAGTCGAGAAATGTTCGGCTAATGAAATAAATCACTCGTTCTCTTTTGTCATCATCTTCTTGAGCCAACATATAGGCCAGCGAGACATCGGTAGCTCGTGAATATAAAATTAATGGGTGGTCTAGCTTAGGTGGCATTAGCATAGGTGGTGATAACAGAAACACTTAACTGCATCAAAAGCTTCATTGCAGTCTTCGGTCCAATCAATACTATAATATTTCTTGAGCAGATTGTTGATTGGATGGATGGTGAAACTTAAGTCCGGGATGAATCTCTGGATTGCACCAAGTTTTCTCGAGAAATGACCTGATTCCAGATTCATTTGAAGGTGGGACCATTTCGAGGACAGCCCAAATTTTGGTTGGGTCAACATCTATCCCTCATGACGATATGATGTAACCTAGGAGCTTCCCTCCTATTACACCAAAGACGCATTTTCTAGATTTAGCGTAACTTCATATTCTATCAGACGTGAAATAATGATGTGAAGTACTTCTAGATGGTCACAACGCTTCTTGGCCTTAGCCAACAAGTCATCTACATAGGATTCCACAATTTTATGAATTAGATCGTGAAATATATATGTCATAGCTCATTGGTATGTAGCACCAGCGTTCTTGAGACCAAATGGCATAACAACGTAGCAATAAGTTCCCGAAGGAGTTATAAATGTGGTTTTAGTTTGATCTTGTTCGAGATATTCGATTTGATTGTATCCCGAGAATCCATCCATGAGAGACAAAAGTTCAAATCTAGCTATTGCATCAACAATGACATCTATGGATGGTAATGGGAAGTCATCCTTAGGACATGCTTTGTTAATGTCTCAGAAATCTATGCAGATGTGTATCTTCCCATTCTTTTTGAGAACGGGAATGATATTAGATACCCATTGAGAGTAATCGACTGGTTTGATGAATCCTACTTGGAGGAGCTTTATCACCTCCTCTTTCACCATGAGAGCTACCTTAGGTTTCATCGGTCTTGACTTTTGTTTGACTGGATTTGCATCAGATTTAGTGACGAGGTTGTGCACCGCAATGTGGGGTGCAACTCCTGTCATTTCCTTATAATTAAATGCAAAAGCCTTCTGATGTTCCTTGAGGATTTGAGTGTGTATTTCTACTTCTTCTGGGGTTAGCGAGGATCCTAGTTTCAAGATCTTTGGTTCATCCTCCGTTCCGATGTTAACATCAATTGTTTCTTCGATTAAAGAGGCGTTACCTTCTTCAAACTCAGGTGGGGCTAGAGGTAAATCCAAATCGTCCCCATTTTCTACTGTATATACGCTAGGTTCCATTTGTGAGGGAAGTTTCATCATGGGATTTCCGAAGTAGGAAGACGAATGTGGGATTAAGGAAAAATCTATCATATGACAAGAGAGATGTAATGCCGCATAGGTGTTTAAGTAATTCCGAGTGGCCATTTCACTATCAATGTGGTCTAGGATAGTAGATTTTTCATTTTCGTTTAAAAGAGAATTTGTCATTGTTTTTATCAATGGTTTATCACAAAGGGATACCATGAAACAGGTATCCTCTAACTTACTGTTTGGAGTAAAGCATGATGCCAAGGTTGCTATAGAATCGGCAAGAAGATTTTGTTCTCACGGGATTGCTTCAATTGATATGAAGTCAAACTCCTTGCTTAGATCTAACACAGTTGTTTTGTAAAGCTGTAAGTGCTCGGCTTTGGTTTCATATATCTCAGAGACTTGGTTTGCTACCAATTGTGAGTCTCCTAACACCCTGATGTTATTAACACCAATCCTCTTGGCTAAAATGAGGCCAAGGAGGGATTCGTACTCAGCGCCGTTGTTTGTACATTCGAAATTTAGTTTAAAGGCGAATGGTAGGAATTTTCCTTCAGGAGAAGTAAAGATTACACCTGCCCCCGCTCCGTAACGGCATCTAGCTCCATCAAAATGGAGTGTCCAATATTTAGCTGGGAATATGGACACTGGGATATCTGTTGTGTTTGCGCATTCTATTTCCACCATACATAGATCCTCTGCTGGAAGAGAACCAATACCTAGGGAATATCCCATGCCTACAGAATCAAATGGTAAGAACATTGGTAGATCTCGTTCTATCAATTCAATGATTTTTGCAGTAGTTCCTAATGATATTGTTTCTACAGTGTTAGCCTCATCTTTGGGGTTGGGGTTGCCTTGACTAGACTCATAGTCTCAAGATCCGTTGTAGGTACCAACTTTTCCTCTGGTTTTGCGTCAGTGGGTTTATTAAGTTGGTTTGTTGGGAGTTCAAACTCCGAGTGCATGCCTGGTCTTTTCTTTAAGTCAGCTAGGTGTACATCGAATGGTTTTGGATCACCTTTAGCTACAAATATCTTTCCTAGATGCAAGAATCTTACTTCTTGGAATAATGTAGAAGGGATTGCCTTCATACGGTGTATCCATGGTTGGCCGAGGATCATATTGTAGTTAGTTTCCCGATCTATAATATAAAACTCAGTCAAGATTGTTTTGGGTCCTAAGGTGACTGGTAGTATTATAGTCCCAATCGAAGTGGCTTTAAGGCTATCATAGCCTCTCAATGTATTTCGAGTCGTGGAACAATTTGTTTCCCCATATCCTAGTTTTTGAAGGAAAGAGAAGGGGACTATGTTAACTATGCCCATCGTCAACCATTGCTCGTTTCACGTAGTTATTATAAACCCATACTTGTAAGTGTAAGGCTAGATCACCTCGGTGTGTAATCTCAGCATCTGCAGGCATTTTATTTATTTCGAATATGAATTCGACATCCTTATCCGCCTGCCCAGGAGGATGAATATCAAAGTCTACATGGTTCACTTGTGTTTCGAGGTGGAGTGATGTTAATTAGATGACCTAAACCTAATGCCTCTAGAAGAGCAGCCCTATGGGCATAGGAGAATTCTTCAGTAAGTCCAAAAATGAAATGTGCGAGAAGGTTTTTGTTAGGTCGCTAATTAAATCATAGGCACCTACAGGTTTTTCTACTATTTGTTGGATCTTATCTATTCCTGGCTAGGTGACTTGGGCTTGGCTGAGAGAAATACTCTCGTGTCCTTGTTATAGCTTCGATGGGTAGTTCAACGTCTAACTCTACTAAACCGACTATCTTAGGTCATGGCTGACTTCCTAGTTGTAGTGCAACTAACGGATTTAGCGAAGTTGAAGCTTCATGATCATTGTTTCCTGTCATTACGCTCTTGTTCATCCCAGTTAGATTTAGCCTGTTGTTATCATGATTTGGGAGTGGATCATTAAAGATCTTGAGGGGAGCATTCTGAGGGGAAACTGCCCCTGCGAGCGTGTTTGGTGGTGGTGACACAGGATCTGCCAAGAACATATCTGTGAAGAATTGTCTTTGTTCCTCTGGCAAACGTTGCATGAATTTATTGTAGTCACGGCACGTTCTAGTGTCATGACCTCGAATTTTGTGGAAACCACAATATGAATTGGGATTGTAATTCCTGGTTTGTTGGTTTGGCGTATATTGTGGCCCAAAATTTTGATCAAACCGTTGCCTATTAGGATTAAAATTTTGCGTTTGTTGTCTTTGGTTTGAATTCTGGTTTTGGTACCTAGTTGAATTTTGGCTTGGGCCCTATGTAGGGCTTTGCCATTGTTGTTGTTGTTGATGAGGATGATTAAAATCCACTGTATTGATTGTTGGGGTAAAGTTGTTGTTTCGTTGATTATTCATTGGTGGTGAAGTATTCACAGTATTTACCTTTTTAGGCTGATCGGTTACTCCATCTGTTGTCACCCCGTGATTTTTGTTAAGGATTTTAGGTCCTTGATTGACATTCGTGGTAGTAGGATAAGTTGTAGTGTTCTGGCTGGAGGTGATTAACCTCCCGTTTGTTCCATATGTCTTACGACCACTATCTATTGCCGCTTGATCTATTCGGAGAGTGCTCTCAAGTACTTCATCGTAAGTCCTTAGTGGGAACTTCTGGACTTCTTCCTTCACTTCTCTGCTGAGAGAATGAAGGAATAAATCACATAGTTCCATTTGGTCCATATTTGGAGCACTGGCTAAAGAATAAAGAACTGTATGCCATCTCTGGATGAAATGAGCGACAGATTCATTATGTTCCTGCTTAATGTGTAAGAACTCCCTGATTCCTGTTCTTAATAGTTTGTTCATGTCAAATGCCTTAATGAACTCTGAAACGAGTTGTTTAAATGAATGGATGGAAGCCTCAGGTATTCTATAATACCAATCGAGAGCGATGCCTTCCAAGGTTTTTGGGAATATTTTAGCAACAACCCCATCCCAAGGGAGTAGTTCTCGTATGGCTGTAGCGTAAGCCTTGATATGTGCATTCGGATCTCCCTCACCTTTGTACTTGGGTAAATCAGGAAGGGGTCTTGGAAGCATGATGCTTCATATGGTGAAGTCTAAGGGCTCTTTCAAATATTCTGAATAAGTCCCTATCACATAGGTTTCGACCATTGATGGTGCTTGCTGAGGGAGTGGTGGTGGAATGGGTTGTTGATATGGCATAGCGTATGCATTGGTAGGGGCATAAGGAAACACCTGTGTTTGAGAAAACATGCCGGGAGAGGAGAACATATCCCCTTGTGGTGATTTGGAGTACATGTTTAAGTATGACGGGGTATTGTCCAGGAATGGATTGTTTTGTACTAGACCGGGAGGAACGGTGTTAGAGATGGTGGGTCTAGTTGGCGTTTGTTGTGAATACTGAGGAGGCATGCCTAATGTGCCTACTCCTGTGAGGAGGTCTACTTGGCTAGGATGGTGTGGAGGATTAGAATTTCTTGTTTGTATGAATTGAGAATGGTGATTTGCTTGAGCAAGTTCTAACCCTCTCACTTTTTCTACTAACATTGAAATGACTTCATTTGGTGAAGTCACGGTGTTTTTCCGTAGTGGCGTTTGTTGTATATCATGGTGTTGTATAGGCATGTGATATCCCACTATGAACTAATCGCTGCCCTGCCAAGTTTCCCCAAGGGTATTTCCTATATGTAGTGGCATGGAGGTATTTCCTTGAAAAGAGACCTCGGGTTGTGTTTGTAAACCTCCTATAGGTGGGTACATACTTCGAGAATGTTGTTCATTCCTGGCATAACGTACCGAATGTTCATCATCTAAACCTAGGTATGAGTCTGATTGTCTACTAATTTGTGGTCTAAGTAGCACCTGAGGAGATGAACCAGATTCTCTGGTGAACGTCATATTATTCGAGCCTGAAGGCTCTGTTTGTTGTGTTTGAGCGAGCTGATCTAACTCCTCAGTTTGAAAAGATGAGTTATATCTGATCCTTGGAGTTTGTGTTGACAACTAGTTAGCTGAGTAGTTGTCACCCCATACTGAGAGTGAGGGTGATGATTATCTATTTTGTTGGGCGTAGTATGCCTCAAGGCCCAAGAGGGGCCTACCATATGCATCGAATCCCGACATATTCGGGGGGTATATGAATACCCGCAGAATAATGGGAAGGGGTGAAGGTGATAGTGAAAACTGATGAGGTAGTACAAATCTGACTCCAAATCAGAAGGTAGAAAGTTCACGTCGGGTTCACCAATTTTGTACGACAGAAAAGTGACAAGCGAGCTTGGGAATCTACAAGTAACTCTTCCTCACACCCAACCTCTCGAGGTGGTGCTGAGACAGCTGGTGGGGATGAAATATGTATGGGATACAGACAAAATAGTTAGGAAATCTAATTTCTTCGACGCTCACTAGTGGAAATTATGAATCTAAGGCAAAGAAGGCCCTCCTAACTCTGAAGGCGGCATGATAGATCAATCAACAAGGATGACCGCTCGAAGGCTCCAATCAATATCAAGCTCTCGGTGTGATTCGATCCCAGGTTGTGGAATACGTGGAAAATGTCCTGGGATAGTTTCATGTATATCCCCAGATAAGGTCATAGGGTAGATGGTAAATATAGTTGACTCTATGGGTGATTCTCTGGCCTAGTCCAGAACTCCTTAGCTTTGTTAGCTGCTATGTCTAATAAGGATAACTGTGTGATGATGATAGGTGGAAGTGGAGTAGATCTGAATACTAGTGTGCGTAGGCCGGTGTCTATGTCTGATTCACTTACGGATTCGTTGGGTTGTGGGATTTGTGGATCGCAACCGTAGACTCTTGGTTGTTGCGGTTCCGATATGGTCATGTACAAATTTAGTCCTTGATCCCTAGTATCTAATAATCATATGCTATGGAGACAAGATGGGCTAACATGAGAAATCCTGCAAAGTAGATCTAAGAAACCTGCAATGCACAAATCCTTGGCAGAAAAAGATGATGTTAGACGATATATGGGTGAACTGCCCGAGAAAGTGGGTCCGGGAAGCAATGAGCTTCCTCAATGAGATGTTAGTTCACATTTTCAATCAAGAGTAAAAACATACATGATGAAAGATGTAAATAAATGTTTAGGTTTTTGATTAAAAATGGCGAGACATGAATATCAAAACTGCAGCAGGCCCGAAAGAAATTAGAAAGCTGTAAAAACAAAACTCGAAATTGTGTTACCTGAATTCTATACTTTTCTGTAAGCTAGTCAAAGATCGATTATTTGAGTTGGCATCGATTCAGATGGAATCGGTGTCGATTGGACACACAGGCAGATAGAAGGCCAGAGAGTAAAAGAAGAGAGAAAACTAAGCTAAAATGGATTAAATGTAAGCCTAGATTACTGAAGATTGATCAGAAAGTAGAGATTGAAGACAGGAAAAGGGGATCCGAGGTAGAAATTGATGGATTCTAACCCAAAAACCAAAGAAAATCCTGATCGGTGCTGATTTGGATAAACCGACGTTGATTGAAGACTAATCGGATTCGATTCCGACTGGGTTGGCATTGATCGAAAGGAAATTATAGAAACTAACAAAGGGGAATGCACGAAAAATGGTCAATTGATGACCGATGATGACCAGGGGAGATGTGGAGACCCGCAAGAGCTATGGACACATGGACAGAGTAACAATACACCTCTCAGGGATTAAACTACACAAAACTCACTCTCTTTCTCTAATAATCTCTTTAATCGGTCGATAAAAGTAATATCTAGGAAACCAGTTCTTCTAAATCTAACCAGAGAGGATCTCATATCGTAAATTTATAGTCGACGCCTACTAATATAAAATCGGCGCCGCTCCAAAAAATTGGTGTCAATCGAGAAACGGTCGGCGCCGATCAGGGAACAGACTCCCAAAGTGGCAAAAAGAAATGAATTGGAAGGATAAGAATATTATCCCTCTGACTCAAATATGGGAAAAATCCCATTGCATGGTTTTAGGAGGGGAGAAAAAGGTGGGATGAATGGATAATAATGGTACAGGAGGTTGGGAAATGATATGAGATAAATAAGTATTTGGAAGAAATGTAAAAGGTATGATTACATAGTTAATATTTAATTATACATGAGTCAAATATAATGGAGTAAAATAAACTTAGGATAGGTGTTTTAATTAGATACTTAATTAATACCCTAAGGGAGTAGTGGTGATATAAAGGTGCTCCGGTTACCCAAGGAGATGAGCAAACCCAGGGGACACCAAATTGGGTAACCAATTTTAGGTGTCTACATTTTGCCCCTTTTTGTCGAGTAACTTGCGATAAGCAAAGCTGCGAGACAAAAACAAGGAGTTGGAAGAAAAGCATAACAGAGACTATGTGATCCCCCTCAAACTAGGGATGGGATGGCCCCAAAAAGGCCAACAGATCCCGAGTTTGAAAAAGGTAGATAAAATAGAATAGAAGAGAGGATGCCCCAGACTAGATGTCTGGAGTAGATTTGATCATTGATGACACGCGTAAAAACAAAAAAGGCAATGACCTAAGGAACTCACAGTGGTAGGGAAAACTAGACAGTCTTCATATGAGACGACATAAGTGGCTACAGACTGGTGAGTTAAAGGTGACTGCAACATAGCAATAACCAAAGAGTGACACATTGGTAGGGACAACTAGATGGCCTTTGAACGAGATGATGTTAGTGCCTACAGACCCGCTTATCTTTAGGTTGCAAAAAACATGAGTTACCCATGTACAGGGAAAAAACTTAGAATGAGTAATAACACCGAAAATATGCACTGAAAGGTGAAAATAAGGTCAGAACAATGATCAAATAAAAATCCAAGCATCAATGCTTAGACAAAAAAGATGAAGCAATGGCATTACGGCGATTGATTTAGAAAAAGTCAAAAATTGAATTTGAGCAACATGGAAGCTTCCGGAAGCGGTCAAAAGAGGAAGAGGACACGACCAAGGGTAAGTGGTCCTTCCTGAGCTTCATAGATTTAGTGTTTTTCACATTTTGTAGGAGGCAAGAGGGCTTTTTATTGCTCTCGCCTATCATTCGGCGCCGATTAGCATGTAATTGGCGCCGATTGTACTACAATCGATGTCGAATCGGAGGAGAACGACACCGATGGAAATGAGTCGGTGCCGATGGAAAAAAATGAGTTATTTGGAAGCTTTTAAGAAAGATTTTGATGAAAGTTTAATGGTGTTGACGTTGATAAAATCGAAACTAATGACGTTGTTTGATGTAATGCAGGCACGAGAGGTCCTACACATGCGGGATGCTATTCCCGAGCTACTGGAGACTATACTGCCAGACGTGATAGATGTTGAGTGGTGCCATCTGGAGTTAGCTAGACTAGGGGGTTTCTGTTATTATAGGTGGATACCCCAAGACGTGGAGCTTATGTGAGCATTGGTGCAGCGGTGGGATAGCCAGACCTACACATTTTGGTTTTGGATGGGTGAGATGACCATCACCCATGAGGATATCTACAGGATCCTCAGGTTACTGATTACATGGGACCTGATAGAGATTACTCCTCGAGAGTAGCAGAGGAGGGCCCTAGTACGGTTATATGGGGATAAGGTAGATGATGCAGAGATAGTGTCCAGGCTGTGAGGATAGCCTCACAGTACCGGCAGGATGCCCCCAGGAGTAGATTTATAGCCTTGATCCAGATGGAAATATCCTATTATGTATTACCAGATTCTAGAGGTGGACGGTTCACACTACTCCTACTTGACCGCATCCTGCAATATCTTAGATTTCATGTAGGTGTTTGCATTTGTTGACGCATTACTGGAATAGATATATTACGAGATGTGGATGTATACCATAGGTAAGCGAGTGGGATAGATGTCAATTTTGTGCTCCATTATTAGGCATATAAACATATATCAGTGATCAGGCCATTTGGGCTTCCATGGATGCCAGGAGTAGAGGTACCCCTTGAGTATGGATTTTGATGATTGTGGGCAGACATGGCCCCAAGAGACACAGGGAGATCTACATAGTGGTATGCAGAGAGATTCAGGACTCTAACACTAACACAGGTGATATGGAGACCATACAGGGTCTATCCGACATGGGCCAGATAGGATGCCCACCTGGTGGAGCTGAGACGCAGCAAGGTGGCCAAAGGCCGTAGGCCAGAGATCTTAGAGCGAGTCCCATTTATATGGGTGATGAGATAGTTTGGTTTGATACAGATCATCCCGATGACACATGTGCCATACCGATGGGATGGCAAGGAGACGGATTTACCGATATTGATCCCAATAGATCCACCTAGGAGGCCCCACCTCCCATAGATGATGATGATGATGATGTAGAAGTAGATGAGGGCTATGAGGCGTGGTACCACAAGGAGATACCATAGCGTATTCTGGAATCTACAGAGGCAGTGAGGAGGATCTAGCGAAGCGGCACTAGAGACTTGAGGGAGAGCATGTTGCCTTGATATAGGCATACCGCAGGACCGCCCTCGAGGAGATTAGGACTCTGTGAGAGGAGAGGGACACCTTACAGAGAGAGACACCACTCGTCAAGAGTGTGATATAGTGATCCAATAGAGAGATCGATATCACAAGCACAGGGAGGCCCTCAAGGCCAAATATGGTGATAAAGGAACCACCTCAGAGTCAAGGGCAAAGGGTGTGGTAGCAGGAGGACCACCACCAAAGGCAATAGCGCCATTGCGAGCACCCGGTATGGTGAGTCTGAGTACCTATCAGGATCTCCTTGCTGAGGTGAGATATTATGAGGATTCCCTGACACAAAGACGCCTTGGATGTGCCTCGGTATGGAGCGAGGAGGAGGACAGTGATAGCTACTACTGGTGGTGCTTTGGAGGGTGCGAGCACCAGGAGATCAAGGAGGTGGTAGGGCCATGGCAGTGGGCATCTCTAGCTCTGTAGGAGATGGTCAAGAGAGACATCCTAGACCTGAGGAGGGAGGAGGAGATAGTGTTCTCCACCTATCTAATTTTACTATATAGATGTGATACTTTGTAGAGATATATTGATGTAGCCTCGAGTTGAAGGCATTTTTGGATACGATGTATACGGCTTGATTGGAAGCCATACATTCTTTTGTATAGACAGATATATGTATATATATTCATCATTTTGTGTTATGTGATTGGATTCATGCATTTAATTTTGATAGATAGGGATGGATGTTATGGATAGATGTTATGTAATTTTGATGGATATAGATGATAGATGAATAGATGTGATTTGATTGATTTGTCATGGATAAATGGTTGATTAAATTAACATGTTTAAGATGTTAATTCAATTAAATGATATAGATAGATGGATTCACATGTGTTTTTAATACATGCTTTGATTTTTTAGATGAAGTAGATAATATGAGCATAGATAGATGATAGATTTGATTGAGTAAATTAACCTGTTAAATGCCAATTTAACTAGATGAACAACAAATAAACATGGGAAATGTCTTTTTGAAATAAAGTGATGTAATGATATTATCCCTTAGAAATAAAAAGCACTACACCTAGATAGGAAAAAGAATGATAAGTTAGGCCCCTAACTGACCATAAATAGAGACCTTGATGGTAAATCAAAGACGATGCACACAAGGCCATAGACGCGGATAAAATAAACTTGACGCTAGTTAGTCATAAACCAGATCTAGGAGGTAGATAAGGACAAGAGATAAGTATGCATCTTGTCAAAACACATGAAGGATTAAATACATGCCCATATTGGGAAAACAGGGTCTCCATATGATCGAAAAGGGTCTTATATCACAGCTTCATAATTTGTTTTTATTTTTTTTTTTAATAGAAAAGCAAAATGATCGATGCGGGAAGTTTGCTAGATATAGAAAGACTGGTCGATATAGGAAGTATTTTAGAGATGCTAAAAAGTGAACAAACTAACCAATAGAGGAAGTTTGTTACTACAAAGGCTGGAAATGCCATATGAGAAACAACCATTCTTCAAGGGAGCGGTCTGTATTTTGATTTTGATGGTAGCCATCCTTTGAGGAATGGTCTACATTTTTTATTTTATTTGATAAGGCATGGATAGTCTGTCCTTCGAGGGATCAGTATATCTTTTGGGACTAGGATAGAATCTCTTCTTCTCTCTCTTTTTTTTTTTTGAAGAAGCTGAGTTTAGACCAGATAGATCAGATAGAGGGAAGAAAATGTATATAAGCACGTACTCATGCCCCAAGTGGATTTGATCAAGATGAAGACCTAGGGCGATGGAGTAGGGATTAAGGTATTCCTACCATGAGAAGGAACAAATCAGTAAGGAAAATTCCATGAGTAGATCCGCGGTACTCATATTTAAGGTATGAAAAGAAATAGCATGGAGAACCACATAGTTCCAAATCACTACGAAATGCATGACTAGTTGTAGATGGATGAAAGATCTATTTTGTGACTAAGATCATGTAAGATAGATTTTAACAATAGAAGGGCCTTAGATGCAAAGCATTAAGAGGTTCCATTTTAGGTATACCATCCATGGAAGATAGGTGATAAGCCCCGGACTGTACTTATGAGTGACAACATATGGTCCCATCTAGTTAGGAGCAAACTTACCACATTGACTCCATTCCAGAGTAGTGACATTTTGGTTTTCTTTAAGAACAAGATCACCAACTTGGAAGTGATGATACGATAAATTCTTGTTATAAGCACACTTGACACGCTCAAGATAGACTTGATGATGTTCAAGAGAGTTAAGACGATGTTCATCTAACAACTCAAGCCATGCGAGATGGTTTTGACAATAGTCTTCGTAAAAAAACTCTCTACGAGAGAGACGCGAAGAGAGGGAATCTAGACTTCCAAAGGAAGGACAGCTTCAGACCCATAGACGAGAGAGAAATGAGTAGCACCAATAGGGGTACGAATGCTAGTATGATAAGCCCAGAGAGCAAAAGGGATGTGTAAGTTCCAATCCCTATTAACTCAACTAGTTACCTTTGTGAGGATATTACGCAAAGTTTTATTAGAAGCCTCAGCTTGGCCATTAGATTGTGGATAGTATGGAGAAGAAAAGCTAAGTTTAATATTGAAAGTGTCACAAAGTTTCTACAAATCTTTATTTTTGAAAGACTTGCCATTATCTGTAACGAGTTTATGAGGAACACCAAAGCAACAAATGATGTGTTGATAGACAAAATCAATGATAGGTTTAGCTTTGGTTGATGAAAGAGGAATAGCCTCCACCCATTTAGTGAAGTATTCTGTGGCAGTGATGATGGAGTGATGTCGCTGCAAAGAGCATGGATTGATGAGACCAATGAGATCAAGACCCCATTGTGAAAAAGGCCACAAATCTGCTGCAGGTTGTAAAGCCTGGCTAGGGATATGTGTGAGATTAGCGTGTTGTTGACACTTGACACATTTCTTGACATAGTCGCAGCAGTCTTGATTAAGAGAAGGCCAATAATAGCCTAAACGTAGGATGCACTTAGCCATGGCCAAACCACCAAAGTGTCCACCACAGATACCGTCATGGACCTCCTGAATGGATTTAGATGATTCAGGGGTTTTGAGGCACCGAAGAAAAATACCATCAAAGCCATGTTTGTAAAGGACTCCACCCAGAATAGTATAATGGTTTGTGCATTGGATAAAATATCTTCTACCATTAGAAGTCAGATCTGGAGGAAGCAATGAACAGGATAGATAATCAAAAATGTGCTGATACCACTCATCTTGAGTGTCGCCGTGGCCGTGTGACGGCGTTTTGAAGTCAACTACCTGAGATGAGATGGTTGGTCTAAATGCTAAACAACCACATAAAGTCACGAGTCTTTAGTGAATGGAGGAATAAGCAAGGCTAAAGAAGCCATTGTATCTGCAAATCAGTTTATAGTGTGAGGAATAGCCTGGATAGTAAATTTATCAAAAGATTGAAGCTGAAAGAGAACGATATCGCGATATTTTTGAAGGATATCATTTTTGCACTGATAGACACTAGTGACTTGATTAATGATGAGCTCAGAGTCACCGAAGATGTCGATATGGTGAGTGTTGAGATTAATGGAATTTTGAAGACCTAAAATGAGGGCTTCATATTTGGCCATATTATTAGTACATTCAAAGTTAAGTTTTTTTGCAACAGGATAGGTGCACCCCAAGGAGGAATCATGACAAAACCCGTACCTCCCCTTGCTTTGACATTTGGACCCATCAAAGAAGATTTTTACTTTAAATGGAGACGGAGACCAAATATATTCATTGAATGTACTCATCCTGGGAATTGAGTGAGGGTGATTTGAGTGTCCGTAAGAGGGGCATCACCAATTGATCAGCAATAACTTGACCCTTGATAGATTTCTATGAGATGAACTCGAGGTCAAACTCATCATGAACATGAGCCAATGAGTAATATGATCACGTAATAAGGCTTCGCATGCATAGTCTTGAGTGGATTGACACTTTTAAAAATATAAGTTTTATGATTAAGGAGGTAATGATGAAGTTTAGAAGTTGTGAAGAAGAGAGCACAACATTACTTTTCAGCTTTGGAATAGCGAGTTTCATACTCATGAAGAGTGTGACTGATATAATAGATGACCTATTCTTTACCATTAGCGTCTCGATGCGAAATCATGGCTCCCAGAGCATGGTCATAGAAATATAAAGATAGAATGGATCCCCCTCGCGTGGAGGTGTAAGCATAGGTGGAGAAAGAAGATAAGCTTTGAGATCATCAAAGGATTTTTGGCAACGCTCATCCCATTCAAAATGAACATTTTTACAGAGGAGATGATGAAAAGGTTGACAACGGTTTGAAAGTTGTGAGATAAAATGATGCACTGATTGAAGGCATCCCTGAAGACCACGGACCTACTTTAAGTTAGATGGAGGAGGAATCTCAAGGATAGCCTTTATTTTTGTGAGATTGAACACAATGCCCCTAATAGAAATGATAAAGCCTAAGAGTTTACTAGTGAGAACACCAAACACACATTTAGATGGATTTAGGCGAAGACAAAAATGAATGAGTCTCTCAAAGACAGGCCCAAGAATGAGAAGATGATCCCGAAGCGTTTGGACTTATCGAGGAGGTCGTCGACGTAATCTTCTACGCTTTGTGTATGAGATCATGGAAGATGTAGGTCATTGCACGTTGATAAGTTGCTCCTACATTCTTAAGACTAAAGGGCATGACGCGATAACAAAAAGTCCCCCAAGGAGTTATGAAGGAATTCTTATGTTGATCCTCTGGTGCGATGAGAATTTGATTATACCTAGAGAAACCATCCATCAGAGAAAGCATCTCGTGACCTGTAGTTAAGTCCACGAGTTGGTCGATATTAGGTAGAGGGAAATCATCTTTTGGGCAAGCGAGATTAAGATCCCGAAAGTCGGTGCAAATTCAAATTTTCCCAATAGCTTTAGTTACTGGTACTACATTTGAAACCCATTGTGGATAGTCAATGGGTTGGATGAAGTTGGCAGAAAGCAAGCACTACAACTCTTCTTTAATGAGGAGAGCTACACGAGGATGCATCTTACGCAGTTTTTGTTTAACTAGTTTGATGTCTAGAAGAGTAACGATATTGTGGACCATGATATTAGGATCAAGGCCTGACATATCTTCATATGACCAGAAAATGCTTGGTAATGATCGAAAGAAAGGTGGTGAAGTCTCCTAACTCCTGTGGGTTAAGAGATTGGCCGACCTTAATGATGCGAGGGTCTTCAGAAGTCCTTATATTAAGGTTGATAGTGGCTTCGTTGAGAAGTGTAGTTGTGTCAGAAGGAATGGTTTTAGGAAGATAAGAATCCTCTGCCCCTAGATAGGCAAGGACATAATCATCATTTGAACAATGGATAGTATTGATAGTAGGAGAATCATCTCCAACCATTTTGGGGAAGACTAATGGTATGGAAGTGGACTTTCCATTAGTCTTATAGGTCAGTGGACCTAAGGAAATGGTATTGACTAAAAAAAAAGTTAGGTGGAATGGGAATGGTGTCATCTACATCAAGTGATGCTTCAGACCTGACAGGAGAAGATGGTTCCTCTATGGAAAGAGGCTCATCGAGAATGGTGATGGTGGCTTTTGAGAGAGGTTTGAACCCTAAACCAAATTTTTGATGTGGTTTAAGAGTTGGAATGGATGTAAGGTCATGCACACCCTATTCATATTTTCCCAGGCCAAATCCCTTCCACGCGCATCGATATAGATAAGTTTTAACGAATGTGGGATTCTGTAGATGATCAAACCCTCTGAGTAGGGTTTGGCCCTAGGAGGAGAATCCAGATGATAGTGAGGTGTATCAAGACCATCGTAGATGAAGTTAGTCTATTGATTGGGAGACCAATGGTGACAATGCATCCAAGATCTGGTTGATATTCAGGTTTTTATCGGCCTACCATACTCATTAGGTTTGAGATGGGCATCAAAAGAGAGAAGGGGAAGCTCTCCTAGCGAGAAGCGCTACAATGTATCTTCTAGATTTTGTAGATCTGGTAGTTTTGTTGTAGGTATGGAAGAGGATGAAGCCTTGTCAAGAGAATCAACATTCTCTTTTAGAGGGACAGACCCTATGGTCATGTCACATTGTGTGGATGGAAAAGGGTCTCCTGGATGAGTATAGATTTTTCCCTCATACTAATATTTTATGCATCGATGGAGGGTTGATGGGATGTAGTGCATTATATGGATCCAAGAGCGTCCAGGATCATATTGTAGTGGAATTTACCTTCGACAATGTAAAAAGCTCATGAAGAAGTTTCTTGCCTACTCGAATGGGTAGGACCACAGTTCCTAAAGTAACTCACCAACTGATCATTAAATGATCGAAGGGTGAAAGGCGGTGGTGATACTAGATTTTTTAGTAACTTAAGTTGCTCAAATGTGTGGGAGGAAATGACATTGAGTGTGGCACCACTTTGTCGATCATAGTGAATTTTAACATAGTGTTATTGATTTGGACTATGATGAAGAGAGGAGCTTCTAAATCCTCCAGAGAAAGGGGAGGAATTTTAGAATCCTCGAAGGAGATGGTGGTTGATGGCCTATTCAATCTAACAACCATGTCAAAAGGTTGGGGCTCATCTGAATTCACATCAATACGGCATGATTATCAATTTGAGCTTGCGATCTTGCTGGGTGATGACCGAATGAGGTAAAAAGAGACAGATTTGACCAAAGCATGGGTGAGTTGTTTCATCACACTCTCCTCAACCGACATGAGAATCGAGTCCAAGGTGAAGCAAAAATATAGACCCAACCTCTTGGGGCTAATGAGGAAGGAGGAAATCCTTTGAGAGCCACGAAATAACGACTTGTGGTCGAAGAGGCTATAGAAGGTGATGGATTATCATACCGTTGTGTTCTAGTGGTGATACAAATTGCATCGATTTGAGAAGGTGGAAGACCATCTGGAGTGCTATCAATAGAATTGGGGGCCTGAGTAGGCCGTTCAGGCTCAGATGTAGTTGGGATGAAAGGAGACACTTGTTCCTCCTCCTCTTCTAACAGAAGATCACTTTCTTCGAAGAGGCTATTAACGACAGTTTATAGGGCTTTACATCCCTCGGTGTCATGACCTGGAGTGCGATGGTAAGCACAAATCAAATCAGAGTTGAACCATGAAGGTTTTACTCCTTTGGGATTATAGGGTTTGATTGGAGGAAGAGATATAGATGAAGATTGGATAAGTTGGTGAAGGATTTCAGTATAGAATCTGGTAGACGAAGATGTGGATAGAGGTGAAGAAGGCACCTCTTTAGCCTTAATAGACTGCGAGGTAAAAGAGCTTGCATATCTGGTTTGACAGTCTTTTTAGGGACTGTTTTTCTTTTTTGAACATTGGGAGAAGTAGCCTTAGGTGCTTGAGATGGAAGCAAGTGAGGCAAGATTGATTTTAGCGGAGGAGGAGCTCCTAAGATAGATTTTGAAGATGATGAAGACATGACAAGTGTTTTAGTCTTCGGAGATGAAGAAGGCTACTTGGCCAAAACAGACGGTGATTTAGATAAGATTGATTTAGATGGGGAGGAGCTCCCAAAATAGATTTGATAGGTAGCACAAAAGGTGCTTTGGTTTTTAGTGACGAAGATGATGGTTTTGATAAAAGAGATGACGCCTTGCCAGTAGGTAAATCCACTTTATGAGGCACTGATGAAGATGGTGTTGTAGAAGAAGACACCTTTCCAGTGGATAAATCTAATCTTTTATGAGGCACAGAGAGGGATTTTTGAGGGAAAGCACCAAGAGTTTTGATGGTCTAAAATATTGGTTTTCCCTTTTCAGGGATGGTGACAAATTTGACCACATAAGGTGATTGTAACCGTTTCAGAGGAAGTAAAGAAGATGATACCGACGATGTAACCCTAGGCTTAAACTCCAATTGCTTATGTCTGAGTCTAGGAGTTGGAAGCATAGGTGTCAACGCTACCTCTTTAGATGTGTCCTTAATAGGTGAGGAAGCACTGATGGTGGAAGAGGTAGGAAATGAAGAAGTAGCCTCTTGTGAGGAAGGTACTTTAGATGCAGTAATTGTGGGTGTAATTACTGTAGGAAAAGTGATAGGAAGAGTCAAGATCAAAGATACTTCCAAAGGCATAGAAGTTGGTACAACTATGGGTACATTAACCAAAGGCATGGTCATGGAAAAAATGGGAGCGACAGTAGTAGAAGTATCCATAGTGGAAATTTGAAGGGATGCAAATGACTCAAGCACTGAAAGAATATCCGATGATGAGAGACAGGATGAAGATGACATTGTCTCGGTATATAGGTGGAAGATCGAGATAGCAAGGTAGAGGGAGACAACTCTATTTATAATAAAGGAAGACTCGAAGATGGACCATCGAGGATGGTGGAATCTCGAATTTGAAGCAATGGAGGAGAGTTCTGATTCGGTTGACGTGTTTGTGGATGATTCTGAGTTAGAAGAAGAATCATTAGTAGAAATGAAGTTGATAGTATGAGTGTTTGGTTTTGAGACCACAAGCGTCATTGTTTGGGAATGACTTGGAAAAGGCTTTAAAAACATTAAGCACTTGATTTGGGGGAGCATTTGGGTTATCAGAATGAGCTCACCTTTATCAATGAATTTTTGGATGAGATTTTTGAAGGTCTGACTTCATTCAATATTATGGCCTTTGCTTCTATGATAATGAAAAAGTCATTTTCACAATACCAGAATGGTCATTCTTGGCTCTCATCAAAATTTCTAATAGGGGAAGTTCGATCATGTGAACTTCCAACATTTTTTCTAAGATAGAAGCATATGATTCCCCCAACAAAGTAAAAGACCGAGATGATAAAGGTCCTTTTCGAGAAGATGAAGATTCTCTCCGAGGTGTTTGATTAGAAGTGCTATCAGATTGTGATGTTTTTAATATGATAGTGTTGGTGGACCCCTGATTCTTGTCTTTGTTAGAAGCGGAAGGGTTTGATTTTGTAAACTAAGAAAAATCTGGTTTAGATTTAGAACGAAGTTTTAACTTCCCTTGTTCGATGGCGTGAGACTCAAGTTTGCATGCCATCATAAAGGATTCTTCAAATGTATAAAAGGTTTGAATCCTTAAAGTGGAAGAAATATGATTAGCGCAAGATCGAGTAAACAACTCAATTTTCTAAGATTGAGGGAGGGAGAAGGACAACTGATTTATTATTCCTCTCCAACGAGCGAAAAAGTCTATAATAGACTCGTCCTTGAATTGAAAAATGTTATAAAGATCTGTGATCAAGATCTTATGTGTGATTTTTATTAAGAATTTTTCAACAAACATCTGGGCTAATTGAGAGAAATAAAATAGAGAATGTTGGGGTATGTTGTTGTATCAGTCTAAAGCGATCCCTATTAAAGACATAGGAAAGGTATGGAGCATAAGCTCCTAGTCCTAGACTATAAGGTAGCAAGCATGTTTAAATGCTCGTAGGTGTTGTTGAGGATCCTCCCGACTATCAAATTTCAAGAACTTAGGAAGTTCCCATTAGGGAGGATAAGATCTAAAAGTCACCGATGGATGAATCAGTTCATTACATACTTCTTCAAAAGAGTATGAAGGGCAAGCTCCTTTGGTGGAGGCTTCGAGGTCTGTAATTTTCTTGAAAAGAATTTGGACGACATCATATTGAGGAGGGGGCATGTTGATATGTCCCATATGAGAAGCAAATGGTATGTTTTGTTGAGGCGTTAATGGGGATTCATTCACTGATTAACAGGATGATAAGAGGAATAACCAGGCGTTTTAGGTGATGCCTAGTGAGGTATTTGTTGTGAAGGATCTTGAGTATAAATAGGCTGTGAAATGACAAGTGGTTGAGAGAAAGGTGGTTGAATGAGAGATGGAGCTCGATTGGTGGGTTCCTACACTTGCCGACTGAATCGAAATGGATTGAGGAATGTGGGTGTTGATTTGATTTGATATGGTGGGAAACAAACTCTGAATGAAGATTTTGACTGTCGGATTAGTTATTAATGGTGTTGACACCAAAGGATGGGTAAAGGTCACTATCGCGGGAGCATTGGAAGAAAGATCAACTGGAAGACGAGAAGGAGGAACTAATTGAATTACATGAGGGGGTTGGCTCATAGAGAGATACTGACCCTGAGATGTAATAGACGACATAGAAGAATTAACAACAATTTGTGGGAGTGTGGACGCACTCATCATAGTTGAAACAGATGGCCTCTCAAAAGTAGGTTCTGGGGTAGCCAAGGTAGCCATGGAACTAGGGATAGGCAGGGTCATTTGAGAACCAGTCGACATGGTCGGTGGAAGAGAAAAAGGAGGAATAGATGCACCACCTTCTTTTGTGGTTCAAGGTGAGAAGAAACATGCTAATTTTTCTATGAAAGCCTGGGATGGCTCATGAGAATAATCATAAACTTGTTGGATCGATGGTCCCTGATCAGATATTCGAATAGACTTATGCACTAAGTAATCCATAAGGGCTACCGGATTGTGGTCAAGGAGTGCCTGAAATTCAGGATCTCCATGAGGAACGTACTCTATATCAGAAGTAGATGAGACTTCAAAAGGATCAGGGGAAGGTGGTCGTGATGGGATCGCTTTAAGATGATAAAAAGGTTTATATGACCAAGATGGGGAACCAACTAACAGTGGTCTCGAAGAAGATCCAAGGTGCTGAAACATCCACATTAGCGAGGGTCTCAAATGAGGAAGAGACTAGTTGAGCCATTTTTCTATATTGTGATCGGTGATGACCATCATAAACAAGCACAAACACATAAAGAGATTAACCTAATTAATGCACAGAAAATTCAAGTAGCGTAGGTGTTTATCTCTTTTAAATTTTCATGCTTTTCAAGAAAGAAAAAATTTTGGGAAGGATTTTCGAATGCAGAGACTACTCAATTGGCCAAACTAAGGATGGTTTGGGGATTGTTTTGGTGAGGAGTCCCAAAGGCACTTCAGTAAAAGACTGAGTACGTGGCTTGATATAGGGGCCTACCCCCGCACTTCACACACCACTGTGATAAGGGAGTTGGATGCTTTGCCAATATATATCAGAACTTCGTGAATTTATACCATGGCCCGAGTACCGTGTAGGCTCTTCCTCTTGGATGTCACTTCCAAGTAGGTGAGGCTAGGGAAGGAATTTTTGTTTAAATGCTTTATACCTAGTGATTTTGGCTTTGTGTGCAAGGGTGAAAAATAAAAATCAAATAGTGTCACTACCGATTTTGATCAATTTTCCAACCTATTAGGAAAACTAGATGAAGAGCATACAATAGAAATGACAAAGAAAAAGTTCTTTTTAAGCACTAAAAATGAAGTGTTTGATTTCGATGAAGACAAGTCAAACAAGTTCTTTCCCAATGTGATTAATTATTTTTAAGAACCAAAACTAAAGTGTTTGAGTGTGATAAAAACAAACAAACAAGTTCTTTTTAAGTTCCTAAAAAGGAGAAAACACCGCAAAAGAGAAATACCTGTAGATTTAGCTCTCCAAGGTGTGTGGACTTCAAAAAGCATGTTGTTGAGCTCTTCCCCTCGAACAATCCCGTGAACAAGCAAAGTGCTCCACAAGACAAGGTTAAGCAAACACGCAAACAAATCCAGAAAGATATATCTAGATAACTAGATACTAGTAGAAGAGAAATTTCTATTTAAAAACTAGAAAACTTTTCAAGAAAATGACAATTTTGCACCAAGAGATAAATCAAAAAGTACAGCTTTGAAATCAAATGAAATATTTACTAATCTTAGAAATGGAAATGGGAATCTAGATATGCAAGAAAGAAATAATTTTGACTTTGCAAATTATAAACGAAAGAAACAAGACCAAAATAAAGAAAGGAAATGCTTAAGGAAAACTGATGAAAATCAGTGAAGAAAAAGAACAAAAGTTCAAAATTGGAAAAGAAATGAACTTACCAATAGGGGACTTTGGTTGGTCCCATCGGCGTGCCAATATGTAGATCAAGAATTTCCGCGCTTATTACTTGTCCAAGTTAATGCACCAAACTAAAGACAAAAACCCTGAAAAACTCAAATGAAATCAATACCTAATAGATTGGATAAGATCCTGAAGACGTAGATGGAAAGAATGCTGATGGAGATAAGATGGGCGCACACAAGCAATCCTACAAATTAGATCCAAGAAACCTGCGATGCACAAATCCTTGACAGAAAAAGATGATGTTAGATGATATATGGGTGAACTACCCAGAAAGCAAGTCTATGAAGCAATGAGCTTCCTTGGCAGATGTCATTTCACATTTTCAATCAAGAGTAAAAACATACGTGTTGAAATATGTAAATTAATGTTTAGGTTTTCTGATTAAAAACTACAGACAGAATATCAAAACTGCAGCAAAATCTAAAAGACAACAGAAACTATAAAAACAAAAATGAAATTATGTTACTTGAATTTTGTACTTTTCTACAGGTTGGTCGGTGTCGATCAGATAGTGATCAGCGTCGATTATTTGAGTCGGTGTCGATTCAGATGGAATCAACATCGATTGGACACACAAGCAGACAAAAGGCCAGAGAGTAAAAGAAGAGAGAAAACTAAGCTAAAATGGATTAAATGTAAGCCCAGATTACTAAAGATTGATTAGAAAGCAGAGATTGAAGATAGGAAAAGGGGATCTGAGGTAGAAATTGATGGATTCTAACCCAGAAACCAAAGAAAATCCTGATCGGTGCCGATTTGGATAAACTAGCATTGATTGAAGACTAATCGAGATTTGACCGGACTGGGTCGGCATTGACCAAAAGGAAATTATAGAAACTAACAAAGGGGAATACCTGAAAAATGCTTGATTGATGACCGATGATGACCAGGGGAGTGTGGGAGACCCACAAGAGCTATGGACACGTGGATAGAGTAACAATACACTTCTCAGGGATTAAACTACACAAAACTCACTCTCTTTCTCTGATAATCTCTTTAATTGCTCAGACAAAAGTAATCTCTAGGCAACCAACTCTTCTGAATCTAACCAAAGAGGATCTCAGGTCATAAATTTATAGTCGGCACCGACCGATATAAAATTTGTGTCGCTCCGAAAAATTGGCATCGATCGAGAAATGGTCGACGCCGATCAGGGAACAGACTCCCAAAGTGGCAAAAAGAAATGAATTGGAAGGATAAGAATATTATCCCTCTAACTCAAATACGGGAAAAATCCTGCTGCATAGTTTTAGGAGGGGAGAAAAAGGTGGGATGAATGGATAATAATGGTACGGGAGGTTGGGAAATGATATGGGATAAATAAGTAGTTGGAAGAAATGTAAAAGGTATAATTAAATAGTTAATATTTAATTATACATGAGTGAAATATAATGGAGTAAAATAAACTTAGGATAGGTGTTTTAATTAGATACTTAATTAATACCCTAAGGGAGCAGTGGTGATATAAAGGTGCTCCGGTTACCCGAGGATATGAGCGAACCCAGGGGACACCACATTGGGTAACCAATTTTAGGTGTCTACAATAAAATAAGTCCCTCTAGTATGCTTGACATAAGAGCGTGAGGATGTGCCTAAATGTGAGGACCCTTAGTGAAAGTTGCAAAGGAGAAACATATATGTATTGGATAATTTCAAAAATGAGGTAACCCCAAAAGGATTACAATTTGTATCTTCCTTATCTTCTTATGAAAAAACATTAGAAACAACAACTACTTCTCTCATCTAGTTAGCGGTGATTGTGTAAATTAAATTTGGATATTTGTTAGAGTAGGAATAAAGTAGGTTTATATGTGCATAATAATTTTATATACACAACCTAGATGATCCCTTTGGAGTATTTATGTGTTTTTATTTTGTAAATATATTTTCGGATCTACCCAAGTAGTTGCATGTTGTAGAGACATACCCGGAAGGAATGAAGATATAACAATGGAATTAAAAAGGTTTCCAGGTTCGTAATTATTTCACACAAAATCTTAGGCCTAATTAATGATTAAGGTGTTTCATCTCTACATATAACATCTATATGCCCCCTTTGAGTCACCATAAATGTTAAAAAATGTGCACCAACCCATTTTTATTAATCTTGTGCCTTATGCCTCCCCTTTTTTCCCTTGTCTCGGTTTCTCTACATCCTTCTATGAAAAGGTCACAAAATTCAAAATGTTTGCAAAACCTGATTTCATTAGATTCTAAAATGGTTCACCATCTTTAGTTGGGTCTCAAATGTAGGTCATATTATAGAGATTCATGACCCTTAAATAGAAACATGATTACACCCTAAATAGATAAATAAGTTTTTGTGTTGATATTTGGTTCTTATTTATTAATGGAAATAAGGGTTAACATCATTTAGTATATTTAAATTAATTAATAAAAAATAATGTATAGATTAAAATATATGTCCAAATTAATTTATAATATGTAATGATAGTATAGTACCTTAAAATACCAAAATAGGGTGCGGTAGCTAAAAATAGATACAAAGATGTGATCCGGTAGTGCATGGTGAATGTACATATTGGAAATGACCTAGAGGAGTTTCATCTTTGGAACTGTAGCTATGGAAAAAGTTGGTATGGGATTGTATGACTTATCCTGGAGCTTGGTGCTCTGTAGTGGATGTGACACTATGTGATGAAATTTGCTTTGAAACACTATGTATGATGTGAAACACCTTTAACCCTAACCATGGGTAGGATACCCTACAAAAAGGTTAGTGTTTGGGTTGAAATACCCATGTGCTACCAACATTGCAACTAATCCAAAGAGGCCTCAAACCACATGTATTTCTCTATCTAGCATTGTATATTGATATGGATGCAACTACTTTATAAAATAGATCACTTGATAATGAGAAACAATGGCTTGAAACTATTAAGACATGTTTGGTTTTTATTTGAAGGTATTTATAATGAGAAGCTTCACTCTTAAACCTATTTTGGAGTTCTTCACATTCATATGTAGTGTTTGCTCCTAGGTTTTGTTGCTAATTTTATGGAAGTTAGGAGAGCTTGGAATGATTTAGGAATGCATTTTTCAATGATTTTTCTTGAAAGGTTTAGGTGATGGCATTTGAGGTAAATAATTGAGTTAGACTTTCTTTTATAGGCATTTGTAGATTTGAATTTTTATTAAGGCCAACCTAGGAGATATGAAACAACATATGAAAATATATCAATTTAGAAAAATAATTGTTAGGTGGCGGAGACATGACCATATGGGCCAAGAACGTGGTACTATTTTGTCCCATCCAAATGGTTTGAAACAATTAGTCTAAGGGAATTTGCAATATTCTAGGTGAGAGATTCTTAGGGATAGTATATTGTTGTGAATTATTACAATTAGTTTTTAATTATTGCAAGTGGTTCTATAAGTGACTGCATAATGTGAATATATAAGAAAGTCAAGAAAGAGATATATCAAGGATAAGTCACACAAGATTGGAATGTGTGCATAAGTCATTATTTAATTGTAAAGACAATATTTTTATTTCCAAATTTCAATTTCTAAATCCCTACCACCCCCACCCCAAAACCTTAAGCATGAAATGGATTTTACATGCTTACAATAAAATATACTTGGGTTTGTACACATAATATTTGTGTTTTCTCGAAGTTGTTGATCCCACTTGAGTTTTGGCACACTCCTTAATGAAACTTGTTATCACCAAAAATAACACCACTGTCATTTGTCATGTATGTATGGATGAGCAATCGTGTTTTTGGGTAACATGGGATTGTCTCTCAAATTTTGGGACTTTCTACTTGAGACAAACATCCAAAAAATGTTGGTTCCTCTACCTAAGATCCTAATGCTAAAATACTCCTAAGGAAGTAAATGTAACTATCTAACCATATTCTATGATTCCAAGGGACCAGGGAAGAGAAAGATTCATGAAAATGGGAAAATCCTACACTAAAATAGGTGATAACACCAAGAAAAGGGCTAGAGATACTCTAATGAGGTAAAAGGAGATGGAAATAGAGAAGGAGAGGCCGGAAAGAAGTTACATAGACCCAAGACTTCATTCACCATATATTCTTCATGAAACACAACAAAATGAACTGCAAGTGAGAAATATATGCACAAAATACAACAGCAAGAATGGAGAGGTGAGGAAATGTAACGAGATATAAGTTAGAGTTTAGAAACACCAAAAAAAAGGTTTTATTTCTTTCAAAGTATGCACATTACATTACATGTGAAGAAGAAGGCACAAGAACACATTGTCAAGCCCAAATGAAGGCTTAAAACTCGAGCTTCTTAGAAACAATTTTGACACAGTTTCTTTACATTTTAGAACATCCTCCCCATAAATGAGAGATTTTTACAATATTTAAAACATGAGAGAGAGAGAGAGAGAGGAAAGAGAGAAATTGTATCCCCCTTTCAACCACCACCAACATGCATAAAATTTATAAAAATAGGTATGGGCACCCTTACAAGACCATTCCCCAATGATACTTTTCTTGCAAGAGAAGGAACGTGTATCATACTTCATCAAATCTGGTTATTGAGCTACAAAGAACAAATAAAAGTGAGTAGTTGGTGGTGTGGTGTAGAGTAGAAGGGAGTGCAGGAGAACCAAGGATGGGTGGAACAAGTTCCCACAAGATATTGGTTCCCCACATGGGTTGGTGAGCCAAAGGATAAGGAAACGATGATGTGTTGCAGAGACAGAAGGATATGCAATAACTTGGGGTGTGGGAAGCAAACGAAAAGTAAAACTAGTCCCCTCATTTACCCAGTTCTCCATAACCCCATCCCATCCACAAGCCAAAGGAGAAAAATATTTAATTGACGGTGGAAGCGCTGGGAATCTGTGTTCCTCCCAGACCTCCTTGGATCCACATGGGCATAACTATTTCCCAAATAATCCAAATTTGACAAATTTTATATCATTGGAAAGGTATTTTCATCCTCTACACCTTGAAACCTAAAATATTGAGTTGGGTGAGAGTGAGTGGGATAAAAGGAAGAAAATTTTCTCAACATTTAAAGATGCGATTCAGAGCAGTCTAACAACTAGATTTAATGAGGTATGGTGCCCATTTCTTCCTCCACAAGTAATACATCATGGGGGAATGGTATTTT
This sequence comes from Taxus wallichiana var. yunnanensis, assembly GCA_018340775.1. NCBI lineage: Eukaryota > Viridiplantae > Streptophyta > Pinopsida > Cupressales > Taxaceae > Taxus > Taxus wallichiana. The sequence continues at coordinate 820,336,095 of CM031235.1, forward strand.
AAGGTTACCCATACCTATTTTAAGGTATTTAATGCATGTTTTTGTGGGTAGAGGCATAAATATGAGTTTCCTTTTTTCTCTCTCTTCTTCATATATTGTAAAAAACCTCTCATTTGTGGGGGTGTTCTAAAATGTAAAGAAAATATTCCAAAAAAATTTTATTAGATATGAGTCACAAGCCTTCATTTTAGATTTGGTAAGTTTTCTTGTGCCTTCTTCAAATTTAATGGTTTGTGCATACCTTGAAAGTAATTAAAATCAGTGTTTTCTTAACCCTAACTTGTGTTTTATTACATTTCCTTTCCTCTTCATTCTTGTTGTGGTATTTTGTGCATGTATTTCTCACTTGTAGGTTCATTTTGTTGTGTTTCATGGAGAATAGATGGTGAATGAATTCTTGGGTCTGTGTCACTTCTTTTGGCATCCTCCTTCTCCATTTTCCCTTTCCCTTTTCCCTCGTGTAGATTATTTCCACCCCTTTTCTTAGTTCTCTCACCTCTTTTAGTGTAGGATTTTCCCATTTTCATGCTTCTTTCTCTTCCCCTAGTCCCTTGGAATCATATAATAGGGTTAGATATCTTCATTTCCTTCCTTAGGAGTAGTTTAGAATTAGGATTAGGTAGAGGAACTAGCCTTATCTGGAGGTTTGTCTCAAGTAGCAAGTCCCACAACTTGAGAGACAATCCCATGTTACCCAAAAACATTGATTGCTCATCCAAAAATACATGACAAATCAGAGGGTGTTGTTTTTTGGTGAAAACAAAACCTCGTGACATAAAGGGTAGTCAATGTATATAAAATAATTGAAATTTAACTTAGATTTGAAAATATATTAGTAATTTGTAAATTTAGTAAAGTAAGGAGACAAAATTATGGAAGGAATGGACCTATTTTATTTTCCAAAGTATAAGCTCTCAATTTTTTTACTTATATATTTATACTTCAAATGATTTATTGAAGGATTGGGGATGATCATTCCCAATTTTTGTTGAAGGAGATATCATAGCCACATTGGAGTTGAGTGTTTCTTGACCCATCACCAAAAGGTTCCATTACAATTTTTTCCTAAGAACCATGAAAGAAGGAAGGTTACCATAGGGTTTCATATTCATCCTGATATCCTCCAAAACAATGTGAGAAAAAGGTTGTCACAAGGTTTTCTATTCACATTGATATTATCCTTATCCCAAAAATGACACCTCTATAGATGGATTTATGTGCGGTGAAAAATAACAAAAATTCAACATGGAATGATTAATCTCATGCCCCACCATGTCATATCCCTATGATTCTCTGATTTGTAATTATAAATATATTTAAAATCGGGCAAGGACCATTCCCTTATACCTTATATTTAAATTATTATCAAGTTATGCAATGCTAAAAAATTAATCAAGTACTCAAATCCCCGCATTATATGTCAAAATGCAATAGAAATTTCTCTAAAATATGTAATATTTTTTTAATCTTATATTAAAAGCCTGTAACTATGTGTGAGAACCTAAAAAATTTGTAATCTACATAGAATCTACCCCAAGATGAAATTTTCCATCTTAGACCATAACATTTGGCGATTTTGTCCCTATTAGACATTTTCCCTTGTGTAAAATTTGTTCTTGTTATATATAGTTATATATATATATATATATATATATATATATATATATATATATATATATATATATAATTTTCTTCTTGAGTATCTATAACATGTGTCACTAAGTTATTTAATTCTGATTTTTTATTATATATATCTTAGTAATGAACCCCACTCAATGCCCCCTCTTTTGAGGAAAGTGAGATGTGCAAAAATAAATCTCACCTCAAAATAAGTGATGTGTATCCATATTAGATGTATCTAATATTCGAAATTGGGTAGCTAGAAAGAAGACCATGTTCCAAAAAGGATGTGCATGGAAGAAACCATGACACATGAAGAAAGAAAACAAGAAACAGCACAAAGGTAATTGTGTATAGAAGAAAACACATAGAAATCAAACCTTTAAGTAAAAAATCAATGTCATGTATATTAGTCATGAAAATGTAAATATCTACAAAAATGGACACCAAAGTGTGACAAAGACACACATAACAAAGGCCATCAGATACATACATTAATACACGGATACAAGTAATTAAGCAAGTGAATACAACAAGTAGTAGATGAGGAATATAGAGAAAGATAAGTTATTACTGCACAAGCCACTTGATTAGTCATATAAGCCCTTCAAATATAATATTTTACAATATAATTAATTGAGCATAATGAGGAAATGAAAATAACTATATTGAAATAAAATTAATTGAATAATGTAGAAGATGTACCTAAATTAATAAGGACAATAAGATAAACTACACTTGTCATTATGTATAATCTAGTGTGTCTTGCATCAATATTAAGATACCTCATGAACACACGTGTATAAATGATTTATAGATATAGGGCTCACCCGCATCGGTTACTCCCGGCTGGGCCCAGATAGACAGATAGATAGGTATATAGGCCGCCCAATCATCGATACTGTCTAGACATTTCTATCTATCTGCGCTGACCCGGCATATATAGACGTTGACGTTGGGTCCTATATACATTTATTCATTCGCCCCCTATCGTGTATAAAGAGTATATATAAAATATGCTATCAAAATATGTGAAAATAACATATGTAAAGTGAAAAGCTAGAAAATTAAGTCATATATAGGTCTTAATTTTGTATTTGAAAATATTTGAATGTTTTTGTGCTTATTTGAATGTTTTTATATTTTAGCATATTTTTATAACAAGAAAGATATACACTATGACATTATCAAAGGGGAATGGTCAAACCCATCTAACAATAGAGACTTAGACTTGGAATATGCCACATGTGTTGTGGGATTATAGTGATCCCCATGAATAAGGGTGTTATGGTGTAAAAGTATTAAAAGATAACATGAATGTATTTTTCATGATTGCAAAATCATCATGTCTATGTATAATGTAGATAAGAAAAATTATAGAAGCTATAATGCTCTCTTATGATAAATAGAGGAACTGAAGAGCCTTTTTTTGTATGAAATGAAGAAGAATGGATTGGTAGTTCAATAGTCACCTAATTTTGTATATAACTATGTAAGTGTGGTATGAAAATGGTTCATCTTGGATCCTAATATAATTTCATCTTTATTCATTTAGGTTTCATTATGAAGCATGTCTATGTTCTGATTCAATAATAAACATTCCTCTTTATTGATTACACATATTCTCGATCATCATATTTCTATTAATTGAATGACGACCTATTTATATGTATTACACAATTGTGTTTTTAATCTTGCTACTTATATTTTTAATTTCTTAATGAAAATAATGAGTTAGTCTAGACTACAACTTCTTGCACATCCCGGCACTATGATCCAATGACCTCTGCTAATAATGGTTCCATTGTTGAGAGATGAACCCGGTATCTTGGGTGATAGTTGATTATCCCGACCAACTAGACCATAAAGTGGAATACAAATGGATTGAGGACAAAATTGAAGCATTATGCAAGTTCTATGTTCTATGGACGCATGTTTAGATCATTGGATGGAAACTACAATTAACAAGTATGTAACTTAGTTTGTTATCAAAAATTTCTTCTTTTGATTTTACCTTTGAAGCACATTTCTTTTTTTTATTATAAGGAAAGATTTTACACAAATTCCTTTTTAGTTAGGAATTTAGCTATGGAAAAGAGCCTAGTGCCAATTTCATGCACTATGTAGTAGTCGGGTAGGTGCCAAAGGGATGTAATCTTATAATAGGAAGATGAAAGGGGAATTTATAGAACTAAGGAGGATTCTTAAAGGCTCAGAAAAGGATCAAAGAGGATAATTGAAATATTATAGAGATAATCCAAACAATGCAATAAATGGGGAATTTCAAGTATTTATAAGGAGAAGATGAAACCAAGTGTGAGTAGAAGTAGAGTAAGGAAAGTGGCGAAGATGGAGGAAAATATAATCGTAGATAAACCAAATATATTACCAAAGGAAAATCCAAATTGATTGAAAGAGTGTGCAAAGAGTCAAAACATTGATTGTAAAGTTGAGAAGGAAATTAGGGAACCAAATAAAGATGTTGAAGGTAGAACAATATAACTAGCTAGAAGTAGATTCATAAAGCAGTTGGTGTTAAACCCAAAGAAACCATCATGGAATCCATGGTATTGTGAAGATAAATAAAATGTAGTCTACATTGAAGAAAATAGACCAAATCCGTAAAGGTATATAGAAAATGATAGTACCCATCTTATAGAATATATTTCCCTTTGAGCCGGATAAAGAATTGATTACATGGGATTGTTTAAACAACTTGGAGAAAATTGAAATTTTTAAGAATTTTGAAGAACATTAAACCAACCATCTATAGTATAGATTGTATTGCATACTAGAGGTGAAGAGATAGGAAGATAATAAATTTTCAAGGAAGTAGATCTATTATTGTGTAGCCACCAGTCACATATGCCTATATTTAGGGTAAAATATGAAAAGAGTGGGGAGTGAAGTAGAAATAGTTTTATGATCCAAAAATGCAACTTAGCTTTTAAAAATCTGAATAATCAAAAGAAGAGAATCCATAATCGAGTAAGATTGGTATGAATACATGTGTGAATACCAATCAACAAAGCATGCACTTGAATATAACTCATACCCCAAGCTATACCAGAGAAAAAAAATAATTCAAGAAGTTAGTTGGGAATAAGAGGAAAGATGTCTCGAAGTATCCTAATGCCTATACAAGCTTTCAGCCATATGAGGGTTTTCTAATCACAAGCATTATATGATAACATTATAAATTCATTGGGAGTAAAGGGGTAAAAGATGATAACACAAATTGTTGGAAATTGTGTTTATTGTGTTTTCATTGACGTCAAATCTCATTGATGGAAAAGAGATTCTATGTGTCATAATATTCTCCATGAGGTGGCATTCATAGTCAAGCATGAAGGTTGATTGATAGTGTCCAATCATGTTGTCTTGTTATGGTGTCTTGGTGCATAGCCAAGCAAGCTAGGTGCAAGCATGTATGGTCATGGTATGAGTTCCAAATGTTGTTATGAAGTATTTCGTGGCTATAATGGTGTGTAAGAGGTGATTATGAGTCTATAAGAGGTCATTATGGTCAGTTCATGTGAATTATGTGCTAAGTCAAGTCATTATAGGCCTATTCCTAGACCTAGTGTATGTGGTTTGGCATGGTGACAAGAAGTATGTAGTAGGAAAGTATGATATTAGCATTGTAGGTGTATTTTTACATAGCATAGCATATGTAGGAGTATTTTCAGGTCAGTATTCAGAGGTTTGATGTTGTTTCAAGGTCCTTTGAAGCAAGTTTCTTGAGAACAAGGCATGTAGATAAAGGTGAGTCTTAGTGATTGGAGATTTGCAAAAGAATTTTATTATGAATGATACTTGGGACAGTTTTGGAGGTTATCATGATTCTTCAATTCAAATTTCAAGTTGGTGTTATGAAGGTTTTGCATGTTATGATGTATTTGGAAAAATTGAGTTCATAAGAAGGTAATTTCCAGCTCGATGGTGAAGTTCTTTTACCGACCCACACATGTGGGTTTTACATGGGATCCTAAGGAATTGGGGCATGGATTTTCATTTATTCTAGATTGTTTTGCAAAAATAATGAGTTGATTTGGTCATCCCATCTTTATGAACAATTGTTAAGAAGTCGACTGGTCTTAAACCCTATTAAAACCCTCATAGGAGAGTGATATGTAAGAAATGAGGTTTATAGTGTCAAAATTATTTGGGAAATAAAATTTTATGCATCAAGGTTGAAGAGGATTCTCCAAGGATCATTTTGGTGGTGGTTTCATGATTTAGTTGTTTCAGAAGTAGGAGAAAAACCCTAGTTTTGTGGAGATTTAAGTTTCAGGGATGAGATGGAAGCTTCATGAAAATATGTGAATTGTTATATATTCCTTGGGAGATGCTCTAAGTGGCCATGGAAATTTTTAGATAGGTAAAATGAGGAAATTTAATGATACATGTCTCCAAAGTTTCCCTACTTCTTTTGGCCTTAAGGGCTAAAACCTTATTATATTTGTTGTTTTTGGTCATGAATAGATTTTGACACATGGTATGTTTTTTTATCTCTTGGAATGGTATGATGAGGTTGTTTCATGTTGAAAATCTAGTGGCCTAATTATCCCTATCAAGCTTTATAACAAGGTCGGTTGGATTAGGTGTGCTAGGGTATTTTCCTCCACATGACATGAATTTTATTTATTTAGAAAGTCTATCGTGGTTCCATTGATGTGTTTCAATATTTGGTTGATCCTGGAAGTGAAGATTGAGGTGATGGAGCATGTTTCTCTCAAGACTGGTTCTTGAGTGCTTGTTGGTCGTTTTGACTGTTTCAAAAATTGAGCTAATTGGAGGTATTGTGCTATGAATTGATAAATGAAGTGAGTTTTTCCAAATAGTAAATTCATATAAATTTCCATTTATATGATACTTGAGCCTTAATGATTTTTTTTTTTCTATGTGAATTTGTTTGTTTTCTCGGGATTGATTTCTAGGTGCTTGAGGTCCTTGTTTGAGTGGTTGGGTTCTTGGTGAGTTTCATGGTGGAGATAACTGATGCGAACTTATTTTTTTATTTGTGATTCTAATATGTTATCCCTAACTTTTGTGGAGTTTTGGTGCCTTGAAAAATTTTAATGTTGTCTTGAAGATCACAATCCATTTGTTGGAGGTGTAGGCTTTTGTTTTAGGTCTAATTGAGATGTCTTGAGCTTGTTCTTGATGGTGTGACCCTTGCCAACCTACTTGGGTCTCTTTGTGTGATTTATATGATTTTTTTGATATTTTTTCATTTTTAAGACCGGACTATATGGTCATGTCCAACCTAGATGTGTAATAATCTAGTGACATGTATGTAAGACTAGTGTAATGGCCCATTTGAATGTGTTGAGACTAACTGGATGTGAACAAGCTAGAGGAGGAAGTAGAGAAGTAAAAATGGGTCAATTATTTATTCAAGAATAGGTTTGATGAGATGATAATAGTTTAAAATTAGGTGTGTAAGGTCATTAGACCTAATTAATAGAGAAGGAACAAATTTGAGAAAGTAAGAACAAAGGGCGCTTTGAAGATTTTGAGAGAGAATAGATGATCTTGATATCACAATCAATTATGGGAGAAACATATCTTCATTTATATTTCATTTGAGGTGGTTCAGTTAGTTCTTAATCAACTTAGGGGTTGTATAATCCTTGTAGGATTGGTGTCTTACTAAACTAGGGGTTGGTGCTCCTTGCGAGGTTGGTGCCTCACTAAAAAAATATTGTTTGATGTGTAATATTATTGTAAGTCCTTTGTTATGAATAATATTAGCATATATTTTACTGTTTTTTCTTCCCCTTGAGATTTTTCCACTTCATATCCGGTGTTATTGTATTCATCTTGTCTTTTGCACTTATGGATGGTTGTAAAACACTTAATAATCTCACACATGGTTATGAATGATGAATGTATGACATGGTAAATTAAGTAAAAAATTTATAATAATGATTCACCCCCTCTTATTCTCTATTCTTTCAAAAATTTGTGTCATAGCTATGTCCTTATGAAATAATTTCAACATCTTGAAGGAGCTCATTGAAGCACAATGGAAAAATCAGCTAATATTTTAAGAAGGAAGTATGAAATTACAAAGTACTGGTTTTGGATTACAAGAAAAATTATTGATGTGCAAGTTGAGCATGGTCAAGCAATCAAAGAGTTATAATCTCAAGTTAAGAGTGTGACAAAATCCCTAAAGGTCAAAGAAAAATCTTTCCTTAGGTATGTAGATGAGTTGAGTTCCTTGAAATCATAGTTTAGAAGAATCATATCTAGAAGGTCAAAGATGTATGGAATATTATAGAAGATATCTAAATCCCTAGAGGATATGTTGAACAATGAGATGGTAGTTAGTGACAAGACTATTTTAGGCTTCAAAAGAGAACACATTGAAATTTTTGAAGACAAAAATGGTCGTCAAGTTCTCAAGAAGGCATGAATGAGATCAAGAAGACTGAATCGCATAATTTTAACCCTATTATATAATCCAATTTAATAAGATATAGTCATTCTTTCAATGGATATTTTTATTCATGCAATGAATTTGGTCATAGATATAGAGATTGCAAAAGAAGGTTCTCAAGGGATAGGTACTCATGGAATTATGAAAGATCTTTTAAAGTAAAATGTTATTCATGTTATGAGTATGGTCACAAATCCATGTATTGTAGCTAGAATCTAAGCTCATTTTAGTCAAGAGGAAAGAATAATCCTATTTAGTACACTTGTCATGAATCGGTTCATATAACAAGATTTTTTCAAAGTAAGAAGGATGATAAAGGTAAGATAATTTAAGACAAAGAAATGTTTACTATAATATATTCCAAAGAAGAATAAGGTACAACTATGACATTCAAGTATGTTGATCAATTATATGAGGTCAAGAAAATTTATTCTAAGTCTGATATACAGAGTACAAGATCTCAAGAACCAAAGCATGATAAGAAGGTAAAAAGTGTTGATGTTGTAAAGGAGACAAAACCAAAATAATAAAATCTAGTAAAAGGAGAGTCAAGCTCAATCAATATTTCAAAATATGTTGACAAGGCCAAGAAGGAAGAAATCATGGTTTTCAATCCAAAATATAATAAAAGTCATAGAGGAGTGCTAGAACTAATTGTAAATAAAGGTAACCATATGTGTTTATCAGGTTGTTAATCAGAAGGTGAAGGGTTTGCAGATGAAATTATCACGCCTAAAAATTCATCCAAGAAGAATGAGTGGTTCTCAAATGATAATTCCAAAATAGACAAAAGGAGAGTGGATTCCTTGGGATCATTTGATGATTACATATTATTTTGGTGACCTAATATACATTGTGTGTCTTCTCTAGGATTATAGAATACATTCTTCTGATGAAGGAAGCATGGGTATTCATCTGATGAAGGAATAATTATGATTCCAAAATCATAATGTATATGTATAATGTAGATAAGAAAAAGTGTACAATCTATAGTGATCTCTTAGGATAAATAGAGAATGTGAAGAGCCTCTTTTGTATGAAATGAAGAAGAAGGTATTGGTAACTCAATAGTCACCTATTTTTGTATATAACTATGTAAGTGTAGTATGAAAAATGTTGATCTTGGATCCTAATACAATTCATCTTGATTCCTTTAAGTTCCATTATGAAGTGCGTCTATGTTTGGATTCAATAACAAACATTCCTATTTATTTACTATACATATTCCCAGTCATTGTATTTCTCTTCTTTGAATGATGACCTATCTATAGCTATTGCACAATTATGAATTAACTCTTGCTACTTATATTTATAATTTCTTAATGGAAAAAATGAGTTATTCTAGACTACAACTTCTTGCACCTCCTAAAGCACTATGATCAATGACCTCTACTAATAATGGTTCTTTTGGTGAGAGATGAACCTAGGTATATTGGGTGAGAGTTGATTATCCTAACCAGCTAAACTATAAAGAGGAATAAAAATATATGGAGGAAAAAATTAAAGCATTATGCAAGTTGTATTCCATGGACTTGTGTTTAGATCATTGGATGGAAACTAATTAACAAGTATGTAACTCAGTTTTTGTTCAAATTTTTTGTTCTTTTTATTTTAATGAAACATATTTTATTTTTGATTTCAAGGAAAGTATTTTAGAAAACTTCTTTTATTAGTTAGGATTTTAGCTATGGAAAGGGGCCTATTTCCAATTCCTTACAAGATGGATTTGTCTCTCAGTAGGTTCCAAAGGGATGTAATCTTAAAGAGGAATATGAAAGGGAAAGTTATAGAATTAAGGATGGTTCTTAAAGGGTTTGAAAATGATCAAAGAGGAGAATTGAAAGAATGCAGAGAGAATCCAAACAATGCAATAGATGGGGAATTTCAAGTATTTATAATGGGAAAATGAAACCAAGTGTGAGTAGAAGTAGAGTAGGGAAATTGGATGAAGAAGGAGAAAAATATACTTCTAGATAAACAAAATAGATTACCAAAGGAAAATCCAAAGTGATTGAGAGGGTGCGCAAAGAGTCATAGACCTTGATTGTGAAGTCGAGAAGGAAATTAAGGAACCGAATAAAGATGTTGAATGTAGAACACTATAACTAGCTAGAAGTGGATTCATGAATCATTTGGTGTTAAACCAAAAGAAACCATCATGGAATCCATGGTATTGTGAAGATAAATAAAATGTAGTCTCCATTGAAGAAAATAGACTAGATCCATAAAGGTCCATAGAAAATGATAGTACCCATCTTCTAGAATATATTTCCCTTTGAGCCGATAAAGAATTGATTACATGGGATTGTCTAAACAACTTGGAGAAGTTTGAAATTTTTTTAATTTTTTGAAGAACATTAAGCCAACCATCTCAGTAGCATAGAACGTATTGCATACAATAGTTGAAGAGATAGGAATAAAATAAATTTCTAAGGAATTAGATCTATTATTGTGTAGCCACAGTCACATATGCCTAAATTTAGGGGAAATTTTGAAAAGAGTGGGAGGTGTAGTAGAAATAGTTTTATGCACCCAAAATACAACATTAGCTTTTTAGAATCTGAATAATCAAAAGAAGAGAAGCCATAATCGAGTAAGGCTAGTATAAATACAATTGTGAATACCAATCAAAAAGTGCGCACTTGAATATAACTCATACCCCAAGTTATACCAGTACAAAAATTCATCCCATGTACATTAGTTGGGAATAAGATAAAAGATGGCTCATTATTGTAATAGCTATACAAGCTTGCAGCCATACGATGGGATTTCTAGTCACAAGTATTATATAATAGCTTTCAAAAATCCATTGGGGAGTAAAGGGGGTAAAAGATGATAACACGAAGTGTTGGCTATTGTTTCTATGGTGTTTTTATTGATTTCAAATGACATTGATGAAAAAGGGATTCTAGGTGTCATAAGAGTATCCGTGAGGTGTCATTTATAGTCAAGCATGAAGGTTGATTGATAATGTCAAATCATGTTGTTTTGGTGAATAGCCAAGAAAGCTAGGTGTAATAATTTATGGTCATGGTATGAGTTCCAAAGGTTAGTATGAGGTATTTCATGGTTATAATGGTGTGTAAGAGGTGTCAATGAGTCTATAAGAGGTCATTAATGTCAGTTCATGTGAAGTATGTGTTAAGTCAGGTCGTTCTAGGCCTATTCCTAGACCTAGTGCATGTGGTTTGGCATGGTGACATGAATTATGGAGTAGGGAAGTATGATAAGATCATTGTAGGTGTTTTTTTACATGGCATAACATATGAAGGAGTAGTTTCATGTCGTATTCAGATATTTGATGTTGTTACAAGGTCTTTTGAAGTAAGTGTCTTGAGAACAAGGCATGTAGACACAAGTTAGTCTTAGTGATTAGATATTTTCATAATAATTTGAGCACAAATGATAGTTGGGACACATTTTAAAGTTTATCATGATGCTTGAGGTAAAATTTCATGTTGGTATGATGAATATTTTACATGTTATGATGTTTTTGGAAAAATTGAGTTCTTAAGAAGGAAATTTCAAGTTAGATGGTGAAGTTATTTTTCACACCCACACATATGGGTTCTACATGGGAGCTTGAGGATCTAGGGATGTTTTTACATTGAGTCTAGAGGGGTTTTGAAAAAATAGTTAGTTAATTTTTTTGTCCTATCTTTATGAACAATCGTTAAGAAGTCAAACTAGCCTTAAACCCTATTGAAACCCTTATAGCTGAGATATATGGAATAAATACATTGCATGGTATCCAAATTATCTGGGAAAGAAAATTTTATGCATCATTGCAGCTTGAATAATATTAACTTGTGGCTCATTTTTGCGGTTTTCATGATCCAACTATTTCAGGAAGTAGGAGAAAAACCTAGTTTTGTGGAGATTTGTAGTTTCAAGGCAGAGATAGAAGCTTCATAAAAATAATTGAATTGTTCCATAATCCTTGGGATATTCTATAAGTGGCCATGTAAATTTTCAATTATGTACAATGAGTAAATTCAAATATATAGGTATCCAAAGTTTCCCTACCACTTTTGGCGTTAAGGGCTCAAACCTAATCATGGAGGTTTGAGTTGAGATGAGTTGTTTTGCATATTATAGCTATGGTTTTTGGTTATGAATAGATTTTTGACACATATTATGATGTGTTTGAGCTCTTGGAATGGTATGATTATGTGGTTTCATGTTGAAACCCTAGTGGCCTAATTATCTATATAAGGCTTACCAAAAAGGTCAGTTGGATTAGGTGTGCTAGTGTGTTTTCCTCCACATGAAATATGCATTTTAGTGATTGAGAAAATGTATCAGGGTTCCATTGATTTGTTTCAAGATTTTTTTGAGATTGTAAGTTAACTTTGAGGTGATGGAGCATGCTTCTCTCAAGACTGGTTCTTGAGCCATTGTTGGCAGTTTTGACCTATTTTAGAGATCGAGTTGACTCAAGTCTTTTGCTATGATTTTATGAATTAAGTAAGTTTTAACAGATATTAAACTCATATACCTTTCCATTTATATGATACTTGAGCCTTGATGATGATTTTTTCTATGTGAATTTTATTGTTTTCCAGATCGATATTTTGGTGCTTAAAGACCTTGTTTGAGTGGCTTATTTCTTGGTGAGTTTCATTGTGAAGATAACTTATGCAAATCTTCTTGTGTTTTTTGGTAATGCTTTGAGAGTTTTTCCATAACTCATGTGTTATTTTTTGTGCCTTGATAAATTTATAATTTTTCCTTTAAGATCATAGTCCATTCGTTGGAGGTGTAGAGGTGTTTTAGGCCTAATTAAGATGTCTTAAACTTGTTCTTGATAGTGTGACCCTTTCTAAACTATTAGGGTCTCTTAGTGTGATTTATATGATTTTGTTGATATGTTTTAATGTTTTTAATACCAACTTATATGGTCATGGCCAACCTAGAGGTGTAATAATCTAGTGACATGTATATAATACTAGTGTAATAGCTCATTTGAGTGTGTTGAGACTATGTGGATGTGAGAAAGATAGAGGAGGAAGTAGAGAAGTAAATAGGGGACAAGGATAGAGAAAAGAAGAGGTGTGATGAGAAGAGAATAGTTTAAGATCATGTGTCTAAGGTCATTATACCTAATCAAAAAGATGGACCAGATTTGAGTGAATAAGAAGAGAGGGAGGTTTGAGAAGATTTTGAGAGAGAGGAGCTGAAATTGAGATCACAATCAATTGTGGGAGTAACATTATTTAGTGATATTTCCTTTCAAGTGGTTGATTTTGTTTTATCTCACCTTAGGGGTTATAGCCTCCTTGTAGGATTTATTTCCTACTAAACTATGGGTTGGTGCTCCTTATGGGGTTGGTGCCTCACTAAAAATATTGTTTGATGTGTAATATTCTTACAAGTCCTTTTTATGAGTAATATTAGTAGAGGTTTCAGTGGGTTTTATTCCCCTTAAGGTTTTCCCACTTCATATATTGTGTTATTATGTTCTCTCTTGTCTTTTTCTTTTATGGATGTTTGTAACAAACTTAATAATCTCACACCGGTTATGTATGATGAATGGTTAATTTGAATGATGAATCTATGACATGCTAAATGAAGTAAAAGTTTTTGTAAGATTGATTCACCCCCTCTCAATATCTCGTGCTTCCAAAAAAGAAGTGAAAACTCATAGGGGCCTATACATGGAATATCTTTATAATTTATATACTCTAGAAATGTGAGAACAAAAACTCTAAAGGACGTGTGTAGTGCATTCACGTAAAAAATTTAAAATAAAGAAGTATGTATTTGATACTAGTCGTGACTTGAAGGAAATTAAATAGAAATTAGTGGAGTCTCTCATGGAATATGATATGAGATTTTTGATGTCATGAATAAAACTAGCTTCAATTTCAATGAACTAAGCAAAGTATCATGGTTTGTGGAGGGATCATGGTAGTAAGATTCATTTTCCAATTATGCAAACTAAATTCCAAAATAAAGTGGAGGAAATTGAAGTAGTTATCTCAGTGTGGTTAAGATTAAATATTATGAAGAAAGTGGTGTTGTTTACACCCTTTTTTAGATTAGTTCATATATGGTTTACTAATCTAAATTTGATTTAGTGAGCTCAGATTTACACTAAATGGGTGTAGATTAGGTGTAACTGGCTATTTTGATTAATTAACTTCCAATATTAATTATGTAATATCCAAAATAGCATTATAAATCATACAATACAAGATATAAACTTGAAAACAAAAAGGAATGAGTGAACTTAGCTTGTACAGAGGATCCTGGGAAGTTCTCGAGATTGTGCAATGCTATAATAGAGAGATATTAACCTAGAAAAGATTTGGGGCTCGAGATCAGTAACTAGAAACCACCTAGGTTAGGTCCTTACTATTCTATTAGGACTGTATCATATAATTTAGCCCCTTTTGTATGGTCTTGGATCTACTCGCTTCTATTTCTATAATTTTATATGGTGGTTAATTTATTGGATTTATCTGCCGCTATTAAACCCTAGTTGTTAATCATGCAACGAAGCTCTCTGAACATGTTGAACATCATCTCAAACCCTACCCATGGATGAAGAGTCATGATAAATAAACATTATTTTGGTTTTGGTAACCCTCATGCACCACCAATTTTATCTCTACTCTTAAGAGGCCTTAAAAATCCTTTCTTTCTCCACCTAACATGTGATTTCTAGATAGATCAAACAGATTTGGTAAATTTTTAACAATGCTTGTTTTGGATTAGATTCTTGATAAAATAGTTAGAGGAGGATATTTTATTTCTTACAAATGAGAGAGAATTTTTTCTTGACATGATAAGAAGATTCAGACCTGATGTGGGTGTTACCCTAATGATCGTGGATGTGTTATTGTAATAATTAAGGAGTTAGAAGTTCGTTTTGTAAGTGTGGGTGTATCAAGACATTTCCATAGAATTTCTACTTTAGAAAATTAGGTAATGTTTAATTTCTTATATAGGGTTCTATAGGATATTTATCGAAGAAAGGTTGATGCAAATGAAGTATAAGACCCAAAAATATGCCAATTTGAAATAATAGTTATAGGATATGTCGGCCCAAGACCATACAAGTCGGACAAGACTAGATACAAGCTCCCAAAAAAATACATGACCCTTATTAGGGATAGAAAAATATAAAATGAAGTTTGGATCTTGTAAACCGATGTTTAATTTTGGATTTGATGAATTATATTCTCATAGTTTGTTAACATGTCGGTTTACAAGGAAAAACAAGATAAATAATAAACCTCAAAAAGTACTAAGTGGGAGTAAAGATATAGTATTTATTATAACAAGAGTGCATTATCAAATCAAGTGTCATCAAAGTGTAAATTTTTGAATATGTGTGTCTATAATTTTCCCCTTGCCTTTAAGTATGAAATGAAAATTTCATATTTAAAGTAAAATATACCTATGTGTGTAAACATGTTATCCCGTAAAATTAAGACGGGCAATTTTACGATAACCATACCGAAAGTTTTGTTCCATCCTTGTCGGATTTCTTGCGTCAAACGCGTTGCAAAATCCCTTCCCGGAAATCTAGTTTTCCAGACTTAGTCTGCTTTTGGTCTTTTTTGGGTGGGTGCATATAATGACTGTGCAACATCAAATGTTCATGCGCCCCCTTTAAAGCCTTTGGCGCATGTTTTCTTGTGTCAACAGTGTTTTGGTGTGCCTCTCTATGTTGAGTCTTTCTGCATGCGCCAAGGCGCGTGCGCCTTCCTGTCAACATATCTTTTGTTGCGCCCCTTTTTGGTGCGCAAAGGGCGCACATATTCCTCTGTCGACACCACTTTCGGTGTGCCATAGGCGCACATATTATCGTGTTGGCAAGTGTTTTGGTGCACCAAAGGGTGCATGTTTTCTTGTGTCGATAGCTCTTTTGGTGCGCCACTTGAAAAGTTGGTGGCGCATTTATTGCTTCCTCGCCTATAAATAGGTGCGTCTGCGCTGTCATTATCACCAACGCAAATCACGTGATTTTCTCTGCACTGCCTCGCACCAGCCCTGTCACTTTCGAGTTGCTTTGTGGACCCATTTACACTTTTCTTCGTTATAAATTCCAAGTAAGGGGTCTTCTTTCTTTTGTGCACTTCGTGTTTGTGGTTTTTAGCTACTTGTTAGTACGGATTAGGACCTGGAAAGACCTGAAATCACAAAACATGGACTCCCCACCTTCCTTGCTATCTTTTCCTTTCTCCCCCATGATCTTCCCCCTCTTTCCAGATCTGCTGGTAGAGGAAGCTCGCTCTGAAATGATAGCTTGAAAACCTTTGTTTAAAGCCATTTCCATCACCTAAACGACCCTAAGGTCAATCTAAACCATATGTAGACCCCTCAGAAAGAGAACTGATGCTTGAAAAGAAAACTGTATTTTTATTCTCCTTTGGCGCATTGGCACACCCTGCAACATGAAGAACAGTTGCGCCAATGGCACATCTGTCGCCCCTGTTACACAAAGAGCAGCCGCGCCAATGGCGCACATTCCCTGCCTGCTACATCGTGAAAAGTTGCGCCCTCAAGGCGCACTGCCTTAGTTTGTTACAAACACTTTCCTCGCACCCCCTCATGACGCACCAAATTCATTTGTTGCATCGCTAAAATCTATGCCCTTTGGCGCACCCTGTATATGTGCAACACCAATTAAATCTGCGCCAAGTGCAAAGCTTTAAACGGCGCAGGCGCATCCCTCATTGCAACAACATCATGTTATGTATTCCTTCCATGCGCCGCGCCAAGTTCCCTTAAGCACACAAAAGCATATGTTACACAAATCTTATATGCGCCTCACACCAAGTTCCATGCAACATGAAAGATATATGTGCCACGGCGCATCCTGTTCCCGTGTAACATAAAGAATCCATGCACCCTTCAAAATGCATACATATGGCGTAGGCGCACTTGTGCTTACAACAACAAAGAATGCACCCTGTAGTGTCCATGCACCGTGTGCCCTTTGGCGCTGATTTATCCCCTGCAGCCCTTTCCTGTGTGCCTTACTATTTAGCCCTATAACCTATAGCATTCATGCGCCCTGCGCCCTGAGGCCTTTAAATTGCTAACTCTTTCTTCATCAACATTTCAATGGAAAATCAGACAGCTGACATGGCTTTCTTACGTTGGGTTTCACTTCTTATTGTTGCAGATCAGCAACTAAGTTTAGAAGAACATATGTCAACATCAAGCAAGAAACCTATCAAATCTAAAGGCAAGGCCAAGCTCACAGAAGAAGAAATGAAGTATAAGTATCAGAGGGTCGAATGCCCGAGTCCCAGCGAGTGTGACCTAAGCATCGAGACTCGGAGTGGGTCATATTGATATGGAGGAATTCGGGCCAAAACCCGAGGGTCACGAAAGTCCATGGATGGACAAGCTGATAGGCGGTGCCCTGCACCTTGCTGCGGTGGGATCCCCAGTTAGTGCCATAAATAATGAATTTATGATGGTGGTAGCCCAATGCTACAAAAAGACACAAGATGTGTCCATGGTGAGAAGGGCGAGGTTATAATTAACCTCACTGTGCCACTTTGAGATAATGCTCGGCATTCCTCATCACCGGCACTTTGTGGTTGTTAGCCAACAAGATTGCATCAAGGCCTGGGATGACAATGAAGACCAGTGCATGCAGCTGATGAATGAAGTTTATCTCAAGAACAAAAAAGTAGTGACTCGGTGGCCACAAGTCATTTATCGTAGTGACTTTTCAGAGGAACTCGGTGACACACCACGTTCTGAGCGAGTTTTGGGCTTCCTGACACCCATTATTTTCACAAGTGGATGTTGCATGGTACCTTGAGACAATGAACAAAAATGTTCCCGATCAACGCTTTGAATGGGTAGAAATTATAAGTAGCACAATCTCTGAGCAGCTACAACAACTCAACACAATGGGGAGGTTCTATATGAACTCCTACGTGGTCTATGCTGCAGCTTCAGAAAGGGACTATCCAGCTCTGATGCGGTGCGGGGTTTGGCCCCAAGTTAAAATCTATGAATACTATCCAGAGCTGAAGCTGGAAAATAGCATCCCCCAATTCACAAAGATCAACGATGCATTCTTCTACTTCATCATCTAGCCTGTTGAGGTTGAATATGACTCACGGTCGAACGACCAAGAGCATAGTAGCAGCTACTGAGAAGTGGGGGGCCCTGTTCACTCAATTCCCCACATTTACCTATCTAAGGGCAGTCAATTTCTTGGGGGAACCGACTAGACTGCCAAGGTATGCCGGGCCCAAATTGATCCTGTTGGAGCTGTCGAGGTAGCTTGTTACTTATCACGAAAAGTGCCTAAAGAGAAAGAAGGGTGGAACTCCTTTCCCCCTCACAGTGGGTAGATATACGTGTCTCACTCACCACAAGGCAAAAGATATGTTTGCAGAACTGGAGCTGCTGAATCTGAAACATGATTTCCCGGTAAGGCCCACCTTCGACCCGAGAAATTGTCTGCCAAGGGCTAAGCTCGATCCGATCCACATCCTTCGGATCGAAGATATCTACATCGACGACATATATCACGAGGTTGAGCTCGGGAGGAAGGATCATTCTCACTTGGCCTTAGTAGAAATCATCCAAAGCAGGGTAGCCATCGTCCCCAAAGGCTACCAAACTACTGAGGAGGAGGTGGATCAAGTGTATCTTAACACAAGTGGGGATGATTGGCCTTTTGCGTTAATTGATAGAACAAAAGCACCTCAGAAAATTGAGGGAAGGGTCAAAGAAACTCTACGTAGAACAGAGCATTGGTGCCGAATGAACGGGCTCATCTACCTCGGGGTCGATTTCACAACCTCTCTATTGGGCAACGCACCTCCTCGGGCTAAACAACAGCTAAAGGGCAAAGGAAAAGGCAAAGAGGGTGAATCCAGCTCCACCCAAGAGGAAGCTCCTGTAAGTCCTCCTTCCACTACACCCAAACAAGTTGTAACTCTGGCTTCCCCAGAGAAAGAAATAGCGGAAGATGTCCCAATAGGCCCATCCACTCAGGATGTCGCCACTGCTATAACAACTGAGGTCCCTTCTATTCCTTCTCCTTCCCCTCTTTCCCCTCCTCAGGTGACCCAAGCGACCATTCCTTTGGTCTTATCCTCTCCCCCTTCTTCTACTGTTCCTCCTACTTCTTCATCTATCTTCTCTTCTCTCGCGGACTGTCCCCCTCCATTTCTTCCCTCATCTCGAGTTCCGTTCCTTCCTACGTCTTCCTCTCTCCTGCAATATCTCTTCCTCCTATGAGCACTTCCTCGGCCTCCCTCTCGATGCCGCCTCCAAGTGTCTCCACGTTTTCCCTTCTACTATTACAGTGCCTGCCCTCTTCTCTGTTTCTCGGTCCTTCTCCCATAAGTCCAACTTGGATCTCCCAAAGCCACCTAAGTTAGCGAAAAGGAAAGTTCCCATTGCACCGATGGACTTCTCCGTGATCCCGTCAAAAGGGGTAAAGGAGTAAAATCCCATCACACGCTCTTCTCGAGTGCTTCGGGAGAGAGGGTAATGGAGATCGCGTACCCCAATCCTCTGAAGGATAAAAAGGATCTGTCCTCGATAGATTACACAGTGACTCAAGTCACAATGGGGACGTCTTCTGAAAGCCTTCAAGGAGAGGCCCTATCTGCAGTCGACGCCCTCTGCAAGAAGCTTCAAGAAGCGAAAGAAGAGAAAAGGCTACTGAAAGAGCAAAATAAACATCTGCTCCACGCCTTACAG
Source organism: Taxus wallichiana var. yunnanensis (assembly GCA_018340775.1). Taxonomy (NCBI): domain Eukaryota; kingdom Viridiplantae; phylum Streptophyta; class Pinopsida; order Cupressales; family Taxaceae; genus Taxus; species Taxus wallichiana. Next base: position 820,355,857 of record CM031235.1, read on the forward strand.
AAGATGGGCAGTGCGCCTCCCACAACTGCCGCCGAGACTCTTGAGCCTCTGAGTCAGGATAAAATTGATGAATATGCAAAGATCGGCGAGCAGGGCCTGGCAGTTTCCGCTTGGAGGAGCCAGATCCTCAAGGACAGTGAACGCGTAATCGCCAAGTTCACCGATTTGTACCTAAACATCAACAAGGTGAACAAAGAACTCCAGGCGTTAGCAGGACCCATATCAGAAGAGCTGGACCATGCTAGGCTGCAGCGTGAGACCTTTCAAAGAATGTTTGACTGTTCAGTCAAAGATCTGGTCAAGTTCGGCATTTTCAGTCATCCCAGGGCCCTCAATAAAATCCTTTCCACTCTGGATTACTGGATGGATCAACTGGAATTCGTCCTTGAAAAGATCGATAAGGTAAAGGAAGAAGCCCTGGACGCGATGCACCAAATGGAACAAATCGTTCTCAACATGTCTCCAGGGTTACTTACTCCTTCTTTCGCCTTAAGGAAAGTTGATGAAACTATTCAGATCTTCAAGGAGATCGTTTCACAAGGGCTGGGGCCAGAGGTCACTTTTGACGCAGAATCCATCAATAACCTGCTGGCCTGTCGGGACTTCATCGGGTTCCTAATAGAAGCAGAGAAAGAATATTCCAAACTCCCAGAGAAGCTCATAGACGAGCGGGAGACTTGCGAGGCGATCAGGGAGTGACACAAGGATCCTTCCCAGGATCAACTAGAGCCCATGATCAGCAAGTTCATGGAATACCGTGCCCAATTCCACATCTCATCACCTGAGCAAGTAGCAGCAGGATACCCCCTTTCGGCCGCAGGATGACAACGATGAATGAATTCTTTTTCTTCTTCTCTCTCTCCTTCAACTTTCTTTTTGTAAAATGTCTAAAGTATGTTGACACAAATGATGACATCATCCATGTTGCACCATGGGATGATGTCATCCATCAAGTTGTCAAAAGTCAACATGACTTTGAGATATTTTTGTAGATATTTTGTATATTTTATGTAAATAGGTGGTTGGTTCCTTTTTGCCTTCCTTCTTCTCCTTCTTCTATAAATACTCAAATACTTGTTGTATTTGAGTGGTGGATATCTTTCAGATGAAAAATAGAAGTGAGGAGAAAAGACTTTGAGCTTTTTGTAATAGAAGGAAATATTAATACAATATTTAGACTTTGTGCTGAATACATGTGTTATTTGCATTAGATCTTTCTTACGTTAGATCTGTGTGTTTATTCTGTTGGATCTACTTCTATTTTATTGTCATTTATTCATCAGTATTGCTTTGTTCGTTTATGCAAGTAGGTTTGGCTCTGTTTACTACCAATCCCAAAACATAAACCTTCTGACCTTTCTGCTTTGGAATTCATTTCTTTTCTCCCTTCAGACCCGATCTTTCTTCATCCTCTCTTTCATTCCTTTCTTTTCTAAGTTGGAAATAACCCTACTCGGATGAGATCCCAAACCCCCAAAGGCAGAATATTGTGAGACTTGCATAGATTCCTGCTGGTAGAATAGCAATAAACCAGTTTCGCTTTGCTGACTCAAAGAGGGGCTATGCCCTGCACACTGCTCGCTTGCCTCGTCTATCCATAAATCTGCCCAAGCGACAGATTTTCGAGCCAACAGTTTTTGGCGACTCCACTGGGGAACGAACAGATCTATCAGATCTATGATAGTGGTATGTTTAAAAATTGGAAAAATCAGAAAAATCACTACCTGTTTGCAAACTTTAACTTTTTGTTAAAAATCCAAAATTTTGCAAAAGTGCTCCAAATTGAAAATTTTCTTCTAAGATCCATAGATCTGGCCTAGTTGGAGATCTTTAGTTCACTGAGTTTTTATAAAAATATGTATTTTTCGTAGATCTCGAGTTTTTGATCACACATCAAATTTTCAAACTCTTTGAAAAAGTTAACTTTAGATCTGAAAATCAGCTTACTAATCTTCACTGTCATTTTATCCTCATTGTTCTTTGTCATTAAACTGCAATTGGTTTTCAAATAAGGGATAAAATTTAAATATTTAGAAAAGTACATGCTGCTGGTTTTTGTCAGAAAAACTAGAAAATCAGCAGTAAATTAAAAAGAAATTTTAAATCTGCGCCACATCATTGTACTTGGCTGATCTGCAATGTTGTGGCGCAGATTTAAAATTTCTTTTTGGAACACATCTGGAAAACTACTTCTTCTACTTCATCATCTACCTATTGAGGTCGAATATGACTCACGGTCGAATGACCAAGAGCATAGTAGCAGCTACTGAGAAGTGGGGGGCCCTGTTCACTCAATTCCCCACGTTTACCTATCTAAGGGCAGTCAATTTCTTGGGGGAACCGACTAGACTACCAAGGTATGCCGGGCCCAAATTGATCCTATTGGAGCTGTCGAGGCAGCTTGTTACTTATCACAAAAAGTGCCTAAAAATAAAGAAGGGTGGAACTCCTTTCCCCCTCACAGTGGGTAGATATACGTGTCTCACTCACCACAAGGAAAAGATATGTTTGCAGAAGTGGAGCTGCTGAATCTAAAACATGATTTCCTAGCAAGGCCCACCTTCGACCCAAGAAATTGTCTGCCAAGGGCTAAGCTCGATCCGATCCACATCCCTCAGATCGAAGATATCTACATCGACATATATCACGAGGTTGAGCTCAGGAGGAAGGATCATTCTCGCTTGGCCTTAGTAGAAATCATCCAGTACGGGGTAGCCATCGTCCCCAAAGGCTACCAAACTACTGAGGAGGAAGTGGATCAAGTGTATCTTGACACAGGTGGGGACAATTGGCCTTTTGCGTTAATTGATAGAACCAAAGCACCTCAGACAATTGAGGAAAGGGTCAAAGAAACTCTGCGTAGAACAGAGCATTGGTGCCGAATGAACGGACTCATCTACCTCGGGGTCGATTTCACAACCTCTCCATTGGGCAACGCACCTCCTCGGGCTAAACAACAGCCAAAGGGCAAAGGAAAAGGCAAAGAGGGTGAATCTAGCTCCACCCAAGAGGAAGCTCCTGTAAGTCCTCCTTCCGCTGCACCCGAACAAGTTGTAACTCTGGCTTCCCCAGAAAGAAACAGCTGGAAGATGTCCCAATAGGCCCATCCACTCAGGATGTCGCCACTGCTGTAACAACTGAGGTCCCTTATGTTCCTTCTCCTTCCCCTCCTTCCCCTCCTCAGGTGACCCAAGCGACCATTCCTTTGGTCGTGTCCTCTCCCCCTTCTTCTACTGTTCCTCCTGCTTCTTCATCTATCTTCTCTTCTCTCGCGGACCTATCCCCCTCCATTTCTTCCCTCATCTCTGAGCTCCCTTCCCTTCCTACGTCTTCCTCTCCTGCAGTATCTCTTCCTCCCGTGAGGACTTCCTTGGCCTCCCTCTCGATGTCGCCTCCAAGTGTCTCCATGTTTTTCCCTTCTACTACCGCAGCAAATGCCTGCCCCTTCTCGTTTCGGTCCTTTTCCCATAATTCCAACTTGGATCTCCCAAAGACCTAAGTTCAGAGAAAGGAAAGTTCCCATCGCACCGATGGACTTCTCCATGATCCCGTCAAAGGGGTAAAGAAGAAAAAGCCCATCACACGCTCTTCTCGAGTGCTTCGGGAGAGAGGGTAATGGAGATCACGTACCCCAATCCTCTGAAGGATAAAAAGGATCTGTCCTCGACAGATTACATAGTGACTCAAGTCACAATGGGGATGTCTTCTGAAAGCCTTCAGGGAGAGGCCCTATCTGCAATCGATGCCCTCTGCAAGAAGCTTCAAGAAGCGAAAGAAGAGAAAAGGCTACTAAAAGAGCAAAATAAACATCTGCTCCACGCCTTACAGAAGATGGGTAGTGCACCTCCCACAACTGCCACCGAGACTCCTGAGCCTCTGAGTCAGGATAAAATTGATGAATATGCAAAGATCGGAAAGCAGGGCCTGGCAGTTTCCGCTTGGAGGAGCCAGATCCTCAAGGACAGTGAACGTGTAATCACCAAGTTCACCGATTTGTACCTAAACATCAACAAGGTGAACAAAGAACTCCAGGCATTAGCAGGACCCATATCAGAAGAGCTGGACCATGCTAGGGTGTAGCGTGAGACCTTTCAAAGAATATTCTCTACTGTTCACCAAATCTCTGGTCAAGTTCGGGCGCTTTCGGTCATCCCAGGGCCCTCAATAAAATCCTTTCCACTCTAGATTACCGGATGGATCAACTAGAATTCATCCTTGAAAAGATCGATAAGGTAAAGGAAGAAGCCCTGGACATGATGCACCAAATGGAACAAATCATTCTCAACATGTCTCGTGGTTACTTACTCCTTTCACCTTAAGGAAAGTTGATGAAACTATTCAGATCTTCAAGGAGATCGTTTCACAAGGGCTAGGGCCAGAGGTCACTTTTGACGCGGAATCCATCAATAACCTGTTGGCCTGTCGGGATTTCATCGATTCCTAATAGAAGCAGAGAAAGAATATTCCAAACTCCCAGAGAAGCTCATAGAAGAGCTGGAGACTTGCAAGGTGATCAGGGAGTGACACAAGGATCCTTCCCAGGATCAACTAGAGCCCATGATCAGCAAGTTCATGGAATACCGTGCCCAATTCCACATCTCGTCACAGAAGCAGGATACCCCCTTTCGGCCGCAGGATGATGATGATGAATGAATTCTTTCTCTTCTTCTCTCTCTCCTTCAACTTTCTTTTTGTAAAATGTCTAAAGTATGTTGGCACAAATGATGACATCATCCATGTTGCACCATGGGATGATGTCATCCATCAAGTTGTCAAAAGTCAACATGACTTTGAGATATTGTTGTAGATATTTTGTATATTTTATGTAAATAGGTGGTTGGTTCCTTTTGCCTTCCTCCTTCTCCTTCTTCTATAAATACTCAAATACTTGTTATATTTGAGCAGTGGATATCTTTCAGATGAAAAATAGAAGTGAGGAGAAAAGACTTTGAGCTTTTTGTAACAGAAGGAAATATTAATACAATATTTAGACTTTGTGCTGAATACATGTGTTATTTGCATTAGATCTTTCTTACGTTAGATCTGTGTGTTTATTCTGTTGGATCTACTTCTATTTTATTGTCATTTATTCATCAGTATTGCTTTGTTCATTTATGCAAGTAGGTTTGGCTCTGTTTACTACCAATCCCAAAACATAAACCTTCTGACCTTTCTGCTTTGGAATTCATTTCTTTTCTCCCTTCGGACCTGATCTTTCTTCATCCTCTCTTTCATTCCTTTCTTTTCGCAGTTGGAAATAACCCTACTGGGATGAGATCCCAAACCCCCGAAGGTAGAATATTGTGAGACTTGCACAGATTCCTGCTGGTAGAATAGCAATAAACCAGTTTCGCTTTGCTGACTCAAAGAGGGGCTATGCCCTACACACTGTTGGCTCGTCTATCCATAAATCTGCCCAAGCGACAGATTTTCGAGCCAAGAAAACACAATTTGTCTTTGCTTGAATATTTATTTTATATTTTTCCATGTTGTTCTTGTTGTTGGCATGTTCCATGATAAAACATGCAACATAAAGTGTAGTCAATTTCCATGGTAAAGAATTGCACTTTAACTCTCTATAACTTGTAATGTGAAACACTTGCATTTTCATATAAGTGAAATGAAAATATGTAAACAAAGAAGGAATGCACCTATTTGACTTAGGGAATAAGAGAACATTATCTTTTTCTTGTTCTTGGATATTTGTATTGCTGAATTTTATGAAGGGTTGGGGGTGATCGTACACAATTCATGCCATGGAGATACGAGAGTGTTATGTGTATGCAACCCAACATAGATATGTAAGATTAAGAAATAGGTACAAATTCACCCCTATGAAGGAAGAAGACCGTGGATCAAATTTATTCAAAAACTATGATATCCTCCCCTTTGAATGTGAGAGGAGAGGAATGAATACCTATAAATACCTTAGATGTTTTTATACCTTCCCTAACCCCATGGTTCACATTGTTACAAATGGATTTAGACCCAATTTTTTAAACAAGAAAATACAATACAAAATAGGATATGTTCCCCTAAACACTCCCCATATAGCACACAACCGATAAAAACTAAATAGAAGTTGATTAGAAACTGAAATGTACTCAAATGTTGATAAACAAAGGAGAAATGTGCCCCAAGATCCATGAAACGGTAGTAATAACTAAAATTCCATGGAAAAGGAGTGAAGTATTTCATGCCCCATATACCGATATGAAATGAGTGAATTGGTTCTGAAGCTATGTCAAAACTTGAGAATGAAGTCACGAGTAGGAGAAGTGACTCATAAACCTCTAGAGGTCCCCCTTCTCCCATCCCCATCCCCATATCCATCGAGATAAAGAGATGGCCCCATCCCATATATATATATGGATATGGAGTCTTGGGGGACAAGGCCCAATTTCTAATCTAAATTTGAACTATCTCAATTTTTAGTATCTATTTATCCCCATCGCATGATTACTCTATTAGGTATTAGGGGTTGTAGGATCTTTTATTAAATTTTTGGGTGGTTTTGAGATAGATTTAGACCAACATGGAACATGTGGGGTTGGAACGAGATCTGTTGTTTTCCAGTTGTTTCTTAGATGAATAATATATACTTGAAAATCTAAATCTACTAATAAAATGTATTTTTCTTTCCCTAGGAAAAAACATCTAGGAGGTTCATAACCATACCAGATGGTCTTGAAAAAATTATATGATTATGAACCTGTGAATATTTGTTGAATTTCTATGTTTGAATATATTTATGAGTGCCTGTACTCTATCTATACTTGTGTGTATACCCATAATTGTTTCTATTTATACTACAAATCTATAAATGAACCCAAATATATGCCCACATTTTGAGCCATGTGTGAAAACCATGTTGAGCATGTGGCTCAAAAGAAATAGATATGTGATAATGAAGGAGATGTATGAGAAACTATAGTAGGGTGTAGAGTGTTTGAAGTGGTGACCGCCTAGAATAACATGCACTTGCAAAAATGAAGGTGTTTAGGCATGGTGGAAACCATGGATCACAAGAAAATAATGATAGTAATTGATAAAAAAACCATATATCGATAATAAAAGTAGTCTAAATTCATGGATATAAAAAAATAGTGAAATCATATGTAATAAATAGAAAATCATCACACAAAAGGTGTACATCCTGCAAACATGGGATACCCTCAATGTCACAAGACAATCAAAGTCTGTAAGTCTACAAAAAAGAGAAATAAATAATAACTAATATAGGCATGATGCCACAAACATGAGACACCCATAGTGTCACAAGAAAATAAAGGCACATAGGAAAGAATAAATGAAATAAAGTAGGTAATAATATACACTCATAATGAAGTATTCATGAAAGAAGAATGAAAAAACATGATAGCATGATATAGTATCAAATAAACGTGAGATATGTGAAACAAGAGATGTCAAGTTTTCAAAATCCACATGTTTTAGTCATGTTATTTTGAAAAATATCAAGTACACAATGTATGTAATTGAACACAAACAAGGAAATGGAAAAGATACTATAATAGAAAAATAACACCTATAGGAGATGGAGGTAATGTCCATAAGAGAATAATATAAGGAGAAATATGTGATCCTGTATGTTGGAGGTGAAAAGGATAGAGAGGGGGTGAATTACTCCCAATAAAACATTCTCACTTATGCAAACCCTAAACACACAATCTCATGAAGCATACACATTAAAGCATATGTTCTTCGTAATGAAATAAAATCAATGCAAGAATCACAAGAAAAAATCAAAACCATGTATATTAACAACCAAATCAGATCAACACACTTCTATTGATATTCAAATCAGATTATAATGAATAATGTCTTCAACAATGATCAACAAGATACAATCATGAGCTCTCAAGACAATCACCCTTGTCTCATGAATACATATGAAGATATAATATTTCAAAAATTATTACAACTCAATATCATATCTAAAACCCACAAATAATATCAATATGAAATGAAGATAGAATCTAAACACAAGGATCCAAATTTTCCCTCCTCCTTCAACTCGTTCTCAAAGAAACATCACCATCTTTGCTTTTCTCAAATCCACCACATGAAGACTCAACCATCTACAAGCCTAGAATGAAATTATAGGGGTTATAGGCTAGGCCCAATGGTTTTTATTTGTAGAAAAGGGTTCTTCAATATAATATTAAATGGGTTCTAAAATATTAGCACCATTGTACCTTAAAAATCATGTTTATAGCCTCTCCTTGATTCAAATTCAAAAGAGGTCAATTTCCCTCCACTTGAATAACCAAAACAGACTAAAAATATCCCATAAGAATCACTAGAACATTCACAATTGACCCATATAGGTCGGCCTACAAAAAAACTTCATCCATGCACCAAAATCCCAAAACCCTTGCATTGGAATGACAAAAATCCCCTCATTCCAAAACCATGCTTATTCATGACCCAAAAACAACCATGCATGATTAAAATAACATTTAACATCTATACATGGTTGCAATTTATCTCAACTAATCCAATCATTTCGTTTAATGGGCCCAATACTATTTGTATTTCTCAAAACAGATGTTTCCTACACCCTTCAATATCCTGGAAACTTCATGTGCCACCAAATCACTCCAACTCAACAAAACCATGCCATGTAACCAAATTATATAAATATCAAAACATGTAGAACATTTTTAAGAAATTTATAATCCTTTAATCAACCACCTGCTCAAACCAAGGCCACTTTTGTCTTCACCAAATCAACCTTCCCAAAAATTTGTTTTCAAATATTATCTCATAAAAACATTTCTATAAACATTAAATACCTATAAATGGATTAATTGGATGCCCAATTCATCCCTCTTCACATTCAAGGTAATATCAAGCATCACCTAATCTGTCTCATGCTTCAATCAACTCAAAATGTTCAGGAAAACACATCTTGTCCTGCACTGGCAATAACCTTGTTGTCCAAATATTGAACTGGAAACCTCAAAAAAACTCCTCATCATGAGAAAAAAATCATATCACTAGAAATATCTTTGAGTCCTATTTCCAACACTTTTTTAATCATCTCAAAATTCTACTTGTAGCTCTAGTTATGCTCACTTTACTGAACACTACTTTTTATGGCCTCAAAACTACCTTTTGACCAATCAACCTAAATGGAGCTCATTTGATCATGTACCTGCATGAACATGTCCTAAAACCTCCATGGACCTCAATAAAAACTCACATACATCATACACCATCAATTTATCCTACAACTCCTTTGGAAAACCTTGTCCCAAAACACTCTTCTTTAGAAACTGACATGTTTGAGTAGGGCCCACTCATCACCATGACCTCTATCATACATTTATAGAAATATGAAGGAGTTCTCTACATGTTTCAATCATCACTTTATCAAAACATTATCACTATACATATTCTTCTCGCAAGCTACTCCTAGCTATGGTTTAGTTTGGGGTTTTAAACCACTTTGTCTTCTTAACCTTCGCACATAAAAACATAATGATGAACTGAACTAATTATTTTTTTATATCTTATAGAATTAATGTATAAATATACCTAAATTCCACAAGATCCCATGCAAAGCACACAATTCAGAGTGAGCATTAGAAGTTCAATTTTGATCTAGAAAACACACTACCAAGTACCCTGTTTTACCAAAACTGATGTATCATGCAAAGTAATTATCATAGTATCTTGAAAGTTTTCCCAAAACATCATGAAACACCCTAATAACATCTCAAATAATTTTCATGTCACAAATATCTCTCAATATTTCCATCCACTAAGACTTTCATAACTAGCTCTTAAGGTTTTGCACTTTGTAAAGGCTAGAGATAACTGAAACAACCTCAAAAAACATCTTAGAAACACTCCAAATGGTCCTAAAATACCTGATACATCATGATATTCATAAATATATGCATCAATTATCTCATTTAGATCCAAATATTGATCTCATACCTTCTAATAACTATGCCTTCTCCAAATGAGTAGTTTTAAATTATCAAATCACCATATCTACATTATGCAACTGATGTGAGTGCCAAAGCACTTTCCAACCCTATTTTACATCATGCCAACATGTTTCTCAAGCATCCAAGAATCTCATAACATCATGCAACATCACATAGGTATTTAAATGGGCTTGCAGAGCAAGTAATCCTCACCGAATCTACCTATATCATCATGATGTAGCCTAGAATTTACTATAAATAGCCCAAGGCGTGTTGGCACATTACTCATCCTAAAATGAGCATTCACCTAAAGTGTGCAAGGGTGCCAAGTCCCTCTTTTTCAATATGTTAGCATGATTACATGTGTGACTCAGATCCGTAATAGATAATCAATTAAATCATAGTGCATAAACCAAATCTAGATGTAAACCATATGAAAGAATAACCAAAATATCACTTTAATAAGTTTTACCATAAAATATCCTTGCTCAATTACATCCAACACCAATATCCATCCAATAAGATCCATTCTATTAAATATTGTAAAACTCATAAGCTTCTTACATACATCATAAAGTTGTCATGGTTATGTGCACTAACAAATTTGTAACATAACACTACAATAACCACTATTTGTCTAAATCGTGTAAATCAATAGATATTTATAGGGTAGGACTTACCCTTCATTACCCATGCACCTTCCAAAAATATGTTACATGCTAATAATAGCCATGTGCCCTTACATAAGAATACAAAAGCATGCAAGTGCTAATAATAGATCTCCTACAGTTAAATCTTAGTACATATTCTATTATTAGCCCAAAACTTTGCATGGCACTCAAACTTATATTCATCCAAAAATAAACTTTCGTAGCTTGCAAGTCTCCATACCTTTGTGTGTTCTACACTCCATGTCCCAAAAATAGTTGTAATCTGCAAAAGTGGTTAAGACTTGTTTTCAACCCATTTCTCGTGCACCCCGTGTTCTTATACTTTTGTGTGCTCCTACACGCCCTATGTCCGTGCACCCAAACCTTTTGCACTTTCAACCTTGATCTTCATTTCATCCACTCAACATTACCCCACACTAATGTCATTTCTGCTCCCGAAATTGGTAGTCACAACTTATCTCTCCAAGAATAAAGAATAATGAATGAAAGAGTATGTAAGTACTTGTACAAAAAGAATGGAAGACTACTTGACGCCTTGCTCTTCTATAGGTAGGATTAACTCTGGATATTCATTTTTAATCTCTTCCTCTAATTCTTTTCAATCACTCAACACTTCACCAGTATTTTCCCAGACATGTATAATTACGGCTTCCAACTAATCATGAGTTAAGTTTTCTTTTTTATTCTACAGATCCTAACAATGTTAGCCATGCTAGAGACCATTCCCTCCATGTAATCCATTTTCTACATAATGAGCTTCCCAATTTCTTTCATTCTTTCCTTGTGTGGATCTTGGGCTTTTACAAGTGCTTTGTGCTTTTCTTCTACTAGAGAAAGCCTTCCATGAGCCTAAGCATCTCATTCTTCACTGCCTTCAGGACCTCAGTATCCTCTTCAATTTTCCATGTCCTAATAATCGAATCTGCACTTTGCACACATATTTAGAGCTTGATCTACCTTCTTCAACTCATCCTTTAATTCCTATAACAAGGATTCATAACTCGTAAATTTCCTTGTAATCATGACCTTAGCCCTTTCTTCCTCCTCTCTGCATCCTTTAGTGTTGGAATATGCACAGTTCCTTCATCGATTACCAACTTTATCGTAGTACATATGTAATGCATCATAGAAGGAAAATTTTCTGGAACTTGTGATTCCAGGTGTGGCCTTACCTTTAAAATGTCATCTCCAATTTCCTTTTCCATACTAACCAAAGCTTCTACCTTTCCTTCAGCCCTTTCCTCTCTACTGTCAAGAATTTTATTTCCTTGTCCTTGTCCTTGTTATCATCCATCAATGCCCTAATGGTTTCTGCTTTATCTATGTTTTTGCATGTAACCTCTGCAGATACCTTCACCAAAGCATTTCTCACCTGCTCATCCAACATGATAGTGGGCTTAACATTCACATGCCTGATGTGGGGCACTTTCTTCATCCTATGTGAAACACATGACTCTTCACACATGTCGAAATCAAGCTCATCCATATGATTCTACATAGACCAAGATAATTTCTTACGTGTGCATGTGTTTTCCATTTCGCATCCATGAGCTCCCACCCATACAAATCCTTAGGCTCCAAAGTGATTTGGAACGTGTGCATATGATTTTTCTTTTATCATCCACATACCCAATTGTAGGGGTCTCATAGTCTTTATCCTCCTTCTCCTTCCTAGTGTGCTTACCTTTTGGAATCCGGGTGCCCGAGTCCAATACTAGTCCTTCACCTTCTTGTGTAGTATGGGGTGCACTGAAGGCTCACCCTTTTCTATTTCTAGACATGTCTCCTTCATCTCCTCTTCATCCTTCTTCATTTCTTCTCCTCAAGGCTCCTTTATGTTCTCAGGTTGTGTTGGAGTACTTGGCGCGCTTTTCCTAGATTCATCCTCTGTAAGTTTATACCTGCACCTTTTTTATTTTCCAGATCTACCTTATAAGGTGAATTCCTAGGTGATCTCCTTAAGAGTTATGATGTTCCTACACCCTTAGCCCTTTTTCTTCTTATCAACCTTTTAAACTGAGTCTCCTCAGTGGTCTGATCTGCATCTATCTCCATCATGTCCATCTCTAAGACTCCATCCTTTGTTTTTACAATGGAGGGGTCACCTCGCGCTCTCTCTTCTCTCCAACTCGTAGGCTATCTTCTACCCATGTGCTCTAGGCCACCAATATCTTCATGAAGTTCTTCTTCTCCTTCTTCCTCTTCAACAGAAAAACATCTTCTTCCTCTAAGGTTCCCATAGTATGTTTTCCCTTAGGTGGTCTAGGGAGCTTGAATTCATTCTCCAAATACTTCCCATTTTGTAATTTAGGCTTCAAGTATATATATATACCAAAGTCAGTGCCCAACCTGTTCAATCACCAAACTTATAACCTTCATGTTAATATCATTTGAAATCAACCTTTCAATATAAGTAGTCTTACCTGGATAAATGTAAGACTTCCTCAATGTGTGGTAGTCACAATCTACCTTGTCAACATTGAACAAAAACCGGCACACATTTTAGAACCTATGTACAGATGCTTGAAAATAGCATGTAGTGAAGGCATATGGAAGCTTACACTAAGGGCCCCATTTTCCATCCTTCATCCCAAAGCGCCCAATATAGAAGTGTTGATACATTGTAAATTGTACTTGTTTATCCAATACCAAAGGTAACTCCTTAGGTATCCTCCATTCTTCTTCAAATGTAGTGCATAAGCACTCGTACCACATTTATACCCTTTGCTTGAAGGGTCCACTCATTGATCCATCACAAGTATAGTTGGAAAATATTTCGCCAAGGACTTCTCTTTAGGAAAATATCACATATTGTCTTTTGGCCCATCGGGCACTCCAATTTCAATAAATACTAATGAAATGAGTATAGTGCCAAAGCTAATTTTCTCACCTTCTATCATCTTCTTTGACATGGATCCAAGCCTTATTTACCTTAGACTAGCACTCTTGATTGCTTATCTTTGTCAGAGATGAGTTGCTACCTAAATAACTAGATACTTCTGCAATTTAGGGATGTCCATCCCACACCCTCCTTTAGTATATCTAAGTGCTTTCTTTGTCTTTTATATGGCCTCCTTGTCAGTGAGGTAGTTACTCATCTCAATACCCGTACTCCTTAACCCTGTCAAACTTCCAATCAAATGTGCATTGATCCTCATTTGGCACCCAACAAAATATAAGAAGTCCTCATGGACTCTACTCATGAGCCACTAGTATAAATTTTTAGGTTTTCCAAAATAAGGGATCTCATACAACTGTAAAACTCCTACCTTGGTCAATAAATTTTCACCCGCATTATCGTAGACCGCCATGTCATTTGTTATTCTCTTTGAAGTCTTCACCACAATAAATTTCTCCAATTCCTCCTTGGTATCCTTGTTTCGTGATTGTAATCACTAACCTTATAGTTGTGAATGTGTGAATCCCAATCGCGGCCCATGAAAACACCTTCTGGGTATTGTATTTCAGAAAATCTACTCTTGGGAGCATCTTCGACTTCAATCTCAACTTCCTTTTTCTTCTTTCCCCTTGTACTAGCTCCAAGTGCTCTTTTGGGTGCCATAATAACTATAAAGGTGTGTTCTTTTCCATGCCTTAGGCTCTGCAATTCAACTCCACGTGCCCTAGATCGAAACCAAACCCTATCTATCAATCATTTTCCCCACACTCCTCTGATTCACTTAAACACTTCACCAAATGGAGTGCAAAATTACCCCATGTATAAATATGACAAAATACAACTGGTTCACAGCTCTCCACACTTCACAACTATCTTGCTAGCTCACTCACCTTCAACTCACTTGAAATCTCTTGTATGCAAAGGTAAAAATTATTTCACAACACATCCTTATATAGATTTTCAAAAATTTATCGCATTTATTTCTCTACATCTACCACCATCCCCACATTAATTCATCATTTCGGTAACTTTTCCGAGTTTCTCATCTCCACGCCACAATCATAACCTTCACACGCCTTCTAATTTTTGGCCATAGACTTCCTTCCATGTATTCTCATGGACCAAAGTACTTTTCCATTACATATTCTTCTAAGTAGTTTCCACTATTGTATCCTACCTCACGTTACACTATACATCTATCCATAAGTGGTCTTCATTCAAGAGCAATCTATTTCTATCTATATATTTCCTTAAAGCACTGCAAAAAAAAATTTTATACATACCTATCTTTAGTTAATACTCAAACTTGGCAATGAACCCTACATATAAACCACCCCAAACTAAGGGTATTTCTAGTCCTCTCGCACATGAAAACAATTACATAGTAATCAGCTTCTGGTGCGCAAGTGCGCTTATTACACAAAACACTAAACTAAATTGACAAAGCATATCAACGAGAGGAAACACATATAATTGAAATACATTAAGGAAAGATAATATAAGTGGTAATATTTACTTATTACAAACACCAAAAAGACTTATTTATAGTAGGGCTTCAACCTACTCCCATTGAAGTAACCGAGAAACCGTGTCCCATCCAGCACCTCTAACTCGTAAGCACTTGAATCAAGTATATAAGTTATAACATACGGTCCTAACCAATGCACCTTAATATTTCCTGGGTGGCACAAAAACTTTGAATCATATAGAAGTACCATTTTCCCAACCTCAAGCTTCTTATCCTTGATGTGTCTATCATGTCATGCTTTCTACCTAGATTTTTCTTTCTTCTGACTCCATCATGTTACGGCACACCTCTCATCTAGCTGCATGAAATTTTCAATACATTCCTCAAGTGATTTCTCATCAACTAAACCTCTTATGCATGTAATGCGCAAAGAAGGTAACATGAATTCCATGGGTAGAACTTCCTTTGTGCCAAACACCAACTAGAAAGGATGTTGTTTTATTCAACCTCTTGTAGGTTATCTTGTACGTCAAAAGCACAACATGATACTTTATCATCCCAATCTATCCTTCCAACATCAAAAAAATTGGGCAAGGTATGGCTCAATATCTTGTTGAAGGCCTCATCGGGCTTCCATTTTCTTGAGGGTGATAAGGTGTTGTCCTATGTTCTGCGAACCATAAATTCATACAATAATATACTTGATAGTCTCATTACGGAAATGAGTACCCCTATCACTTGTTAAACTTAAAGGGCATCCTCACCTATTGATAAGATTTTCCCACATAAACCTTGTTATCGTAGGTGTTGTGTAATCCTTTGAAGGTGTTGTTGATCTAAAAATCCAATTTAACTAGCAATTGTGCACACACTTAACTTTGCTTTGTATTAATTTTCATATAAAAATTGACTATTATAACCTTTTGTATTTTTAATAAAGAAAATAAAACTAAAAGTATTGTGTAAAATTAGAAAATACAGAGATGAATCACCAAAGAAATTGACACAAGAATTGATAAAGGAGTTCGACAATTGTGGCCTACATCTCCAGTCCAAGCAAATGGGACCGATCTATTAAAATCTTGAAAATAAATATCTATAAATATTTCTACAAGAATATTATCTTCTCATCACGTTCCTCTACCAAAAATAATAGGAGTCACTTTTTACATCACCTCAAAATTCCTTCTCTAGCTCAAGTTATGAGCAAACAATATTTCACACAATCCCCAATGCCCTTCAAATACAATAACGCCCAATTTATAATGTTTATCACCTCCGTGGCATAGCAGTCAAGAGATTATCCTTTTAGCTTGGAGACCACGGTTCAATTCCTTCTAAGTGCATTTGATGGCTATGTAAAGGGATTTAATCCCACATTTGGCGCATTGTGGTAGTTGGAGCGCTTTATATGGTAAGGGAAATGCACTATTTGTTGGCTTAGAGCCATGTTTGACCACCATGCTATGTGGAAGGGATTTTAGCACTGGCATGTGAGGTGGCTGCAAGGATTTTATGGAGAATAGATAGTATATAATGCGTGGCATGTTTGGTAATTAATATATGTGCAAATTTACTTTGGGATCCCGTAATTACAAATCAAGCAAATATATACAAAAACTCGCTGCGATATAGATGTGAAGTGAAGAGGCCAAGACACCCATATTATCCATATGGCTAATGTTTATTGGTCCATTTGTGCATGCATCATCTCTACACATAGTACTAAATTTTCAAGTTGCTAAAAATTTTAACGAGCCATAACTTTCGTGCATACTGAAGCTTTGTTTCCTACAAACAAAATATCGTCAAATCATCTAATTTTTCTCCATGCCATGGAACTGACCGTAAATAATTCTAAGAATAAATTAGATTGGTGTTTCTAGATGAGGATACTCTAGATCATTCCTCTTTGTTGAGAAAATTTTGTACCCTAAAAGTCAACTTAAATGGTGAATAGGTGAGGGTATAACTCCCTCACCTTTTCGGTTTCCATCCATTTCACCTTGCTTGGATGCTTTCCTTTAAACCCAACATGAATATACTCAATGTCACCCCTTTGTGAAGTTCTTACTTTCCTATCCAAAATTATGTCTTCCTACAACTCATCAAGATACTTAGGAGTAAAATCATCAATGGAAGGAATTATGTTAGCATCATCATGATCAAAAATCATAGGTGGTTCATACAATATTAAATTCTCAACACTTACAACTGAGTAGATTTGCATATATGGAGGTAAATCTAACCGAAAAGTGTTGTTACCAATTTTTTCTAATATTTGGAATGGACCATACCGTATAGGTTTCAATTTTTTACCTTCACCTATCAACCTTTCCTTGCTGATGTGAAGCCAAACTGAATCACCAACTTTGAACTTGTGATCAGTTATATGTTTATCATGCATGTATTTGTACTTAGCTTTACTTTTCTCCAATTTTTCATGGACATTTTGATTAACTTGTTGTATTCTTTGCACAAATATTTTAGACTTTTTAGAATCATTTGAACCATTAACAACAATTTCATATCTAAAATATACATCTAGAGGAGAATTAGGAAGATATCCATTACAAGTCTCAAACAGAGACTTCAAAGTAGAAGAATGTATGGCATGATTATAAGTATGTTGCACATAATATAGGTGTCCATCCCATAATTTAGGATGTTTACTTGTAATACCCCTTAATAAAATGTACCATTGTGTGGTTTACAACCTCTATTTGACCATCGACCTATGGATGAAAAGCAAGTGCTCTTTTCGGTTTTATGTCCATTAACCCCCACAATGTTGACCAAAATTCCCCAAGAAATATGGAATCTCGATCAAATATAATTGAAGTTGGAAAACCAAAATGAACCCAAACAAACTGAAAAAATAAATGTGTAGTTCCTTCACCAGTTATCTGTTTAGTACATGGAACCAACACACACATCTTGCTAAATTTGTCCACTACCACATATAAGTAATCATGTTTCTTTCATGTCATGGGCAAGCCTCCTAAAAATTCCATGTAAATACTTTCCCAAGGCCTTGTTGGAATAGGAAGAGGAATGTAAAGTCCTAATTTCTTGTTGTTTGGCTTTCTCATGGCATAAAGAACACATCCTTTAATATACCTAGTTACATGTTCATGCATTCTAGGCCAATAACAATATTTCTGTAAATGTGCAATTGTTTTACTAATACCAAAATGCCCATAAATAAGAGAAGTATTTTCTTCCCTAATCATATGCACATGCTCATTTTCTGGAATGCAAAGTTTACTAGAATGATATAACAATCCATCATCCAAATGATAATCTTTTTCCCATACTTGTTTCCCACTTATTAGATCCTCATACACTTCTCTAAAATCAACATCACTAACATATTGTTCCTTATAACTAACATGAGCCAAAGAACTATGCAGTAAAAGAATAGATACAACAACAACTGGAGGTCTAGATAGCATGTCTACAACATTGTTTTGAATACCTTTGTTATACCTTATTACAAGATGAAATTGCTACAAAAAACCCATCCACCTAAAATGTCTAAATTGTTGTAACTTGGTTTGTGTTTGTAAGTACTGAAGTAGTTGATGGTTAGTATGTATAATTGTTTCTTTTCCCATTAAATAATGCTTTCACTTTTTAACACTCTGAATCAAAGCATATAACTCTTTATCATAAGTTGGATAGTTTCTTTCAGCACTTGCAAAGGTTTCCGAATGGTAACATAAAGATCCTTTGTTCTACATCAAAACTACCCCCATTGCATAGTCACTAGCATTTGTCTCTATCTCAAATAAATTGTACAAATATGGAAGTGCCAAGATCAGAGCGGTACTTATTTTCTCTTTTAATGTATCAAAGGTTTTCTATTGTTTGCCTCCTCACTTGAAGACCTATTTAATACTTGTCAAAGCATGCAAAGGAGATACAATATATGAGAATTTAGAAATGAATTTTCTCCAAGATTGAAATACACCTTGAAAAATCCTAATTTCTCAGTAACATTAGTGGGTATAGGACATTTTACAATAACCTCTATTTTTACAGGATCAATTCTCAATTCTCCATTTCCTGCAACATAACCCAAATAAATTAAAGATGTTTTTACAAATTCACATTTTGACATCTTCAAATACAATTTCTCTCTCCTTAATTCATCTAAGACTTTCTGGATGTGCTTAACATGTTCATCCCATAATTTACTAAAAACAAGAATATCATCTAAGTAGACAATAATGAAATCATCAATGAATGGTCTAAATACATGATTCATAACTCTCATGAATGTTGTCTCAGTGCATTGCACCATCCAAAAGGCATAACCAATCATTCAAACAATCCTTTATTTTTTAAAAGTAGTTTACCATACATCACCTTCATCAATTCTTACTTGGTGATAACCACTTCCTAAATCTAACTTAGTGAAGTAAATTGCATTCTTTAATTGATCCAATAAATCATCTATTTTAGGAAGAGGGTAATGATTCTTTACCACAATTTTGTTTAAAGCATGAAAATCAACACGCATTCGCCAAGTGCCATCTTTCTCAGGAACCAATATAATTGGTGAACCACATGGGGACGTACTTGGAAGAATTATACCTTAGGCCAAAAGTTCCATTACCTATCTCTTGATTTCCTCATTCTCTACTACTGACAATCTATACATTCTGATATTGGGAAGAGGTACATCCTAAAGCAATTTTATCTCATGTTGAATCCCTCTTTTTGGAGGTAGACCTTGTGGATCCTAAACAACATCATCAAAATTAGAAACAATTTTTACCAATTATTTCTTATGTTTCAGATCAAAGTCCTCAAAATCCATCTCATGTTCTTTCTCTTTGGCTTTTACCACCATGAGTACAAAAATTTTGCTTGAGTTTACAAGCCTTTTCATTTGACCTACAGTAACCAAGGATAGATTTCTCTTTTCACTGGTGAGCTCTAACAATAAGATTTCATTACGATCATATAAATAAGGACTACCCAAAAATACCCCACAAATATCTAGAGGAACTACATCCAATTCAACCTCATCGATAAACTTGTCTGTAATGGCAAATCTAAAAGTTCAAGTTTTAGTTACCTACGAGTTTGCATCATCACAAACCTAGCCCTATGGATAAGGCTTAGGATGTGGATTATTTTTGAGTCCTGGTTTCTTAACAACCTCCTCGAAATTAGATTCGATTGAGATGCACTATCAAAAAGAGTATCAATTTTTGTATGCTTTGAAATTACTCTAATGTGGAAAAGCTCATTCATTTTCTTATCATCGTGTATAGTTTGTTTACTAGAAGAAGATACAAAATTTGTAGTAAGATTGTTGTAAATTGAAAGATTTGGTTTACCTTGAAAACTCATAGACGTGATCTTGGTTTCATCACCTGAATCAGACCCAAGATCATGAACTACAGTGTTTGTTTTCTTTTCTTTTCCTTTCTTAACCATCCACTTAGGCTTCATTTCAGGATGTAATTTCCAACACTTAGACTCATCATGGTTCTTTTTACAATGATTGCAAAATGGTTTTTCATCTTCCTTCTTAATAATAGATTTTGTTTTTGCTTACCCTTTCCTTTTCCTTGTTCTTTCAAACCTTTTCCTTTTCCTTCGGATTGTTTGTTTTTATTTAAAAGAAGAGGAAGAGGAATCCTTTGTCATTTTCCCTCATGCTTCCAAATGTGTTTCTTGAACACACACCACATCAAGATTAGTAGGACCTAAACAAGAATCATATGCCTTAAGTAACTATGCAATCCACCAATATATTTAAGCAATGTTTCTTCTTGTGTTTAGGAAATTCCCATAATTATAACCCCTTTTCTAAATTCTTGTGTGTATTATTGAACACTTTGTCCCTTAGTTTTCTTAATGTTTTCCAATCCATCATAGCTTGTTACTTATAACCAAGAGGATAAAATTGTTGTCTAAGATTTGAAACAAAATCAAACCAAGAAGTGATTTCATTACGTTTGGTTTCTTTCACTTCCTAAAGCTTACTCTCCCACCAAATGAGTGTTGTGCCACCCATTCAAAGAGTTTCCAAATGAATATTTGCTTCATCATCCACAATTTTCTGAACCCTACAATATACCTCTATTTGCTTGATCTAGTTATCCAACTTCTCTACATTTAGCTCTCCAATATACATTGGCAATTCAAACTTGATATCTAACTTTAATGAAGGAAAATCATATTTTAAAGGTTCACCTTTAGGAATATCAGAACTAGAGCTTTCTTCTTTTTACCTCCTCTAGTTCCTTTTTCCCTTTGCCTATCTTGGTACATTTCTTCAACCATTTCCTTCATTTGTTGGAATGATTGTTGAAATTCTTCATCCTCTCGATCCGCCATTATAGGACTTCAAGATCATCTTGTACCAATTTCGAGATCCCTTCTATTAGCTCTCCTTCACCCTTCTTAGACTGAGACCTTGTTAACATCTAAAACACAACTTGCAATCCAAAAACCGTTAATATGATCCAAAACTAGCTTTGATACCAATGATCTAAAAATCAAATTTAACTAGCAATTGTGCACACACTTAACTTTGCTTTGTATTGATTTTTGATATAAAAATTGACTATTATAACCTTTTGTATTTTTAATAAAGGAAATAAAACTGAAAGTATTGTGTAAAATCAGAAAATACAAAGATGAATCACCAACAAATTGACACAGAATTGATAACGGAGTTCGGCACTTGTGGCCTACATCTTCGTCCAGTTGAATGGGAATGATCTATTAAAATCTTGAAAATAAATATTTAAAAATATTTATACAAGAATCTGATCTTCTCATCACATTCCTCTACCAAAAATAACAAGAGTCACTTTTTACATCACCTCAAAATTCCTTCTCTAGCTCAAGTTATGAGCAAAACAATATTTCACACAGTCCTTGATGCCCTTCAAATACAATAACACCCAATTTATAATGTTTACCACCTCCATGGCATAGCGGTCAAGAGCTTATCCTTTTAGCTTGGAGACCATGGTTCAAGTCCTTCCAAGCACATTTGATGGCTATGTAAAGGGATTTAATCCCACATTTAGCGCATTGAGGTAGCTTTGGAGCACTTTATATGGTAAGGGAAATGTGTTATTTGTTGGCTTAGAGCCATGTTTGACCGCCATGCTATGTGGAAGGGATGTTTAACGCTGGAATGTGAGGTGGATGAGAGGATTTGTGGATAATAGATAGTATATAATGCGTGGCATGTTTGGTAATTAATATATGTGCAAATTTAATGGGATTTGATATTATCTCTTTACAAATATAAACATGAATAATCCCACATGCATCCCGTAATTGCAAATTAAAGAAAATATATATAGAAACTCTGCAGTATAGATGTGAAGTGAAGGAGGCCAAGACACCCATATTGTCCACATGACTAATTTTTATTGGCCCACATGTGCATACATTATCTCTGCACAAGTATTGAATTTTCCAGGTTGCCCAAAAATTTCAGTGGGCCATAACTTTTGCATACAAGCTTCATTTCTTGGAAACAAGATATCACTGGAATTGTATAATTTTTCTCCATGCCATGGAACTGACCAAAAATTATTCTAAGAAGATCCTAGATTGTTGTCTCTCGGTGAGGATCCTCGGATCACTTTTTTTCCCAGTATGTAAGATAATTTGTATAAGTATAATATAGCGTGATCATGTCTGCGCAACTAGGGAGATATGGCCAAAAAAGTCAATTTCCCACTTCTCAAAAGGTTATTCACTATTAATTGGCCTCAAAATCATCTCATATCTATGCCCGGGATTTCCAAGTGGTGCTAACAGAGGTCACATGCCTTACAATATTCTTTGCAATCTTTGTATAACGGTTCCCACCATAAACTAACTAGTAGAATCTTATGTGCAGTGACATCTCCCGCATAGTGTCCTCCTGCAATGCCATCATGAGCCTCTTCCAAAATTTCTTCATGATCATGCTCAGGTATACACCGGCATAAAACCTTAACCCTTCCTTATTTATATAATTCTCTACTAATCAACATGTAAGGAGAGACGTGAAAGGTAAGTTGTTTCTTCTCCAAAGCCTTCATTTCCTCGGGCACCACACTTGTGTGTAAAAGACAACAATGTCCTCTAATTCTAAGGGTGTGTAGTTTAACCTAAACAATTGTGCATCGACTTTGTTTCCTCAATGCTTTTGTTTCCTCTCCCAATTGAATCCTTGACAAATGGTCTAGACCAGAATTGCTCTTACTTGGCTTAACCATGACTGTAAAGTTAAGCTCCTGAAATAACAGAACCCAAAATCATATGTGCCTCTATAAAATGGGATTATTTACCAAATAATTCAATGCCATATGATATGTATAGAAAATGAAGGGTGTTTCCAGTAAGTATTATCGAAACTTATGGAGCGTGTAGATCATAGACAACACCTCGCTCTGTAATCATCTAATTTTGTTTTGTTGGAGTCAAATTTTTGCTTGCAAAGCAAATAGGATGATCAAAAATCCCTTCTCTAAGTTAGGACCATGTTATTGGTCATGCCATAGGTGTCTACATAAATGTCAAAAGGTTTGGACCATGAAGTAAAGCCCAAAATAGGTGTTGTAGTAAGCCTTTCTTTCAAAGTCTCAAACGCACGCTGCTGCGATTCACCCCAATAAAACTTGTTTTTTCCTTTCAATAATTCCTCCAGGAGCATGGTGTTCTTATCATAACATTTTATAAACTTCCTATAATATCCTATGTACCTCAAGAATATGTGCACCTCACTTTAGCTAGCAGGTTCCTCTAGGCCCAAAATCACAACAACCTTAGCAAGATCCACTTGCAAGCCCTCTTTAGGGATGATGTGTCCTATAAAAACTCCAAAGGGTGTGGCAAATATGCACTTCTTGATGTTTAAATATATGCTCAACTACTGACATCTCTCAAACATGAGCCTCATATTATCATAGTGATCTTTCACAAGCTCGTAGACTTTCCAATAATTAAAATACACCTGTAAGAACTTATGAATAAAATCCTAGAATGCATGTATAACTATGCGCCAAAATACTGCAGGCGCATTCTTTAATCCAAAGAGCATAACTATGTATGAAAAAATTCCCCACTCAATGGTGAAAGTTTTCTTCTCTTGGTCCTCATTTTCTATCTTTACCTAAGAATACCTAGAAAATCCATCAGTGGAGTATATTTCGTGCCCCCTAACGCCCTCCAAGATTTCCTTAGTAAATGGTGTGGGAAAGGGATCAATCACACATGCAGCATTTAATTCCTTATAATCCACAAAAATTCAGATTCTCCCATCTTTCTTGATGTTGATCACCATAGGCTCACCCATTTCGACTCTTTGATGGGCACAATGATCCCAGAAATTAACATTTTGTCAATTTCTTCCTTCACTTTGACGTGAAAATTAGGATTCATCATATAAGGCCTCTTCCTAACTGGGCACACACCTTCCTTCGGATTGATTTTCATTTCATCGAAAGATTCATGTACTCCTTTCAATTCATGATAACCTCTAGGGAACAGATCATGGAATTCCCATGAGAGCTCAATTATCTAAGCAACTTCAAAGTCGACTAATAATCTCCAATGATGGCCTTCTTAGGTTCATCATCCATTCAAATGTTTACTTTCTTAGTCTTCATAGGTTCATGGTTATACACGCACCTTTTCATCTGCATTGTCTAATACTTTATGCGTACCTTATGTATGCTCAACATCTAAGTTTTCCACTTCCTCATCATCAACTATATATACCATCTTACCCTTATATTTTTATTAGCGAGCTCACTGAAGAAGCTTCTGACATTGTTTCTTCCTCTTCAAAATGTGCCTCCAAGTCTAACTCACCTAACAATTCCTGAAGGACCTTCTCATTCTTTTCACTATCTCCCATAGTTAAACACTTCATAACTATAATGCATCATTCACCAGAGGTTTAGTGGAAAAATATTTAAAGGTCTGAATCATACCTATAGTAAGTTCTTTCCAATTTCCAATCTCTCTATTTAACTATACATAGATATACCATGCATGTGCATAGCCTCACAAGGTGAAGTAGATATTTTGCACCCATAACGAAGGTGGTAAAGTTTCCTTCCCCTCGTCTAGATTCTCTCACACTCCTGAACATGGTGTTGAATAGGATCATTACCATGAAATTCACATATCTAAGTAGATGCATTGCTCCTGTGAAACCTAACAGATAAATCGATTCTCACTTCTCTCCACTCCAAAATATTATCCCTGTGAACCATCTACCAGAGTGATGTCATCCCTATCATATTCCTTTTCTCCACTTGACATTCCCACTAAACTTCCATAGCAAGCAAGAATACTTCTGGATTCTCTTCACTAGTGTACTTAGTACCTAGCTACTTCCCAAACACCTGATACTATGTGGCTTACTTACACATGTAACTACACTTATTCTCTTGTG
The DNA here is from genome assembly GCA_018340775.1 of Taxus wallichiana var. yunnanensis. Taxonomy (NCBI): domain Eukaryota; kingdom Viridiplantae; phylum Streptophyta; class Pinopsida; order Cupressales; family Taxaceae; genus Taxus; species Taxus wallichiana. The sequence continues at coordinate 820,381,286 of CM031235.1, forward strand.
TGCAATAATTTAATTAGTGTCATGTGCCTAGTTGTCACATGCAACACTTGTAGTATCACTCATGGAATATGCATCATCCCATTAGAGAACTCCTTCCTTTGAAGGCTCAAGAACTTCCGGATCTCGAATGCTGCACAAATAAAAAAATTCAAGTCTTCTTCACTTAAGGGCTCTACATAAGGTGCATATTTACCATCTATCAAGGGGATAATGATGTTATTTTCTTTGTTCTCAAAGCTTATATACCCGTTTTTGAAACGCAAATCAACATTGTTTGTATAACACCAAGGGTGCCCAAGTAAATTTGGAAAACTATCTGCCTCTGTAAGTGCTAAGACCTCAAAGTCCCCGTAAACTTGGCCCACTATATATTAATTGATATATTCTTTAAAACTCCAATAGGCATGGATTTAGTCCTATTTTCCATAAACAAAACATTAGAAGATGGCTACAATAGTGGTCTACCCATCTAAACCCATGCATCCAAAGTGAGCACATTCACTTCCACACTGTGTCAATCAAAATATTACTCAAAAGATAGCCATCAACAACAACATTCAGATTCATCTCCTTGTCATAATATAGGCTATAAGGGGAAAGGTTAGCATGTAAAATCTACCTTTCATGTTCAATCCCAACATGCGAAGTGTTTCCCTTTAACCAATTCCCTAACAGAGGAATAATTTTCTCCTTGTGCGGCATTTTACAAACCTCCTTTAAATCATCAACATTTTTCTGATGGAGCTCAGTACTTTCTTTTGTTATAATTTTTGTGACTGCTCTTTCAAACATTGTATCTCACCCTGTAAATTCTAAATTACCTCTATGGTTTCTTGATAAACCTCCTTTTGATGTAAAGGGTCTGGATACTTTGCATATAACACCTTCTCCTTTGTAATGGCGGGATTTTATTTGAGTTTCTCTAGCACGCATAGGCTCGGCACATGTAGTAATATTTACAAGTACCAACTTAGGATTTGGTGCTAACTTTGGCATCCATTGGTCTTCTACCGCACATTGTACTCTAACCATTCCCACACCCTTATTCTCCTATTTTTCTTTCTTACTCAAATGTTCATACAAGTCTGGGAACTCTTCATAGATATGGTTCTTTCTATAGAAAGAGAAAACATTTTTCTGTGGACACTTGCACTGTAGTGATCAAGGGACCGCGTGTATAACAAGTCCCGTGAGGGAAATCACTTATTCCACCGCCGCGACCTTTTCCTCTAAATCCTCCTCAATAACCTCAACCTCTACCATAGCCTACATTAGAATTCCCTTAATTATGATTATGGGCATGATGCTCACTTTTCTCTTTAGAATTATTTACAACACCAACATGTCATATGCCAATATAAATGGCATCGGGAATCGATCAATCAACTGAAAAAATTTAGTATCATGAGTGGAATACCTACAAATTTTGCAGTAACAGGACATGTTCTTTCTTATCGTACATTGCAACAATGGGCACTAACTTGAACTGTGGTCTAAGTGACAGATCTCACACCCAAAGAATAATGAGTGCATTGATTTATGAGGACAACTATCCTTAGTATTCCCCTCTACTTCACAATTTGTACACCAAATTTTGTTGTGTGTCTCATGTGTCAAATTAGTAGATAATTTCTCCAATTTTTTAGTCATTGCTACAATCTGAGCTTCCAAAAATAGGCTTACTCATGTGTCTACACTCCCTACCGCCTCAGTGCACGATTTGTTTCAAGCACCTTACACATATCTATATAAGTATTATGTGAAAGCGCCATTCTAAAAGGCATGATCAGTCCTCCAACGAACCACTGAATATGATGGATTGCATGTATATCATAAGATAACTTGGAAAAATATTTTTGAACCATGCATCATACCCCGAACACTCTCGGTAGTTCTCTAATTAATATCTTTCAATGCACTGATGCTCTTCTACTCAAACTCAAGGATATAAAATTATTTCAAGAAAACATCCCATAGCATGGTATAATTTGTTGGGTTAGCACACAAGTTGTATACATATTATATCATATATAAGCATACGTGCAATAAAATTATATATTCTACCAAAAGAAATATATAAAACAAGAGATATAAATCAACACCATATTTACCGTGATTCACCCAGTGTGGGCTACATCCACCAAGAATCAAGACAATCTATTATCCAAATCTTTTAGAATATTTAAAATCTTCCACACCTCCTATGATATACAGTGACTTTCTTTCTCTCAAGCGTCTCCTTCTTCTCCAATAATTCTCTCTCTCACAATTATTTTCACAATAATCATTAACTCTCTCTTATAACCCTAGCTTTCTAGGTTATAAATACCTTATACAAACTTAGGGCACTTAACCATGCAATTAACGTGGTTCACCCGGTGTGGGCTACATCCACCAAGAAACAAGACAATCTATTATCCAAATCTTTTAGAATATTTAAAATATTCCACACCTCTCACAATATACGGTACTTTCTTTCTCTCAAGCTTCTCCTTCTTCTCCAAGAATTCTCTCTCACAATTATTTTCACAATAATCATTAACTCTCTCTTCTAACCTTATCTTTCTAGCTTATAAATACCTTATACAAACTTAGGGCACTTAACCATGCAATTAAAATCAATAGATCTACTTTAATACTAAAATTGGATATAATTCACATGATTTAAATAAAACACTCATGCATAGGTAACCGATGTCGCTTATCCCTAACGATGACGGTTTCTCCTTTCCCGATCGATGTCTGTCATAAGTGATTGATGTCACCTTCATAACCTATGTTGGTTACTATGTTTTCCAACAAGTTTATATAGCATGTTAAACTGAAGTAATTGAGCTCCACACCCCAACAATCTCCCACTTGGATATAAATTACTACACCGTACATGTACAACATCGTTCTTGTATCTTTTCCTTAGCTATGTTTTTTCCTCTTCAAGTCTCAAACTTGAAACCAACAGAAGTGGAGTGTAGCTCCAACTTCTCTTTTGTTAATGGCTTTGTTAGCATATCCGTAGGGTTTTCACTCGTATGAATATTCTCCAATTTCAGCTTCCCATCCTTCAATACCCTCCGTATGAAGTGATACCTCAACTAAATGTGTTTCATTCTAGAATGAAAAGTTGAGTTCTTTGCCAAATGAATTACAATCTGATTATCATTGAACAATTTACAATCATCTTTCTCCTTTCCCAACTCTTCCATGAACCTTCTCATCTGTATAATCTATTTTCTAGCCTCTATAGCTATAACATACTCTTTCTCTATAGTAGACAAAGCCACAACCTTCTACAATCTTTATATCCAAGCTAATTGCCATCCCACCTACTATGAAAATATATCTAGTAGTGATCCTCCTACCATCCAAATCAACATAGCCACATAGAGAAATATCCAAACCTCCATAACATAATTGCATGCTAGATGTCCCTCTTAAATACCTGAGTATCTATTAGACTTTTTTCCAACGCTCTTTACCTGGATTGACCATAAATCTACTCACAACTCCCATTTCCTATGAAATGTATGGTCAGTACAAACCATAACATACATGAGACTCACAACTTCCGAAGCATATGGTGTTTGTGTTATGTATTTGACCTTCTCATGTGATGAAGGACATTGATCTTTGCTCAATTTAAAGTGTCTAGCCATAGGTGTACTTACATGTTTTTTATTCGAATTTTACACCTTTCTAACACCGTATAGATATAACCCTCCCGAAATAAATACAATTTCTTGTTCTTTCTATCTTTGTGTATTTACATACCGAGGATTTTTTTCGCAGCTCCTAAATCCTTCATAGAAAATGTGTGAGTTATCTTTCCCTTAAGGTCACCAATGTCTTGCATACTAGATCCTGCAATAAGCATATCATCCACATATAGTAAAAAAATATAATAGCCCCCATTTTCAAGCTTCTTGAAATAAACACAATGATCGATTCACATCTCAAGTAACCATGCTCATGCATGAAATTATAAAACCTCATGTACCATTTCCTTGGAGCTTTCTTGAGCCCATATATGCTCTTTTTTAACCTGCACACTAATTTCTCCTTACCCTTGACTTCATACCCAAGTGGATGTTACATATAAATCTTTTCATCGAAATCACCATGAAGGAAATCCATCTTCACATCTAGTTTCTCTAAATGCAAATCATCTATTGCAACTAAACTCAATACAGTACAAATAGAAGTCATCTTTACAATAGGAGAAAATATTTCACCAAAGTGAATACATGTTTTCTTTGCAAATCCCTTTACTACAAGCCTTGCCTTGTACCTTTTTTATCCACCCTCTTCTTCCTTGATCTTGTAAACTGTTTATTCGGCAATTTCCTCTTACTCTGCTGGTAACTTAACCAAATCACAAGTCTGGTTTTGTTCCAAGGATTCCATATCCTCATTCATGTCATACTCCAAGTCAATGCCATGTTCTACCCATGGCAACTTTCTACATTCAAAGCATTCCTAGATGATGATCCCTCTGTACTTTTCTTGTGAATTTCTTCATTCAATATTATACTAACCACATCATCGGACTTCAAAATATTATTAGCATGATGATGTATTACTAACAACCATTACCAATTTATCCCAACTAGCGGAAAATAACATAATAATAAGAGTGTTTTCACTTCATCATCAAATAGATATAAACTGATTTTAATCGATTTACAATAGATCATAAATCATTCAAATGACTAGATGAAAATCCACCTTCATGCATCTTAGAACTATATAGTTTCTTCATCAAATAAAATTTATTTGAAGCACTAGGTTTTTCATATAAATTAGCAAGAGATTTCATTAACTCTCTTTGTAGATGTCATTTTTGTAATATTGGAAGCCACGAGATGATGTCGGGATCAATCTTATAGATTCCAAAGCCTTTACTATCAATAATATTTCATTCTTTATCATTCATATTCATAGATATAGACTTTTTATCCAGCGGTAAGTACAAATCTCTTTGATACAAATAATCCTCATTCTGCATCTTCTATAATTGATCATTTCAGCTATCAAACTTCTCTACCTTGTATTTGTTTTCTTCTATCATTGTTGTATCTCCCACTCAATTAGAAACCCTCTGTGAGAAAATATGTCAACGCACAAAACCCTCAAACAAAGCTCGATACCAATTTTTAGGGTTAGTGAAACAGGTTGTCTGAGATATTATATCAAATCTAAGCATACATGTAATAAAAGTGGATATTCTACTAGAAATATAAAAACAAGAGATATATATCAACACCATATTTAACGTGGTTCTCGTAGTGTGGGCTAAATCCACCAAGAAACAAGCCAATCTATTATCCAAAGCTTTCAAAGATATACAATGAAGATTTACAATCTTCCATGCCTCTCACGATATACGTACTTTCTTTCCCTCATGCTTCTCCTTCTCCAAGAATTCTCTCTCACAATTATTTTCACAATAATCATTAACTCTCTCTTCTAACCCTATATTTCTAGGTTATAAATACCTTATACAAACTTAGGGCACTTAGCCATGCAATTATAATCAATATATCTACTTTAATACTAAAATTATATCTAATTCCCATGATTTCAATAAAACACTCACGCAAAGGTGATCAATGTCGATTAGCCTAACCAATGATGCAGGTTCTACTTGCTTGGTGATGCCGGTCATAGGTGACCAATGTCAATCCCTTGATAATCGATGTCGTTTCCTGTGTTTTCCAACAAGTTGATATAACATGTTAAACTAAAGTAATTGAGCTCCACATCCCAACATAATCTACACAATTCTGGTCATGGTCAAACTTTATGTACCAACTATGCGTGCACACCTATAATGTAGTTACAAACTGACTCACCTTACACTTTGGAGTAGTGATCCCATTTGCATACCATAGTATCTCACACATATGAACATGTTTGGTTGTATTGTCAATGCCTCTATATTGTGGCAAACAGATGGACATCTCCATATAAATTTTTTGGGGTTGGTGAGGACCCACCAAATCCAAGTACATGTGTTTCCTCCACCTCTAGAGCTACTAGATCCACCAGCACCTGAGCCACCAGACCCTCCTTATCCTCTTCCTGAAGTAGGAAATTGACTAGAGGATGCACTACCTTCTATTCCAATGGTCGTGTTAAACTAGACTCCCACGATCCTAAAACATTGTGCTACTTCTAGATGTTATACCAACGGTCTATGCGCCTATGTTATATGTTGATGATGCGCGGAAAAATATACCTCTAGCTGGTCCTCTGAATAAAAAAGATGATGATTGCGCCATAGATGAATAAGCTTCCTGATTAACTCCTAAATTTGACTACAAATTGACTCTATCTACTGTAACTCTACTACTCACACTAGATTACTTAATGTTACCTACCATAGAATTTGTAAAACCAAGTACAAAGGCTAGGTCACTAGGTAGGTTTAGATGCATACTCGCGGTCCACAATCTTTCGTCTGACACACCCTCATCCAAATCCAAGGAGGGTTCTTTGCCATGCTTTCCCAAATGGGGGAGTTCTAGATGCTCTGGCTCCACATCCTCTACGTGAGCTCTAAATCCTTCATGAGTCATATCCCTCTGCAACACCATTCTTTCGAGATCTCTCAGCTTCTTCATTAGATCCCTCTCACGCACTTCATTAAACTTAAGCCACATTTCTTCTCTTTTTATCTCTTCCGCTAGGTCTGCCATATTTACCAAACATGTTCCTTCCTCCATGTATGGTGGGGTTTAGCTAGCCATAGGTTTTTATTAAAAATTCAGGGTCATGATCAATATATTGATTGCCAAAGGAATACCACACAAGTAAGACCCTTTGGGATCACGCAAAAACTAGAACTCGGAACTTCGGGTAAGAGTAATTGGAAAGTGTGTACTCAAGAATATAGTTGTTTAAAACACCATTGAACCAAACATCCACAGAGCGCATTCAAATTAGATATGCATCGTACAAGGCCTGAAATTCTTCCTACATCCAAATAAGCATGTGAAACCTATAATTCCTCTTAGACGTGTAAGCAACTAACCACTTGTACAACTCTACGGGAAAGATAGCAAAGAACGTCTCATACAATACATCATACAGATTCTGCTCAACCCATGTGTGTGTGTTAAACTCAGGTCTAGTTCTAAATCTGTGAGCATACTCTTCTTCTAAATCATCTAACCACTCTTCAATATAGGCCAAGGTCAACTAGTACATCTTCATCATGCAACATCCTAAAAATAGATGAGAAATAGGTCCTAGCAACGAAACCAATGATGTAGCCTAGAATTCATTGTAAATAGCCCAAGGCATGCTGACACATCACTCAGCCTAAACTAAGCACTCACCCAAAGTATGCAAAGGTACCAGGTCCCTCTTAGTGAAGTGTGTCCAAGATGTTAGCATGAATTAATGTATACATCATATCCGTAATAGATAATCAATTAAATCATAGTGCATAAACCAAATCTAGATCTAAACCATATGAAGGAATAACTAAACAATCACTATAATTAGTTTTATCATATAATATCCTTACTCAGTTACATCCAACACCAATATCTAGCCAATAAGATCCATTCTATTAATTATTGTAAAACTCATAATCTTCTTACATACATCATCAATTCGTCATGGTTATGTGCACTAACAGATTCACAACATAACACTATAATAATCATGAATTTTCTAAATCATGCAAATCAATACATATTTATAGAGGTGGGGACTTTCCCTTCACCACCCATGCACCTTCCAAAAATAGGCTGCATGTTAATAATATCCATTTTCCCTTACATAAGAATACAAAATCATGCAAGTGCTAATAATAGATATCCTACAATTAACTCTTAGTATAGATCCTATTATTAGCCCAAAACTTTGCATGGAACTCAAACTTCTATTCGTCCCAAAATAACCTTGTGTAGCCTGCAAGTCTCCATACCTTTATGTGCTCTACACTCCATGTCCCAAAAATAGCCTTAATCTACAAAAGTGGTTAAGTCATGTTTTCAACTTGTTCATGGGCATGCCCTGTGTTTTTATACTTCCACGTGCTCATGCGCACCCACTGTTAGTGCACCCAAACCTTCCGTGCTTTCAACCTTGGGCTGCATTTCATCTACGCAACACATCATGAACACCTATCAACTAGTATGTCAACACCATCCATAGCATCATATGACCCTACTCCATCATCCAATTTTTCATTAATGTGGTTTTGCATCAATGACAACACCTATAGGACCACATGCCAACAATCTCCCCTTTGTCATTGATGGAAAACTATCTAAACTTCTCCCCCTTTTTACATTAATGACAAATTCATATTGTACCTACATAATATTCATCTTTCTCAACTTCATAGCATCATGCTTTTGTTAGAAACATCAACCAAAGATCTCAAACAAGCTAAAAAACATAAAATTTGTACAAAATCTGATTTTGCCTTATTTTCAAGCATGCAATCACCATGCTCCCCCAAGTTTGAGCATCTACAATATATGATCATTTCAATAAAGCATAAATGAAGCATAATCGTACCTTATTTGGAGCAAAAACACCATTTTCCACCTCTAGGCATGCAAAAAGGAACATTTTCTCCTTATCTCTTGTTTTGCCTTCATTGGAGCACTGTAGAATTTCAGTACAAACCTAAGCATACACCTTAAAAACATGCCAAAATGTCCATGAAAGAGCATACCAAAACATTATTCCTTCATTCTTGACCAAAATCCATCTTGTCTAGGCACATATCAAGCATAGCCATGTATTTCCTTGCTTACCAAACCACACATAATACTCAGAGCCCTAAATAGTCTTCTTAGTGCTTTTAGAACCAATTTTGATGTTACAATATGTTATTCATACCTTGTCTTGTCAAAAAACACCATCCCTGGAATTTAGACACTTGTATCTAGCTCAAAAGCACAAATTTGAGTTACTCCCATGCTAAATTGACTAGAAACACCATCAACACTTTTTCATAGGTCTCAAATCATATTCTCAATCCTTTAATAGTTATTGAATTTGAGTTCATGCATACAAGGAAAAAAATTGGCAATGCACGATATATACTCCAATACTTACCTCCATTACCTTAATAACATCATTTTTCATCATCTAGAATCCATATTACTTGTTCCCCTTGACTTGGGTGAGCTAATACACTAATTTTTACATCTAAGTAACATATTTTCATGTCTTTGTATACTAGCGATCAATAGAGAATCACATGTATCATCAACATCTAATTCCAACTCGAGTCAAGGCACTTACTTCTTCCTCGCATGTGAGAACTTCTAAGAGAAACTTTGAGAAGTGAACCATTTAATCCCCTTTCAAGAATTCCAAAATACACTGGGAAATATATGTAAGCATTGTAGCATACATCATTCTATAGTAATTTATAAGTCTCCTTCAAGAAACACAACCTAGATTTGACATAACACAACCAGCATTAGATAATATTTTAGCATACCATCTTGAGACTAAATATCTAAAGACAAAACTTCAATATGCATCAATAATTACATTCATATTGTGAACCCCTCATACCTTACAATATTCCCAAAAGGACATTAGCAATGGACACATAACAACTTAGAGCATTTCACATTTTTGTAGTTATTATGATTGTCTTTTTCACACTTGATGTTATCACACACTAATATGTTCACAAAAAGTTTTAATACCACTCTTATCAAATAAAATACACTTTTCTTACCACACAAAGTAGCTCCCATCCACACATTTTGCTCTAATAAATACTTGTATCTCATTTTAGGTTTTATACATATTATCATATTTGTAGCTCATACTTCAACAAAGTCCTAACCAAGAGATTAAATTGAAATCCTTGCTCTTTGACATTTCATCACGAGTCTTTTTCTTGAGTTTAAAAACCCATACATCCATTATCACCATACTACCAACAATTTGAAAATACTGAGTGAGGTTTTTTAGAACAAACCCTTACTTATTCATTTTGTGACACGTAATCCTTCATCTTTGTATTTTGCATTACATACTATAAGACATACAAATATGCACATACCTTGAGGAATATATAATCCACCTTATACTTCATGATTTTAGAAAAATTCCACTCCAAGATAGTACCATTTTCCTGTAGCAAGCAATCTTTGTTCATAGTACACATGGATTAAGCCATACAAGACTTTCACACATAAGATAGATCATCAAACATAGTTCAATGCATACACATGTATGGAATTGCATCTTAACACTCAAATTCATCAAGAATTATGTGAATCATCTCTTGAACCTTTGTATATGCTCAAAATAAACTTCTAATTCCACACATTGTTCTTCATACTATCACAACTTTCATTGTGACCACCATATTTGAGTGAGAAAAAAAATTGCCATATACACTAAAATTTTCATTACAAACTGATCACAATCTCAATCTCAAATATACTTATACCTAGTCAAATGGGAGATTTGGAAGCCCACAATTAGTGACTAAAAATGCTGGACAACCCATACTCATGTAAATTCAACCTAGAAACACTAAAGTTAAGTATCAAGGTCAAATACAATACATTATCCTTTAATCATCTTCATACACACATTGATGGATTTTGACACCTTTTTCCATATAATAATTCAACTCATTGAGGCTCATACCAATCACAAGGTAATGTCAAAAAAACTATCTTTGTTGAGATGTACTTCACATGTCAAACCTACAAATATGGCATGATCATGATGCTTCAAGAGTGCATATTTGTCAAATCATTACATACATAGACCATTTTATTCTCCAATACCTCATTCAAATATTTCAAACACTTATTTTAGACATATGATATTTGAGAATAGTCAAGGTAAGCATTATATCTAATTTTCAATACATAATGCATAGTCACATTGATTTTAGACCAAACATTACATAAGAAATACTCACAAATTTTGGTATACAAGTTTTCATGAGGACTTACCAGATTTCCATACTCATTAGGCCATTTAGACTCTTCCAAGAAACTTGAAGACTTTCTCCAATGAAAAAACATACCCAAATTATAAATCCAACCTTCACAATTGGGTCACTATAGTGCTTTCACTCCAAAAACATAGTAAAATCTTTTATATTCCCAATATTTTAGGCACTCTTTCAGGACAATTTACAACCCACTTAAATCCTTTGGCCCCCCTTGTCAAGATGATATGGTCAAAATTTTAAACCTAAATTCCATCATTTGGTCCTCCATAACAATAATTTCCATCCACATTGTTCGGTGATCCTATCAAGAAAACACGGTTTGAGGGCGGAGAAATAGCAAACATGCTCAAATTTTCTCTTATGACCACAAAACTTCATCATAAACTTTTAACTGCAATCTTTTATAACATTCCTAAAACATTTTATCACTTATATACCTGATATGGAACCTTGTAGGGAATTTGCATACTTAGAAACTTCCCGATTTTCCTTGTTTTAGCCTTTAAGAGCACTACACATGTCATCTTCTTCACACTGAAAGATTAGGTCAACCCTCATGATGGCTCAAGAACATATTTAGGCACTTGTAAAGGACCATTTACATATTTTGAATCACATGACACAAGACTCAATGAAGCACATACACATACACATACTGATGTCAGGACACCTTGAAACTCCAATATTATACTTATTAGGAAGATTGAGAACACTAAGGCTATTGATGAACTTTTACCACTTCAGTGACACCTTCAAAACTTCATACACATTATGGAATAGTAGAAACACTTGAGAAATGTTACTCCAACTCATAAATTATTATGTCACAACAAAGGACTCATATTTTTCACTAAGAACTCAGACTTGGCTAAATGACTATAATACATCATAGAATGACTTGAACAAAACTTTCAAGAATATTCTCAAATTGCCTTACTCTTTGAGACCTCATATACTGAACACCTTTATATTCACAACAATTATTCATTTTAGTTATATGACAACCTCATGATACACTTTTGACTCATAATTGACTCAATGATATGCCACAGACCATGGACTCTAGACAATTGAGTTAGACATAAACATTGACAGCAAGAATCCATTTCACAAGGATGATATGACAATATGGACCTCCTATGGTACTTTTTTATGATCCACATACATACTGAAATATACCAAACATATAATTTCTTCCTAAAAAAGAAGATTCGAACCCTAATATCTCATACAATTAAACATCAAGACGTGTAACTTTACAAACTCAACATGACCAACCATTTAAACCTCAAAAACATACTTAAGGACTTGAAATGACATACCTTAACAACCATGGAGAAGACACACACTGACCAAGACAGCTCCCCTCACTCCAAAGCTTCATTTGAACTAATACACCTCTAAGAATCCTAGTAGAGGCATATATCATCATGTAGGGGCTAGATGAGAGACCTAAGAAGGTCTCAAGCCCTCTTCTTTCTCCTTGAATGATCCTCCTTTTTGATTCTACATTTTCATAGTAGACTCTTCTTTTTGATCAGTCACACTCTTGGAATCCTCTTGAGCACTTTGACTAGCCTCTTCCTTCTTCTTGTACTTCTAAACTTGTTGCTTGGATCCATGAGTTTCTTTCTTCAATTTTCCTGCATCACAAAACCTTGCAATGTGCCCTACCTTGTGGCACCTAAAGCATTCACTTGTCTTCTCTTGCACTCAAAATCCCTATGTCCATAACCATTGCAAGAAAAAAATATCCATTGAACTTTCTTACATACCTTCTTGTGTTTGATTGTTCATTCTTGCAATACTTTTCAAGATGACCTTTTCATGAAAAAGATAACATTCAGCTCCATATCTTTGACCTATATTTTTCTCCTTCTTTCCTTGACATTCCTCTTCCTTCTTTCCTTCACAATGATGTTCTTAAACCTTTCCTTTGCAATCATCCTTATTTTTAACCTTAGGACTACACATACTAGCTATATGTCCATAAACACCACACTTATAGTAATTACCATGAAAAAAACACCATACCTATATGCATTTGGTTCCTAATAGATGATCTTCCATGAGATGGAAGCCTTGAACTCTCTCCCTTTCTTGGATTCCTTCTTTCATTAGATCCTTGACTTGATTCTTCTTCATTCTTCTCTAATTTGGATGAACCCTCATTGAATCCTAGGCATGTTCTATCACCATAAACCTTTTTTTTCCTAACATCTTACTCATATTTTCTGAACTCTCTTGAAAATATAATACCTTTCTTGTCATGGTGGATAGATCTTTCTTCAGTTCCTCTTTTTCAGCCTCATGTTTGAGACACTCTTCCCTCTTGATCTTCAACTCAACTTGGGCCTCCTCAAGTTGATTCTTTAAAATTTGACTATTTCCTCATGAGATCTATACATCTTGTAAATATGGTCACCATGCTCAGCTACCATTTTCCTTATCATGTAGGTATTAATCTGAATTATCTCCAATGATGGAGGATTCATCTTATCACCAAATATCTCCCTCTAGCTTGTTAGGCTACTTCCAAGGGCTTTCTAATACCAATTGTTGGAGGTGAAAAGGACTAAGAGGGGGGGTGAATCAGTCCCCAATAAAACTTTCTCACTTATACTTCAAACCCTAAACACACAATCTCATGAAGCACACACATCAAAGCATATATTATTCACAATGAAATAAACTCAATGCAAGGATCACAAGATAAACTCAAAACCACTTATATTGATTCTCAAATCATATCAACACACTTCTATTGATATTCAAATCATATTACAATGAATAATGTCTTCAATAATGATCAATAAGATACAATCATGAGATCTCAAGACAAAATCACCCTTGTCTCATGAATACATATGAAGATATACTTATTTTAAAATGATTACAACTCAATATCAGATCTAAAGATGATTCTAAAACCTAAAATGAACATCAATATGATATGAATATAGCATCTAAACACAAGGATCCAAATCTTCCCTCCTTCTTCAACTCACTCTCAAAGAAACATCACCATCTTTGCTTTTCTCAAATCCTCCACATGAAGAATCAACCATAACAATCCTAGAATGAAATTCTAGGGTTTTTGGCTAGGCCCAAGGGGTTTTTCTTTGCAGCAAAGGTTTCTTCAAAATAAGATAAAAGGGTTCCAAAATATTAGCACCATTGTACCCAAAACATCATCTTTATAGCCTCTCCTTGATTCAAATTCAAAAGAGGTCAGTTTCCCTCCACTTGAATGACCAAAACAGCATAAAAATCCCTATAATAATCACTAGAACATTCACAATTGACCCATATAGGTCGGCCTAGAAAAAAACTTCATCCATGCACCAAAAATCCCAAAACCCTTGCATTGGAATGAAAAAAAAATCCCATCATTCCAAAACCATGCTTAATCATGACCCAAAAACCACCATGCATATGATTAAAATAACATTTAACATCATACATGGTCACAATTTATCTCAACCAATCAAATTATTTTGTTTAATGGGCCCAATACTATTTGTATTTCTCAAAATTGTTTCCTACACCCTTCAACATCTAGAAAACTTCATTATGCCACCAAATCACTTAAAATAAACCAAAACATGCCATGTAACCACTTGATGGAAATTAAAGAACCTTTAGAACACTTATAATAAATTTATAAGCCTTGAATCAACCACCTTCTCAAACCACAACCACTTTTATCTTCACCAAATCAACCTACCCAAAATTTGTTTTCAAAGATCAACTCATAAAATTTTTATAGAAACATTAAAGACCTATAAATGGATTCATTAAATTCCAAAATTGATCCCTCTTTACATTCCATCTGATATAAAGCATCACCTAATCCATCTCATGCTTCAACAACTCAAAACTTTCAAAAAACACATCTTATCCTACATTGGTAATAACCTTCTTGTCCAAATATTGATCTATAAACCTCATCAAAACTCCTCATCATAAGAGAAAAATTTCATATCCCTAGAAATATATTGAAATCTTATTCCCAAAAAAATTTTAATCATCTCAAAATTCCACTTGTAGCTCCTGTTATACTCACTTTACTTAACACTGTTTTTATGGCCTCAAAACTGCCCTTTGACCAGTCAACCTGAATGGAACTCATTTGATCATGTAACTGCATGAAAATTTCATAAAACCTCCATGAACCTCAATAAAAACTCACATACGTTCATGCACATCAATTTAACCCAGCTTTCATGTACTCATTTGGACAACTTTGTCCCAAAACACTCTTCTTCAGAAACTCACCTGTTTGAGTGGGGCCCACTCATCACCATGACCTATATCATACCTTTATGTAAATATTAAGGATTATTTTACATGTTCCAATCATCACTTTATAAAAAATAATTAAAACATGCTCATTATACCTCTTCTTCTGCAAGCTACTCCTAGTTAGGATTTAGCTAGGTTTTAAACCACTTTGTCTTCTTAACCTTCGTTCATAAAAACATGACGATGAATTGACCTCATTATTTTTTTAAAACTTATAAGACTCAATTTAGAAACATAATTTAAATCCAAAAGGTCCCATTCAAATCACACAATTTAGGGTGAGCATCAAAAGTTCAATTTCAAGCTAGAAAACACACTACCAAGTACCCTATTTTACCAAAACTAATGTATCATGAAAATTACTCATCATGGAATCTTGAAATTTTTCTCATAGCATCATGACACACCCTAATAAAATTTCCAATAATTTTCATTTAACAAATATCTCTAAATATTTCCAAATCATTGAGACTTCCATAGCTAGCTATTAAGGTTTTCACCAAAGGCTAGAGATAACTGAAACAACCTCAAAACACATCATAGAAACACTCCAAATAATCCTAACATACCTGATACATCATGATATACTTGAATACATACATAAATTATCTCATATAGCTCCAAATATCAATCTCATACCTCCTAGTAACCATGCCTGCTCCAAATGAGCACATGTAACATAGCAAATCACTTTTATCTACATCATGCAATTAATGTGATTGCCCAAGAACTTTCCAAACCTATTTTCCATCATTCCAACATGATTCTCAAGTATCCAATAATCTCATACCATCATGCAACATCACCTAGGCACCTGAATGGGCTTGCAAAGCAAAGCAATCGTCGTTGAATATACCTATATCATCATGAACACCTCTGAACTAGTATGTTAAAACCATCCAAAGAATCATTTGACCCTAATCCATCATCCAATTTTTCATTAATTTGGTTTTGTATCAATGAAAATACCTATAGGAGAACATGCCATCACTATAAGCATGTATCAATCCATGTACCATACATCCAATTCAATATACTAAGTGAATGCATGTGTGTAAAAGATAAATAATCATGTTGTATGTGAAACAAAATTTCTTAAAAACACGGATAATGTAAAGCACTAATAACTCAAGTAAAATGGAAAGGTCTTCATTTGTATTTTTGTAAATATTTGAATGTTTTTGTATTATTAGAATGCATAGCTATGTACAAAAAGTATAAAGTGCATGAAAAATATCCAATGAGAATCTTATAAAGAGGTTGAGAAACTTTTGGGGAATACGAAGGCTTAGGCCTCAATTTTGATCTAAATTTCATTAGTTCCATAATGGTGATATGTGTTGAAGAATACATAGGAGATATAGCATGTGTATAATTAGTAATGAAATACTTGCATGTAATGTGGTGGGCTAGAAGAAAAAGTGTTTCAGATACAATAATGTATTGGAGAAGTTATGCATATAGTATATACACTAGAGGACTGACGTAATAACCTAGGGGAGTAAGGATGATGAGAAGTTTGGAATGGGGTTACAAACCTATGAGATTACCTAGAGATGTGATATGTAGTGTGTAGAAATATAGGCTTCTTAGGATACCTAGATGAATGGGAGTGACTAGGGGTAAGATGAAGGAGTACGAGACTAGGAAAGATCCTAGGAGTGCTAGAGACATGAGAGGAAATGGGAAAACTTAAAGACATGCTTATAGATGTAAAAGGACTAGGTAATCTAGGATGAGGATCCTCAAGGGAATATAGCTAATTGTGATAACTGTTGATTACAAATGAACTTGACATATTAGTGAATTATCGAAGGAGTAGCCCTAATATCACAAAACCAAGGAGACCTAACCACAAGCTAATAGAACTAAGATTAGAAGTAACCAAAATGAAATGGAAGTAGTGATAGAACAAAAAATATAGGTAAAGAAATGCATCGGTAGTGGGGATTAGTATCAAGTGTAATATTATACGAGCAATTCTAAGAGATTGGAGTAACGTGTGGGAGTATACATTATCCTTATTTTGTGGATAAACTAAAACACTATATATGTAATTAGTTAATAGATATAGGGATGGGCAACGTGTATGAAATAATTTTTCCATTTAGATCAAATTTATCAAAGGTAATAAGTGGTGTTGAATATGGTGTGTGAATAACAATAACATTTATTGAATCTAAGGGGTGATTTTCAAAGGGTGGTGGAGGTACCACATGATAAGTGTTGTTCTCTGTAGAAGTATAATTATTAGTGTCATGCTTAGGAAGGGGATCATTGAATATTTTTATATTACCATTTTCATTTATGGGATTTAAATATCCAGTGGGCATATCCTGTTCAATAGCTTTAGAATCAATAAGATCTTGGATAACATGACAAATATTTATACATTTATTAGTGGGGTGACTAATACATCAATGATAAACACAATAGGCATTGGCATCGAAACACTTATTTTGAGAGTTACTCATATTAACCTTAGATGGTGAGGGAGAGATGTGATATCATATTCAAGCAATTGTTTCAATATAATGTGAGGAGGGATTTGTAAATTAGTAAATGACACCTTGTGGGAAAAATTTGCAACTTATTAGGTTGAGAAATAACATTGATGATATCTTTAGAAGAAACCTTAACATCATCAATATTTCCTTTAAATGTTGGTTTGTTGGAAACTTGACATTAGATGTGGGGGAGTGTTAGCAATATATTTGAGTTTATTCATATGTAACAAATTATCTTTGTATTCTTTCAAAATATAGCATAAATGGTCAAAATATCAAAACTTGTCAAAATGACCAAGTTTTTCAAAGGAGAAAAAAACAATTGTGTAAATAAGTCTTTCAACTCACTACTAGCTAAAACATTGTTCATTTTGGTGAGTTTAGTCTTGTAGGGTAATACACAATCGTTCATAAGTTCATTAGAATCTTGTCATAGTTTAGAAAATTGTGCATAAAATATTTTGGCCCTATTGTTGATAGAAAATTGTGCCAACAAACATATTTTCCAAAGCATTAAATGAGTGTATAAAATGAGTGGGGAGATCATAAAACCAGTATACATGAAGTCTTTAGGTTGTGATGGAAAATATTTGTGATAAATATGCCATTAAAAGAATAATCAAAACAAGCCATAAAATGAGTGAATATGCTCATTGAGATCCCCTTTGCCATCATACATAGGAAGCTTGGGAGAAATAAACTAATAAGAAAATGACAAGAAACTACTTCTGATGGGAGTAAAAATCAATTGCGTAAAATCCATAGTGTGAGAAGAAGTGGATGCAACTTGTTATAATTGTAAGATTTTATCTTGAAAAGTATAAGAAGGGATTCAAGGGTGTGCATGCTAGAAGATTATACATGCAAACTATGAGGAGTAGGTGTGGATTTTGTAGTGACCACTATAGTTATAGGGATAGGTATAGAAACATTGGGTAATTATTAATGAGGTTCCCCCAAGGATGTAGGAACCACCAATGTATGAAGAATAGATGTTTTTTCATGTGATAAGAAAACATGATTAAGCTTGATATTGTGAAGTATATAGTAAAATATAAATGTTAGAAGGTTTCTCTTGTACGTACTAAAAAATTATTGGGAATCACCATTGGGAAGAGCTTGATCATGGTATTTAGGGTGATATTTATAACCTTCTCCTTGGGCATGTTTGGTGTGAAGAGTTAAAACATTATTGGAGAGAACATCAATAATAGTAATAGATGGAGGAGTGGGAGCCATACGATGATAGGTTAGAATGAGGGGGGAAATAAAAGGATCAAGGAGATTAGGATTAGTTATTGAGAGGACATATTGAAGATAATAAATGTATGGGTTAGGATTAACTTGAATTAGGGTAATTATAACAACTTCACGCTCATAGGTGACACTTAATATATTCAAAGTAAATATTTGTGTTCAATATGAGGAGAAACCATTATAAACATCAATAAGAGAATATCATATCAATATGCCTAATTTACAAGGAAATAATAACATCCTATATTAGGTGAAGGTTCATCAAAAGTAGGCTCACCAAAATGTTTACACCTTTATTAGATTAGGTCATATATGGTTTGGTAATCTATTTATTTGATGAGCTCATATTTACACTAAATGGATGTAGATTAGATACAAGTTGTTATTTTGATTAATTAACTTCAAAAATTAATATATACAATATCAAAATAGCATTCTAAAGTATGCAATATAAGATATGAACTTGAAAACACAAAGGAATGAGTGCACTTAGCTTGGTATAAAGGATTTTAGGAAGTTTTGGGATTTTGCAATACTAGAATAGGGAGATCTTAATCTATAAGTGCTTCAAAATTAATACTATAACTGTAAACCACGTTGGATTAGGACCTTACCATTCTACTAGGACCACACCATATGATATAGCCCCTTTTATATGGTCTTGGACATGCTCTACTTCTACTTATGCAACTTTCTGTGATTTTTATATCTCTATTAAACCCTAATTGTTGATCATGCAATTAAACTCTTTGAACATGTTGAACATCATCTCAAACCCTAGCCATGGATAAGTGTCTTGTAAAATAAACATTAATTTTATTTTTGTAACCCTCATGTACCTTTGATGCTAGAACTATTCTTCGAAGAGGCCCTAAAATTCTCATCGTTCTCCACCTAGCATGTGATATCTAAATAGATCAAATAGATTTTGTAACTTTTTGGAAATGATTTTTTTGGCTTTGAATATTACTAAAGTACTCGGAAGATAGAAATTTGAGTGCTTGTATATGAGAGATAATGTTTCCTTATATATCAAACTTGATGTGAGTATTTCCCTAATGACTGTATGGATGTGCTATTTACAAGATTTAGTGAGTTGTAAATGCCCTTTGTAAGTGTAGGAAGTGAGTGTATCATTGATTTTCCATAGAATTTATAGGTTAGAAAATAAGGTAATGTTTACTTTCTCATATAGGGTTCCATGGGTGGTTTATCAAAGAAAGGTTAACCCAAATAAAGTATAATACCCAAATAATATATCAATTTGAAAGTAGAGTTGGAGGATATGTCGGTCCAAGACCATACAGGTTGGCTAGGACTAAATATAAATTCCTAACCAAACTGTACAACATTGAATCGGGATAGAAAACCTGTAAAATGAAGTTTGGAGCTTGTTAAATGATGTTTTTTTGTGGATTTCATGCATTTTATTTTTAGAGTTTTTTAACATGTCAGTGTTAAAGGATAAACAAACTCAACAAGTACTAAGTGAGAGTGGAAATATGGTATTTATCATGACAAGAGTGCATTATCAAATCAAGTGTAATTAAAGTAGAAATTGCCATATTTGAGTTTCTACAAGTGCATCTAGTAAAAAAATAGAAGAAAAATTGGTGTAATAATGTGTAGACATGAGGAAATACATGAAGGAAAGAAATCAAATCTTAGTATATAATGCTTAGAGTGTGGAGATGAAGACACCATAAGAATGAATGCACTAAGACAAATTCAAGGGTGAGGAGAATATTCTAAATTATGGAAAATATGGGGATACTCACTCAACAACTTTAATTTTCTACTGACACTATGTTAGAAAACCTCATAGCGTACTATGCACTTTTTGCAGAGCTAACATGCCTAAAGCTAAGGATTGTAGAGATTTGATGGATATGAAGGAGGAGGTTGCTTGTAGTCTTATTCTAATAAAATTGGTCATTAAAGTGCAACCATCTATAACAAAAATTGATATGGTCACCTCTCATTGACCGAGTGTGCAATGGGATCTTTCCTCGCCACAACCAAACATGTAATGGATATCAAAATATCCACAAGATAGTCAATTCGGGATCCACTATCTACACAAAATAATATGGGTTTGGAACCTCCTTTACCATAGAAATCACAGGTGGAACACACCTCCGCCGTAACCACGTATGGAGGATACCTAAGCCAGAAAAAATGATGAAATTACCTCTAGAGGTAATATGGTGTGAAAAAAATTTGGATACCAAGGTGGTTATTATAAAATTAGGATGGGGCCCTGACTGCATATAAAAAGGGCATTTTCTTTTATCTTTGTTGAGAACCAAATCACATTTTGTGAAATTGTCCTTCAAATCAATAGTGGGAAGTATTTTCAACATATTGTAGGGTACATAGAAGACTATCCCATGTTGGATACAAAAATAAAAGAAAATAAATTATGTGATGTTAAAATGGTCAATGTAGTCCCCAATGATACTGGAAATATTGAAGTTGTCACTAGAGCACAAAGGAAATAGAAATTCTTGGAACATGTGGAGATTCCAAATGATCCCCAAATATGACACACACATATAAGGATCTTGTATCTTTGGAAAAGTGACAAGCGAGCATGGAATCTACTGAGTAACTCTTCCATGCACGACCTCCCGAGGTCGTGCCGAGGACAGGCAGGTGGGGATGGAATATGCGTGGTATACGAGCCAGAACTAGTTAGGCGGTTTGATGTCTTGACACGCACTAGTGGAATTTGTAGAATCTAAGGCAAAGAAGGCCCTTCTAACCTCGGGTAGGTGTGATAGATCGATCGGCCGAGGATGACCGCTTTCAAAGGCTCCAATCAATATCGAGCTACGGCGTGATTCGATCTATGGGTTGTGGAATACGTGGGAAATGACCTCGGATAGTTTTGTGTATGTCTCGAGATAAGGTCATATGGTGGATGGTGGAAACGATTGACTCTATGGACGATTCTTTGGCCTAGTCCGAACTTCTCTAGCTTCGTTAGCCAGCTATATCTAGTAAGGACAATTGTTCGATGATAATAGGTGGAAGTGGAGTAGACCCCAAATACTAGTGTGTGTAGGCCAAGTGGCATCTATATCTAATTCTCTTATGGATTTGTTGGGTTTCAGGGATCCGTGGGTCACAACCATAGGTTCGTGGTTTGTTGTGGGCCACGGCGTACTTATGTCATGCGTGGAGTCAAGTCCATCGAGTCCTAGTATCCAATAATCATACGCTTTCTCGATAGCTTCTATGTTTAGAATCAATAGTTGTGCGATCTTCTCGGGAATACCTCACGTGGCGTTCTTTTGGCCAGGATTCTTGGGCGTATACTATGTTTGTGAGGGTGTCTCCTGCGTCTGGTTGTGGAATTAAAGGGTCACACTTTCGAATGTTTGTTCTCTTTCAAACCCTTCTACGGTCATATAGATGTTTTTCTAGGGTGAGTACATAGTTTGGCTGATTGACCAAAACATATGCGCTTGGTAGTACTTCTATGTTTAATCCTTCTAATTGAGATCTGATCTGCTAGAAGTCTCTGCTTTATTATTTTTGGAAGACTTAGATTCTAAGATTCGGTCAATATCAGGTTATTGCTGTTATGAGATTAGGAGTTTTGAGGCATGATTGGCTCAACGTATTCTCTGGGCTCCTAGGTCTAAGTAATTATCATACAAACGCAATAATGTAAACAAATTGTAATAAAGTGAACTCTAAGTATACTAAGAAATATATTTAAGCATATATGAATTCTTCTTTTTGTATTTTTTGATGATTTATAAGAATTTAAGAAAGCAAACTATTTAAAATATTTAGAATTGACAACTAAACTAATAATTTAAAACAAACAAAATAGCGAGTGTATTTATTTATATGTAAGTGCGATTGTATATCTATTCTAAACAATGAAATAACTAATCTATTTGGGATTCTCGATCCTACCTCCTCGAAGTGAGGAGTGAATCATGAGTTTCTCATAAACTATCAATCCCCACTGACTTCACAGCAATATCGAGAATAGAATTCTTTGAAATAAAGTGATTAACTACTCTATTTGATATGATTCTAACTAGAACTTTGAAAGCTTAGAACTGGATTCCGCAGACAGGTGGTGAATCCGATGGTGGGTGTGTATGATCCTGTCCCTACGAGTGCCCAGGATCTCCTGGGTTCTTTCGTGTTCACGTATTGGATCCGAGAAAGCGTGTAATGCCAACATCGATGGATAGATATTGGGACAAGGGACGACTCGGAATGCAGACTAAAAATGCGAGTAGGAGAGGGATAGCCTTGCAAGAGTACAGAGCTTGCTTATGCAATTCCTAAAGCGGGATTTTACGAATCATGCAACATAATGCGTCCAGTAACTTGAAACTATCATGTTTGAAGAGCAAAACCTCGCAACTTTTTAATGGCTTCCCTAAGCTATTCTACTTCTAATGGATTAGAAAAGAAAACAACTGTTTGCACAAAAGTGGATATATGGCTTACCAACAGTGCTGGACAATGCTAACTAAGCATCACGAAGGAATCGAACTAAGAAATCTAAGCAACAATGAAAATTAAATCTACAAGAAAAGAGAAATTGGAGTGCAAACTTTCAAAAATGGCCATTTGGCCAGTTGAAAGCACAAGACAATTCATTTATAGAATTCAATCACCTAAAGATCAAAATCAAACTGAACTCCTAAGCAATAAACAAAGGAAAAACACTATTCAGGGGACCAGAAAACATAAATGACTTAAGTCGGCGAGGAAAGTGGTGAAAGTGTGATATTTCACGTAGAGTTAGCATCGAAGAACATTCTTTAAAACACGTAAAGGACCGCCACGCCTGCTCAGGGAGGTAATTCAGTTATATTTATTCGAGGACCACCGCCCCGATCGAGGGCGGTGGTTTCGACTAAAGAGAAAGAGGCAAGAAAAAGAGGAAAAGAGGGGAAAGCAATGCACGGGGGCTAAGTGGGGTATGCAGGATGTTAACGCATATTCGAGAGAGCTTTGGACCCCGAGACACCTTACGAAGAGACCTACATCATCATTGGGGCACTTATTACGGCTTGTTCCAGCGATGCAGTACCTTACAATTTTGGAGTACGTACATATGTGCCCCCTCGGAGAAGCCAGTTTTGCCATGAAGAGGCATAAAGCGGTGGGTTTGAGTATAGCTGAGTCCCCGAAATGGGAAGTTAGAGTTATACATACATGTCAGTAATGTTGAAATTCGCCATCAAGAATTCCCAGCTATCTCGCAAAAGCGAAAGGAGAACTCAGTGCGAGATGAGATACTGATAGTTTGGAAATCGCTTAAAATAATAGGGAATGAGAATGTACCATTTGTGCGGGGATAGGGAACTTACCTCCATCGGCGCTCAGACCTGCGAAAATTCTTTTAAAATGAATCGAGTGTTATATATATGAAAGTGGGCCCATTTTCCTATTCATTTACGCAGAGTTGATTTGATTGTTTTTTGAGCTGGGACCCACTGCAGCGGTTTCTTGCGTGAGTATAGTCAAAACGTCCGGCGGCTAGGATCGTGATCATGCCTCCATGCGGTTTGGAACACCTTTGCCACTGTTGAGATCCACATTGGTTTTCTTCAATTTTGTGTTTTTCCCCCTTTAAATTTGAAATGTTAAATTTGTTTGAATGGGGGTTATTTTTGAAAATATTGAGTTGCAAAGGTCCACTGAGGGGGCGCTACTCTGGGTGAGTGAGCTCCATTTTAGGTCAAATGGTCATTTTTGCTTGTTTAGGCTTTAAGATTAAAAACCCGCGTGGAGTTTTCGGAACCACTGACCAGCCGCCCTGTGCTCCAGACGGGGCGGTTATCATGTGACCGCCACCCAACTCGGGCAACGGTTACCACACGCACTGCCGCCTTTAAGGTGGCGATTCTGGCCGCCTCCTGCTCGGGGCGGAAGTTCTGCGTATAATGCAGAAAAGAACTTACATTTGAGATTGTGTTTGTATTTTTACACTTCTACGCATTTTTATGACCTTCTCGTATTATTCGGATATTAACTTGCTCTGCACTTCTGTTTGTGTGTTTTGGGTGTGTACGGGCGAGAGGGTATATTAGATGGAGGCGGAGAGAGAGAGAGTGTGATTGCCTCTCGAGAATCTGGATGCCCTCTCGTAGGATGAGGAGGACACACTTCGGAGGGTTTGGTATCTGCGTATATCATGTGTGCCTCATGTTACACCATCTAGTCACATCCTTTGTGACTTATTCTCTCTTATAGGATGCGGACTCAGGACACCTTCACATTTTGCTGCCCAGGAGTCAAGTGGTGAGTCGCGTACTATCACACTCGAGGATTTCTATACGTATTTTAGGGTCCCAACTGATCATGGGAGGAGACTTACATTAGAAATGAGCGCTCAGTCACGAATGACAGTTGCACGGTGGGCACGCATATGTGGAGATACGATTATCTCACGGGGTGAAGAAGTAGTGAGAGTTCGATCCATTTCCATGCTTTACTATCCCCGTACTTGATAGGCCGTCGTGAGGATCCTTGCCTCGGTGATCGGGGACATGAGGAGGGGATACATTATTATATTCTGGGGCCCCATCATTGCCAGGATAAAGGGGCTATGGCGGATATCACTTTGGGAATGCGAGATATTCTGAGGACCACTACCATGAGCCGTTTATACGAGGTGGTCCGTTTTGAGACAGTCATTGAGCCACCCAGACTTTGCCACAGTCATGATTGGAGTGTGGCGTTTTATCCCACTTATGGCGGAGAGGCCAGGTGGCAGATCACCCAGGCAGCTGAGGAAGCTAGATGGACAGATATGTTAGTGCTTGAGCACCTCATCCAGCGATGCCTCCATTCTCTGCCAGGGAGACGGGAGGCGACACATCAGACGGCTTATGGCCAGCGTATGGGAGAGGGGAGACTCTACCTTGATCTCTTGCTCCACCACGGGCAGAGACTCATTGATCGAGTGGGACGAGTGGACAGTGCATCCTTTTGCGCGAGTTCCTCGGTTTTGGCTTTACCAAGTATATGGGCATGCTTCTAGTGGCTTTGAGTTTACCGAGATCGTTGGCTCACGAGAGCGGAGGGGCTGAGGCCGTGGTTGGGCCAAAGTGATCACTCCTGGCATTCCCCATTGTAGACCATGAGATGGTTAGCTGCCAGAGGAAGAGCCAGTGCACCTCGGGCACCTTTGCATGATTGCTGAGTCCCTACTCATGGCAGCTTATGACCCCATAGATATTGACTCCGGCTGCTGAGGCTTACGGAGGGAGGGTCGGAGAGGAGCAAGATTTGACAGCGGTGATCCACGAGTGGCATGACACTCCGGGAGGACATTATCACAGCGAGCGAGAGAGGGCGGAGTGCGGTGGGAAGGACACTCTAGTTTTAGAGGAGCCACTCTCTCGAGGGCCATGGTGGAAGGGGATGAGTCGGTTGCGGTGACATGTTGCCCCTTACCAAAGGCAGCCCTCAGGTCCAGCGTGGCATCGCACGCAGTAGGTGCCAAATCCAGCTGACCCATCTTGGAGGCCTCGGTGATCCGGAGTAAATTATCCTTTCTTCCTTCTTTAATGTTTGTTTAATTTAGGATTTTTTTAATCACTATCTCTCCTTGTGTTTTTATCTTATTATCTTTTGGCCTCTTGCTTGTTTGTTTCTAATTTGTTTTTCTTCTTTGTTTGTACAGAGATTTTGTTGTGGTGGCGAGATCGATCCAGCCGAGGTATGTACTGATTCAACCAGTGATCCCCATGGATAGGACTCGCGCAGAGCTTTCCATGAGACACCCGAGGAGCCCTCTGTGGGACTGCATCGTAGACATACGATGTCTTACGCTCCCATTTGCACGTGGCCGGATGAGTATCGACCCTACGCATGCAAGTTAGCGGGCTACTGAGGACGGAGTGAGTGCCTTATGAGAGCCATTCTGCGTGGTGAGGCCAGTGGCTGCCCCTCGGGACCCACAGAGCCCTCCGTCACGTTTTTCGAGCTCCGCGTGGCAGAGTCTACAAGTGAGGCGTGCACCTTCGGAGGAGGTCGCGTAGGGGTTGAGAGGCCATTCGGCCTTGTGTATTTTCATCTTATTATATCACAGGGCTCTTTGACATTTTGACCATGCTTCTGGTGCATGATGGCATCATATATAAACATTGATTATTTATATATATGCATTTTTGTCTTTTGGATCAAAACTTATAGTCACTCATAGTTTCTTTTTTCTATTTCACTTTCTTTGCTGTATACCACGATGTATGTTTATATATGCTTTTAGAATGTATACGATGTAGTGGAAAAAATGATGTAAATCTTGTTTTCTTTTTGTATTTAAGTGATCTTTGATACATGATAATGTAGAGATATTGTGATTTTGAATCTTAAGCCCACATGGGCAATGGATTACCTCATGTTTTGTTTATGACAAAGTGATGAAATAGCTTGAGTGTGATGAGCAGTTAACTTGCCCGCTCCTAACTCCATCACTGTGACTAAGTAAGATCGAGGACTCATCACCGAGAGCTTGAAAGGCACAGAGCAGTTATGAAGATGTCCATGTTTGAAATGATAGTGATGAAAGGCAGACCCAAGCTTTGGTGAGACCAAATTAGAAGCTACCAAACTAACTCCTCAAGGTAACTTCATTAGTTTTGGATACGACTTGATTTGCACCCGATTTATCAGGACTTCAGACCTGTAGATGGCCAGCATAGTAGACAAAATCACAGGTTTTAGGATTTAACTCTTGCTTGGATTATTTTGAACATCTTGTTTCATTTTTAGACTCGAAGTTTAAAGAATTTGCATTTGTTTACGCATGACCATTTTTGTATTTATTTATCGAAGACCCCTACACTTTGCATACATGTCTACTAGTAGGCGTGGGTTTATCACCGTGGGACAAGGTATAGGCGAGTAAGAGCATTTCCATCCTTTCGACCCTCTACGTCACTTTAGTAAGAGGCGTGAAGCTCATCACCGCTTTGAGGTTGGTGGGAGACGAAGTATGTAAAATTAAAATTTCTGTTAATTGCTTGTTGGCAGTTTGTTTCTTTGAGTAAAATGTCAATATGTGCTTATTCCCGAAGAGATATGCATATAGGATAGATGCTGACACCATGGAAGCTTCTACAGAAACCATTGGACCATAGAAGACACCTATCCTACAGAAGAAATCAAAGCGAGAATAAACACCGAGATCTTAGTATGAATTCTGAATGTAAGACTTTATCATATCTATCTTTATTTGATAAAGGATTCAAGATGATTTGATGATATATGAAGATGGAAGGAGGTATGATTGAAGGCTTTATGAAAATGACATCATGAGTTTGTGTGAATTTCTTTTGAGAATAGATTCCTTGATCACAATTTATAAGAAGCAGTGCGAATGATATGATCTGTAATACATATAGAAATGCAATGTAGATAATTATACAAGTGAGTACTGGTTTGCTTGTCGTAGAAGCCGCAGGAGGTGCGGGGAATTGTTGGCTGCCCAGGCTCCTCACATACAGCATCGCAAAGAGGTAAGCACCATTTCAGTAGTCCTTAAGCGACTAAGTATGCGACTGACCATTTGGGCGGAATTTTCCCTTCCTTCACGGTCTTCTTATCGATCCACATTTATCTAGTCTTAGAGAACTAGATCACCTTACGTATATATCACGTTAAGCCGATTTTCTTGTTGTACTGCCCGGCACATTACGGTCGTATGCAGCTACTATATCGGCAGCCTTTCGTCATCTAACTAGATTTCATCCTGAAGCATTCTGGTTGGGAAAAATGCGTGCTTCTACTTATAGGCATCTTCATCGAGAATCCACGCAATGTAGAAGTATCGAAGTGGGTATTTCTGAGCCTCAGTGCGGAGGCTGACTACTACTTTGAATACTGTGAGAAAGGAGTTGCTCTTGTTGGTGTTCTTATTAAGGTGAATGGTGGGCCTGAGAGGCTGGATCATAACCCAATTCTGCAATCTAAATTATGTTTCTTTCAATTTAAGGAGAATGGCTTTCGATCATGTCTTGTTTGTTGCTTAGGCTGTCCTGATTGAAAACCAGGATAGTACAAGGAGTAAATGTGACGGCTTATCTTAGATTTATTACATAGCTCACGAACCCTCTTCATTCTTAAAAGGGACATTATCAGAGATAATGAGTTTAGCAGGATCCCAATACACCCATACAAATGATTTGGTTCAAAATGTAGACTGGCGAATCACTGAACCAGAGAATACGGTGGTAAGAGAGACATGGCCTCTACCCATTTAGTGCAAAATATTCGGTGGCGTGATTGTAAAATGTAGTGGCCATGCCTGTGGATGAGGAGAGAATTTCCCTATTGAGTCATAGGCCCCATGCAGAAAGGAACCATGGAGTAGCCCGATTTTGGTTACGGGAGCTTGAAGGTCGGCATGTGGATCTGCATGGGAGAATGCCGGCGCCCCACGACACATGCATCTGACTCCTGTTACGTCATGTTACTAGAGTGGGACCAAATACCAGCCCATTCGTGTATATTTTCAAGAAGCAGTGGCGTGGCCATTTTCGAGTAAGCCTCCACAATATTCGACCCTGTGTGAGATTCATGGAAGAATCTTCTTGGATTCCTCCGTGTACGAGCACATGTTAGGAGCATTCCATCAAGGAAATGCTTTTAGTAGGTACTTGCTACTGCATATTGACATATTTAGCTACGATTATCGTGTGCCTTCTTTGTTGTGGTGTAGCTCCTTCTGGATATGTATGGTCACTGATGTTATAATTAATGATAGTCGTGACGTACCGGGGGACACTCGGGAGATAGCCAGGTCGGGTTTCGATGTAGTATATGCACTCATCACGGAAGGTCTAAATCTACTGAAATCACCTCAAAATCAATGGGTTATCCCATTAACTTGATCCATGATGATTTGCTCAGCAACGGAAACACGATGATTACTGAATGTTAATTCGAATTCTCCCATTAAGGTTATAAAGCGTCCAGTAGCACTGC